>BGKB01000052.1:121839-425040 GCA_003116975.1 Aurantiochytrium sp. KH105 | reverse complement strand
AGACTGCGCTTGTGCAGCACGGAGAATGCAGTGAACAACAAACGTGCGCAGCAACGATACATGAAAGAGACAAAAGACGAAACCGTTGCGGCGCCGTGCATTGGTTTGGTAGAATAAGTTCATTGCGATTTAATCAGTTCTTCTTGTTCCTTGCGCGCATCTCTTCTTTTCTCACCATGACTTACCTCAAGCTCTGCAGCGACGAGTTCTCCTTGAGCGCGCCAGCCAGCGCCTTGGCGCCATCTGGGCCGATCTTGTTGATATCAAGTCTGCGCTTGTGCAGCACGGAGAATGCAGCGAACAACAAACGTGCGCAGCAACGATACATGAAAGAGGCAAAAGACGAAACCGTTGCGGCGCCGTGCATTGGTTTGGTAGAATAAATTCATTGCGATTTGATCAGTTCTTCTTGTTCCTTGCGCGCATCTCTTCTTTTCTCACCATCACTTACTCAAAGTACCGCAGCGACGAGTTCTCCTTGAGCGCGCCAGCCAGCGCCTTGGCGCCATCTGGGCCAATCTCGTTGGAAGAAAGTCTGCGCTTGTGTAGCACGGAGAATGCAGTGAACAACAAACGTGCGCAGCAACGATACATGAAAGAGACAAAAGACGAGACCGTTGCGGCGCCGTGCATTGGTTTGGTAGAATAAGTCCATTGCGATTTGATCAGTATTTCTTGTTTGTTGAGCGTATCTCTTCTTTTCTCACCATAACTTACTCTAAGTCCTGCAGCGACGAGTTCTCCTTGAGCGCGCCAGCCAGCGACTTGGCGCCATCTGGGCCGATCTTGTTATCCCTGAGACTGCGCTTGTGCAGCACGGAGAATGCAGTGAACAACAAACGTGCGCAGCAACGATACATGAAAGAGACAAAAGACGAAACCGTTGCGGCGCCGTGCATTGGTTTGGTAGAATAAGTTCATTGTGATTTGATCAGTTCTTCTTGTTCCTTGCGCGCATCTCTTCTTTTCTCACCATGACTTACATCAAAATCTGCAGCGACGAGTTCTCCTTGAGCGCGCCAGCCAGCGCCTTGGCGCCATCTGGGCCGATTTCGTTCGACTTAAGACTGCGCTTGTGCAGCACGGAGAATGCAGTGAACAACAAACGTGCGCAGCAACGATACATGAAAGAGACAGAAGACGAAACCGTTGCGGCGCCGTGCATTGGTTTGGTAGAATAAGTTCATTGCGATTTGATCAGTTCTTCTTGTTCCTTGCGCGCATCTCTTCTTTTCTCACCATCACTTACATCAAGCTCTGCAGCGACGAGTTCTCCTTGAGCGCGCCAGCCAGCGACTTGGCGCCATCTGGGCCGATCTTGTTATACGAAAGACTGCGCTTGTGCAGCACGGAGAATGCAGTGAACAACAAACGTGCGCAGCAACGATACATGAAAGAGACAAAAGACGAGACCGTTGCGGCGCCGTGCATTGGTTTGGTAGAATAAGTTCATTGCGATTTGATCAGTTCTTCTTGTTCCTTGCGCGCATCTCTTCTTTTCTTACCATCACTTACTCAAAGTACCGCAGCGACGAGTTCTCCTTGAGCGCGCCAGCCAGCGCCTTGGCGCCATCTGGGCCAATCTCGTTGGAAGAAAGTCTGCGCTTGTGTAGCACGGAGAATGCAGTTGATCGGCAAGTTCCGCAACAACGTTAAAGTCGCGTTTCGTTGGTATACATTGTGTGCAGTCGTCAGTGTCAATCAGTCTCTCTCATTGTCTTGCGCGTGAGTATTCGTGGACCTACCGAAGCGTAGTTTCGCCCTCGGATATCGCCTTGACTGCGTTTGCGACTGGATCATCTTCTTGTTCCAAGGTGGACATCGCCCTGAAAGTTTCTCTTCAGACTTGTCTTCTTCGATGGCGGCAGAGCGGGCGGGCAAGAGAGTTGAGGTGGCCAGTATCTGTGCAAAGGACACCAAAGGCTTGTTGGCAGGCGTTTGGCGAAGAGCACGCGCCGGGACGGACCTTGCCCTGCTTTTTTCGCAAGTCCTCCGTGCGCAAGGTGTACGTTGCACCAAACAAGGCCCTTCGTACGGTAGTACAGTAGACACGGCAGGAGGCAGACAGGCAGACGGGGCTACCTCGACTCGACGTCACCACGAGCGGACTGTCGCTTAATTCGAGGTTTGTTGATCGATCGATCGATTGCTCGCGTGCTCGCTCTCTCGCTGAGTCCTATTCTAACCCGTCACACGCGCAGAAACTTGCTTGACTATAAAGGGGAAAGGGGGGGGGGGGGGGGCATAGAGAATGTTTGCACGTGTTTGCACACACCCGCCGTGTGCATCGATAAACAGCGTATAGGCCCTCCTACCAAGGTGCAGTAGTTCTGCGAAAATCGTGACACATCGCCTTGGCAGTGGCAGTCACTGTCACAGGCAACATGTCGATGACGAGATCGATGGGCAACTTGAGCAGCCAACCAACCAAGTCGAACACAAACGATGACTTGCTCAAGAGCGTGCAAGCTCTTTACTATTCACCAGTGGCAGCCAGCTGGTACACATACCCCTGTCTTGCCAAAAGGTCCTTCGCAAGCACGCAGACTGGGCAGCTCGCAGTAGGCCTAGCTATCCTAGGCCGTCCAGCTTCAACACCCTCCTCGTTCATCTTCTCGCCACCGACGTCTTCCCCCAAATCGCGCCAAGACCAAGCGAGCTTCGCATTCTTGCCGGTCCTCACGTCATGCATGCAAAGCACTGCAAGACTTCTGGCAGAACGTTCTCGTTCACCTGCTGCTCCGAGTCGGCCCAGCTTCCCTTGTTCCCTCCCTTCGCGCGTCCGTCTCCTGTGTCTGCGCCTCTCTCTGCCTTGCGGGCGACTCTGGACGCAGCAGACCCGAGACCGCGCCAGGCGCAGCGCGGGCGAGCGAGCGAGCGGGCGAGCGCGAGCGCCGGAGCCGAGCTCGCAGAGGCCTGGCGCGCGAGGGAGAGGAGAAGCGGCGAAGATGCTGCGCGCTCTCACGTCAACCGCCGTGGGCGTCAGCGGCCTGGGCGTGGCCTACGTGGGTGCCACGGACGCAGACGCGCGCGAGGCCGTGCGCGTGGCCTCGCAGGGGAGCGACGGCCTCGTGCGGTTTGGGCGCACGTGCTTCAATGCCTTTGTCACCGCCGTCGACTGGAAAGTGACCATGTACGGCAAGGACAAGGATATCGACAAGGACGCCTACAAGGAGGCCCTTCATGCCTTTAGCCTTCGCGCTGCCGCACGCCTCTACAAAGTGTGCAACCGAAACGGAGGTCTGTACACGAAGTACGGGCAGGGTGTGGCCAGCATGAACCACGTCCTTCCTCAAGAAATTACCGATACTCTTGCACCTCTCCAAGATCGTGCAAAGTCGATGAGCAGCGAGATGGCTCGCGAGACCGTAGCTGCTGAGCTCGGTCCCCTCGCCCTGGAAGATGTCTTTGCCAGCTTTGACCCCGAGCCCATCGCATCTGCTTCTCTCGCCCAGGTCCATCGTGCCGTGCTCAGAGAGACGGGCGAAACTGTTGCCGTCAAGGTTCAATACCCATATCTCAGAGAGCAGACACGCGGCGACCTTGCAACCTTGCGCATGCTCACCGATTTCGTCGGGTACTGGTTTCCTGACTTTTCCTATTCGTGGCTCACCCCCGCGTTTGCTGATAACATGACCCTCGAGCTCGATTTCATCCAAGAAGGGCGCAACAGCGAACGTTTGGGCCAAATGTTCGCGAACCGTGCCGACGTATACGTGCCAAAAATCATTTGGAAGCACTCTTCGCGACGCATGCTCATCATGGAATACGTTGAGGGCGTCAAAATCAGCAAGGTGGACGAATTTGCTGCGCAAGGAATCCACCCTCTCGAGGTTGCCACCACGGTCTCGTTGCTCTTTGATGACATGATTCACGCTCTCGGCTTTGTGCACTACGACCCGCATCTAGGCAATCTTTTCGTGCGCAAGGCACCCGAGCGCTCCGTGTGGTCCAACTTTGGTTTCGTCTCGACGGTCTCTTTGCTCGTTGCTGGCGCATCGACGATGTATGCGGCGCCGCTGATCGGTCCCGCGGCGCCTCTTGCTGCTCTAGCCCTCATGTCTGCTGGGGGACTTTCGTCTCTGGTAGCCGCATACAAAGCTCAGCGCGTCAAGACTTTTGGGGGCAAACAGGGCGTCCCGTGTCAGGTTGTTGTATTGGACCATGGCATGTACAGAAGATTAAATCCTTTCTTCCGCAAGAACTACTGCATGCTCTGGAAAGCGCTTCTACTCCGCGACGCAAACCTTGGCCGCACTGCAGCCATGAACCTCGGCGTGTCCAAAGACACCTATGACGTTCTCTCGCTCATCTTCACATATCGGCCCGTAGACTCGATGACCAAAAGAGGCCCGCAGCTCCAAGGAGGAGGGCGCTAAAGTCAAGGACAAGTACAAAATCGTCAACGCCGGTGACATTAGTAAGTTCCTAGAGAGCTTGCCTCGCGACTTGCTCTTTGTCATGCGTTCCACAAACATTGTTCGTGGCATCAAACCGCATCATGGGCGAGTCCGCCCTACGCGGTCTCCTGGTGCAGGAGCCATCCAAGGTTCAATACGAGAAGCGCATCCGTCAGGACACTTAAACGCCTCTCTTTGGGCCAATTGCCATCAATCTCCCCGTGGCCTCAGAGATTGTTGATACCGACTACATTACGTACCGCCAGAGCTTTGAAATGTGGCGGACCTCGAGCTCATCGACGCCTCATGGGGCATTCTCGCCATCCTTGTTCAGCACATGCCTTAGCGCGCGTTTGATTTCCTTTCTTTTTCTTCCTTTTCTGGTGGTGGTCTTTTGGGGGGGGGAGAAAGGGGAAAAGGGGATGGGAGGCTTTCTTTCATGTTGCGACGACGAGCTTGTGTCTTGCATGTCATGTGCTCAAACTTGGTGCTTTGGCAAGAAAACCAAGATGGGTTCATGTTTCCCAATATAAACGGTCGCCTAGCTATGTATGTACTTCTATCTATCTATCTATCTATCTATCTGATGATCAAATCATTTTCGAATGAACATCGACGGATCGTTTCAAATTTTCAACTCAATCAAACGGAGGCACAGGACACCCACCATTCCATCCATTTGTACAGCATATCCAAAGCCTTTAGCTTTGATCGGAGTATCATTATAGCAATCCTCAAGGATACAGAAAGAAAGCCACATCTTCACCTAATATAGTCAGTCTGTTTTCGTAATATACTTTAAAAAATCAAAATCATATTCAAGTCCTCCTTCTTACTTTAAACAAAAAATAGTGTCTTTGACACAAATATATATCAAATTTCATCAAAATAGCACACTTAAATACAATTTAATTTATTTGATTTATTTTCTTTCTCGATTTTTTTCAAACTGATTAAATTTCATATATATTGCTAAATTTGCATCTTTTTTGTATCATATACGTATAAAATTGTTTCACCCATTTAAAAATAATTTTGGATTGCAGTGAGAATTTACAAATTTCAGGAAGCTAGATCTGAGATCAAAACCCACTTAGCTTTCTTGGTACTTGAAAAAAAAAAGAGTAATCGAAACCTGTTTCTCTGTTTTTAAGTCTCTTGAAGACCTTTCATCTCAGATGTATGTCGCCCGATAAGGCGGTCTTTCTTCCCTGTACGTCGAGTTGAAGGCTTGGCAGCGACAGCCAGCAAGCTGTGCGTGCGCGTGCGAGCGCGGGGGCGCTCTCGCGGCTACGCGCGCTTGTTGTCGCTTGGATAGGCGCTCAGCGCGGTGAAGACCACTTATAGCAATGAGTGGCAGGACGAGCTAGAAGAATCTTCAGATTGTCAGACTGATAGAATCAGTCGGCAACTTTTCCTGCTTCTTGTCTGCTCTCACCTTTCCACTTTTTTTAAGGAGGATGTTGAACAAGTAAGGCTGCCGAGATCGTGCTATTTGCATTTCTGGTCTCACTGTCAATCAGAGCAGCCTCGGAACGAATTCTTTGAGATGCTTCGCCCGCCAGCTTTTCAGATTCGACCAACGAACTACAGGATAGAAAGAAGAAGGCATTGCGCTTCGAATTCAGTCTTTCCTGCATGATAAGATGCGCGTAAATCATTTGCGAGCGGTCAACGGAGCTTATTCATCCATCAATGTCTGTCGACGTGCGCGACTTATACCGTTGTGCTTAGTATGAATATGAAACATGTCGAATCAGCGAGCAGCGTGGAGTCAGAGAACTTTTTTTTTTTTTAAGTTGTTGTGAATGAAATGGCGGCAAGAAGTTTTGCGGTACGGTACGGTAAAACGTCCTTTCATTGCTTTTACAGATTTCGAGAACCAGCAGATTCGGCAAGTAGCATAAATATATGACGGTGGAAAGTGGCTGTCTGTGGTTTCTTCCCTCCCTTCCTTCTCCTTGTCACATTGGTTTTCAATCCTCCTTCATTTTTAAAAGCGTAGTGATCCCAATCAACCCTTTGGAATTCAAGGCAAACGCCAAGTGAACCGACAATGCAGAAGAAATGAAAATTTACCTTCTCCTCTTGAAGAGCTTCGTCGTGTCATAGCGTCAAGACGAACCACTCCACACTTCTGAACGCGTGCAAAGTCACTCGCTGTTGGCAGTTGCGAGTATACGAATCTAGCTTTTTCAATTGCTTTCGACATTTGACATTTCTCGTTGAGCCAAGTGCAAACAGCCCGAAAACAGCATCCACACTTCTTAGCCTCATCTCGGATCAGGATTGAGCGACACAAGCATGAAATCGTTTGTCGCGAATTCAGGCCTGAGCCCTAGTAGGCCCTAAGCCCTAGAACTGTCATATCTCTCTCTTCTCATATTGAAAAATTAGAATCAAATGGATTACTTGCAAGGATCGGCACAGTAAATTCGGGTCTGCCCGAATGCAACTTGCTTTTTTGTCTTGAGCGTGAATTTCGAATTCCGCCTTAGTTTGCCTCGTCGTGAAGACATGGTCGCCAATTACTTTGCCCACGCCACCTGCAGGATTAGACTTCCCTAAATGTTGGGTTGGAAAGTACGCGGTCAAGAAAGTGTTGATTCAAATGAATACGAAGTTGACCTTCTCGCTCTTCTGGCGCCAAGGTCTGAACACGTCATTTCCATTCCCGACAACCTCTGGCTGTCATTTGCCAGCCCAATTTCCAAAAATGATTGTTTGAACATGTTTTACGCTCGATCCACCGGTCTCTTAAGACTTATCATCGCCTCAGCTCGTAGAGTCACTCAAGGGAACGGAAGCTCTTTTCCCACAAGAAGACAAGAGTTTGTCTTCTCTTGCCACTATATCCCTATTTCAGACGACATTGCAGTTTAAACTGCAAAGTACTGCTTATTCCTATCAAAATCGGGCTCCATATAAATGATAGAAGCTAAAAACTTGCGCAATAAAACTGCGTTCTTTGCCGAAGCCCCATATTAATCATAGAGACACATGATAAGTGTCTTTCTTTCATTCGGGTTGAAAGTCTTTTTCCAAGACCACCACCCCATCCTCCGCGGCCGCCGTGGCGGTAAGACATGTGATGATCCGGAGGGATTTTTCCCGCGCACTGCCCTCGCGCAACTTCTACTGCGCCCACGAACCCAGAAGTTTGGGCAAATGAAAGAGCGCGTTTCAAGGTTTGCGGTGCTACGGTTAGCATTGCCTCGCACGCATTCTGCACGATCTCCCACTGTATCGAAGATAGACGAACTTTGCAGTTTTAAACCCAAGGTTTATATGGGAGGGGTTAAAAAGTTTTTAAATCGGCGCGGAACCAACAAAGAACGCAGTTTTATACCCAAAGTTAAGCAGGGGCTCTGAAATAGGGATATAAATATTCCTCTTTCTTTTGAATGTGTGGGGAATCTGTCTGTCAATGAAACCGTCTGTGTACTGGTGTCTATCGTAGCGAGCGCCGCAAAGCCTTGAGAAACGTGGAAACGTCGTGAGTTTCTGTAGTTGAATCATGAGTGATGCGCAGTGCAAGTGCCCACCCTCCCGGCCAGCTTACTTTACTACTCGTGCATAGTCTTTCAGATGTTGGTGCATGACCCTCTCCGCACCCATGCTGTCATGCCTCACAAGGTATTCAGTTATACGTAGTCTGCGACAAAGACAGAGTCCTTGTCGGTGACCATGACAAGACCAACCATGAAGCTTGTGCCGAACTGAAAGACGGAAAAGATGAGAGAGATTGCAGCAATGAGAAGGATTTGCCCCAGCTGTGCGTCATCCAAATCCGTGGTGTCGTCCTCCGCGCCGGCGAGCCGAGCCTCGTTGCTCTCAATCAGAATGACCAAGGCGCTAGAGACCTGTAGCGCAATGCAGACCATGTTGACGACCATGTACGAGGTGAGCTTCCAGAAGCTGTGACACCTTGCGCCAAAGAAACCGAGCGCGCTCACCAACAGGTTGATGCCGCTCGAGACAATCAGCACGTAGAGAGAGATGCTGAGCCCGCTAATCTCGCCAAACGTCGGGCCGTCAATATCTGGCATGATAGACCTCACCGATTCTCCCACGGTGATGGCAAACAAGATGCCTGCCAAGGCTGCATTCACAAAAGAAGCGCCTGAAATGTAAATGGTCACGTAGTCTGGCCCACACCACGAAAGGTCTTCCTCGTAGATGGATTTTCCGTGCGGGTCAACACACAAGAGCACCAGCACGAAGAAAATGAGAAAGAGCTCGACTCCTGAAGCAATAAAGAGCGCTACACTTGAGATTGACGTCAAGTCGGTCTGCCAGGTTGAATTGTCCAGCGTTTGCGCGAGGAGAACCGCGAGCGCGATGAGCTGAAAGGTAATTGCGATGAGACCCACTGCATTGTCAAAGAAAGTTTTCACAAATTCAAAAGTCAGGAGGCGTTAGTTCCTGATCTGCCAGCGGCGATGCAGAAGTCGAGCTTCTCTCACCACTATTCCTCCTCCTCCTGTACTCGGGACAAACGTACATGAAACAAAGGCAAAGATCGCAGATCGCATGCGTCGAAGTGCGCCATAGATGCCAACGAGGGACACGATGAAAAGGACGGAAGAAAAAGCCAAGGTCGCCGCGTACGCAGGGACCTCTGCACCAACATATTCGCTTTCTGACGAGCCCGAGGAAGAGCTCTCGTTGGGAAGAATCACATTCGACAGGTCCGTGTTCCACACGTACGCGGAGACGACCACGCAGCCCAGAGCCACAATCGCCACGCACGTCGCCGTGACGTTCAGGGACACCAAGAGGCAGTGCACGGCGACCATTTTTGGCCCTTTGCTTTGGCCTTTATTTGTCCAAGCAACCAACGATAGACGCTCGCTCGGCTTTCCCCCCAGCAAAAGTCGACCGGCTCCTCCGCCTACCTCCTTCTTCGCTGCTTCGCGCCTGCGCCTGCTGTCCTCGCCCCGCGTCGCGTCGCGTCGTCCGCGCCGCGGGCTAGGCGGCTTTGTCGCGCGACGCGCAGCCGAGCGCGGCGAACGGATACAGAGCCTCACGGGGCTCCCTCCCGGATTTCAAAAAGCGGTCTCCACGTTCCTCTCTCTCGCCCTCCCCAGCCCCCTCGGGCCGGCCTGCGCGCCCCGTCTCTCCCTCCCCGCGTCTCCTCCTCGCCTCCCTCCGGCGCGCGCTGCTGCGGCGAGGCGGCTGGCTCGCCGCTCCGTCGCCGCGCCGCGCCTCGAGCAGCTCTGTCTGAGCGACCGCCCGTCTGTCTGACTGTCTCAGATCTGTCTGACTGTCTCAGATCTGTCGCGAGCCGGGCGTCCCTCCCTCCCTCCCTCCCTCCCTCCCTCTTCCCGACTCCTCTCCTTGCTTGCCTCGCCCTCTCCTGCCTTCCTCCCCGCCCTGCCTCTCTCCTTCTCTCTCCTCCGCGGCCGAGGCCGGCCGGTCTGCGAGCCGAGGCCGCTTTCTTTGCGGCGGGGCGAGGCGGGGCGAGGCGTCGCGCGCGTCGCAGGGAGAGGGCGCAGGCGCAGGCGCTGGGAGAGAGCGAGCGAGCGAGGGAGGGAGGCAGGGACGCCAACCAGCCCAGCCGTGCAGATGGAGCGGAGCAAGTAGCCCGGCGTGCCTCGGCCATGTCCATGTCCCGGGAGCGCAGGCCTGCCAGGAGGAGAGGAGGCGAGCGAGCAGCTCGACCTCCCGGGAGGGTCGGCCCCAGCTCGCCCGTTTTATGTTGATCTGGACCGGCGCCACAGGGGGGCAGGCGAGCAGGGAAGGCTAAGCGAGAGAGCAAATCTCCCCGAGGACGTACGTATACATGGAAACGGTGAGGAGGCGATGATCGGATGCAATAAATGTCCCAAGCGAGAACAACGCAAATGACCGACCTTGCGAAAGAAAAAGAAAAAGAGCAGATGGTTATCATAGGCCTAGCTTTTGTCGTCAAGCTGCAGAAGAAACTCGAGGTCAGCATCGTTCGGATCGTCCGCATCATCGTCGTCATCATCGTCATTTCCAGTGTCATCGTCATCATTGCCGTCTCTGTCAAACGACGCGGGCGCGCCAGCTTTCGAAATCGTCGTCTCCTCATGTGTGGTCTTTGTCTCGCGCGTATCGCGTCGTGCCCCCAGATTGGGGGGATCCAACTCGTTGAGCTGCGCAGAAGATGTGGCTGATGCAATCAAACGCGAAAGTACGACCTTGCGTTTTCTCGACACGGCCAGCGCCTTTGCCTGTCGCAGAGCGCGAACTGCTTCTGCGCCTTGACGCGACCGAAGCAAAATCGTGGCGTGCTTCTCGTACGCTTCACTTTGCGCCGACGCGTCCCCAACCTGATTGAGCAGAGCCACGACCTGCGAAGACGCCTGCAACTGGTCGTCATTGGCCCCGTGGACGTGCTCAAATGCGCGAAAAGCTCGTTGCCAGCGCGTAAGCGCAAGACCAGCGTCCCCTTCCGATTCTGCAATTGCACCTGCTCGAGCAAACAGGCGTCCAGCGTCCTCATAGTCCTTGGAACTTGCACGCAAATCTGCCAAACGATGAGCAATTGTTGCAAAGGTGGACCCAGAGGCAGAAAAATGCATCTCGTCCAAAGCAGCAAGTACCATGGACAAAAGATCTGCCGCTCGTGCATCGTTGCGCTTGTCCATGCATCCAAGGTAAAAGCTTGCGCACGCTATCATAGAAGCGCATGCCTCAATACTCTCGAAACCATGAACAAGCTCTGAAAGGGTTCGAGCCGTACGTAAGTGCTGACGCGCCTCCTTACGTGTCGCGACCAGGACGGATTGCCCCGGTCCTGCACGAAATTCAGCATCCTTGCGCTTCCGAAGCATAGCGCGGGCAGCGAGCTCAGCGCTTGCTCGCGACCCTTTCGACAGAAGCTGCACGCGGTCAGCCTCCATCATACCTCTCACAATTTCGTCTGTCGCGGCGCGTCCACTTCGTGAACTCAAGTACTGATCAATGCGCGATTCAACTCGCGTCTCAAATGCCTCTGCCTCAGAGAGTGCTTCGAGCGCTTGCATCTGTCCCAAAAGGCTATAGACGTCTAATAGACTTGGATGGCCCTCTGCGTAATCAACAACGTCAAGTCTGCTCTCCAGCATAAGCTCGAGCCGTGTACTAGCTGCCTTGAGTCGCTCCGCGCTACCGTAAGCCGCGCGCGTACTCCGCGAGAGCTCGTTGAACTCAATAGCCACTTCTACTTCGTCTGCCCATCGTCGGAGCTCTCCCACAGCCACGTCTGAAGCGTGCTCTGCCACACACGAGAGATATTCCTCCCAGGAAAAGTCTTCGTAGACACGAAGAGCGTCTTGAAGAGCCCTGGCTCGCTCGCCCGACACAAAACCTTGAACATGCTTGTCAAGCTGCATGGCATTCGCGAGCCGACTATTCGCTCCCAGCGCGCGCACAGCAGATCCCAGATAACCATTGTTGAGCCCGGCATCCTGCGAATTTGGCCCATTGTTGAGCCCAGCATCCTTCGAATTTGGCGAAGAAGCAGGATGAGTCGTTGTGCAGGCACGCACAAATATAGCACGTAAACTGTGTATCTCGGCGCGCGTAAAAACACTTTCGACACGGACCATACTTGCAATGTACGACTCCTGGCCTCGGAGGTACTGAAGCAGATCCTGCCAAGACATTTCAGAGTTGATGGACTCCTTGCCCAGACGCTGCATCATGGCTGTGGCGAAATTCCGTGCAACCTGCTCGATGCGCTGCGTTCTTTGCTCCCTTTTGCCTTCTTCTTTTTCCTCCACATCGTCCTCACTGTCGTCGTCACTATCGCTGTCAAACGCGTCGTCATCTTCGAAGCCCAAAAGTTCCTTATTTTGGACGAGACTCGCGAGTCCTGAGAGAGGGGCGTCCCGTCCAACACATTGGCGTGTAATCATTCTTGCCGCGCTCATGACGGTGTGGGAATCCCTGCGCTGCTCGCTCGCGCGAGTAAACAGCTCGCGCAAGGCGCAAACATCAACGGGGAGTTCGTGAATATGAAGTCGCGCCGCCCGCGTCGAGGTTGCCTCTTGCAGACCATTCGATCCGCTTTTTAGGTCGCGCGTCTTTGATCGCCCCGGTACAGCGGGGCTAAGCTGAGATGTATCCTTTTCTCTCGTTGACCCCATCACTGCGACAAGTTTTCGTGCGCGATCAAGCAGATCTCGAGCCTTGGTAAAATCCCCATAGATGCTCCATGCTCGCGCCGCACGAAAAAGATGCTGAATGGGTTCACTGGTGGGCTCGCCCTTCGCAGCTCGCTCCCTTAGCGCGTGAGTGAGCGTGGGCAAGTACTTTTCACGATCTAGAGACACAACGCGATCCCATGCACGAGCGGCTTGAGCGGCGGCTTTTCTTGAATTGCTCGAACTTGATGACCTCGTTGCCTGCCCGGCAGAAACCTTATCCGCTGGAGACGTGCGGCGGCGACAACTGTCGTTCGTGAAAGGCGCCTCCATTGTTTCAAGCATGGCACGTTGATCTGCTAGGTGAGCAGCAAATAAAAGTGCGGAGATGTCACTCTCCGAGTGGTCAGCATCCTCTTCCTCGCCTCGAGTCATTTTGCTGTTGCTGTCTTTGCTGGGAATGGCGGGGTCCGAGACGAGCCGTTTTTTACGAGCCTTGTCTGCACTTTTAAAGTTGCGAACTAGAATAGAGTTCCCGCTCGGTTTCTCCCCTTGACTCCTTCCATGGTAGCCTACGTGCGGGTAGTCGTTGCAGACATGCGCAGAATATCCAAGATACTTGACAACAGCGTTGGGTTTGCTGGCTTCTTTGAGCAACCTTTCACTCGCGGTACGTGGGCCGCTTTTCGCTTTGGCTTTCTTCGATCCCGACCGATGTGTCTGCAGAACGCCGTCATACACCAGACTTCGACTTCTTCCAGAAGTTTTGCCGTCGTGTCTTGTTACGCGATGGCGCTCAATCATTCCTCCGCCTCGGTTTCGCCCCGATTTACCCGTTTGCGCACTCGGCACGATAACTTGTCGCACGTGACCGGCTGCTGTAAACGAGTGTCTCACAAAGGTCCCTTCTTCTCTTTTTGCCGCCTCCTTTCGTGCAAGCTGCGTCTTACGACGCCGGGCAGTACTACGCGAATCTGTGAGGCCTGCCACAAACGGACCAGACTTTGCAGTGTCATGAAACGCGACATGATGACCATCGTCATCAAGATCATCATCATTGTCACCTCCGTCTCGTTGAAGAAATGACAGCGACGAGTCGAAGCAGCCAAGCGTGGCGTCGTAGTCGTTTCGCAGAAAACGCAAGAACTGACCATAGTCAACTCCCGCTTCATCCTCGACACGGAAGGCGTAGAGGATGCGTTCGAGCGCCACACCCTCGCGCTCCACGTCAAACTCCAGAGCCTCAAGCCCTTGCCGAAAAGCCATGCTATTGATCCGCCCACTTCGCTCTGGATCGAATCGAGCAAAAAGTCCATAAGTGTCGACGCCTCTTGTTTGGGCAAAAAGCACCTTTTCTCGAAGGCCGTCCAGTGTTTGTAATAGATCATCGCCGTGCGCTGACAACGACTGCGCTCCTTCGGAAGAGGCTGGTGGTGTAAAGCTCTTACCATCTTCAGAGATAGACGCGTTGCTTTCTGGAGAGAGCGACGGGTCTAAAACAGCGAGGAAGTGCTGGTATTTCACTTGTCCACGTGCAAGAAATATGCGCGTAATAAGCTGGCGTTGGTCTGCGTCAAGACCGAGACCCAACGTATCGAGACTACGTCCAAAGTCTTCCTGGGAGATCGTCCCATCAAAGTTGTCATCGAGGTCTTCCAACGTGTCCTGGAAAGCGCGAAATTCGCTTTGTTTGCTCACACGGTCTTGAAGCACGCGAAGCAAAGCAATTTCCTGTTTGCTCTTGCAAAAGTGCCGGACGATGCGCCCGTACACGGCTTGAGGATTATTCTCGAGTCCCCTGGCGCAGCATTGCTCAAGCCGTAAGAGTTCCTTTGCCACGGATTTGCGCTCTGACTTGCCCTTGATTCCAAGCTCCTTGAGCGCCGTGCATATACTGGCACGGTCGGGCCGGCTTCCAGTCCCCGAGAGAATCTGCTCGCACCGCTCGGGCTCATGCCAGCACGTCTCGCGGAAAGCATCCATCGCGCCCCTTTTCACGCGTAAACGTTCGCTGGTCTGCACAACAAAGCCTCGACCAAGCGACTGCCGTGGGCTTTGCACCTGTTGTCTGTCTCTGTGCCTATCCGTTGGGTTGAGTGGCGACTCGGACTCGCGGAACTTCGAATTTTTCCAAGTATCATAATAACCCACCAAGAGAGCCAAACAAATGCATAGGCGACGGTCGGCACCGGCGGACGAGCTTGACATTGTCGGGACAGTCTTCCTGACTGACCCCTACGAGCCCGTGGAGCTTGGCGGCGATTCAGGACACGTCGCTGGGCTACAAAAACTAAAAAAGTGGTGCATAGGCGCTCGGCCTTCACCAGGGTCTTGAGCATGAGCTCGGACACAATAATGAAACAGGAGAGTAAAGAGGAGAAAGAGGAGGAGAAGAAGACCATTGATAGCGACCCCGATCCTCGTCTCTTGTGCCCGTGCGGGAAACGAGGCGAATGCTGCTGCGCAGCGTGCAAGGCAATTTTCTACTGCACTCCCGAGCATCTTAAAGAGGACTGGGACACGCATAAGCTTGCTTGCAAACCCATCAAGAAAATCAAGGCAAATAGAAAACGAGGCGGGCCTGCCTGGGCATTCACGTCAGGAGGCCCCAATAGTGATCTGCAAAGCAAAACAGAGTTGTCCAAGGACTCCAAGCGAAAAGGCAAAACGAGGCAACCCGAGCGCCAGGCCCGAGCACCGTCTCTGAAAATTCAGCTACACTATCGAGCCTCGTACATGAACCGAAGGGTATTCGATGATTCTGGTGAGAAATATGGAGCTCCGCCTTTGATGCTTCGTACAGGGACAAGATCTCTAATGCCAGCGCTTGAAGAAGCCGTCCCTTTGCTTCAGCCAGGTGAGGAGGCGGAGCTGGTGGTCCTCCCAGACGCAAATTTAAAAGGAGCAGAGGTCGATCAAGTTCCAATCCTTCTTGGCATACACCGAATCAGCTGAGAGGGAAGTCATTTCATGCGGAGCCCGTGTCCTCGTTTTCATCAAAAGAGAGCATTTGAAGTCCGGGGGCTGGCGGCGGCTGCTGCTGCTGGCGCGATTTTCGGAACTTATGACGCACAGCGTCTCTGCGCATCGCACTTTCGACGCGCTTGGAGAAGCTTTTCTCGTGCACTGCAATCGGGACATCTGGATCATGCAGTCTCCGGTATCTCGGATCATGTGGGGTCACTCCGAATCCGCGCGCAACGAGAGCAGGGCCATTCGGTGTTTTCTTTGCACTTGGTGTTGCTTTCACTTGCAGCGGTGTGTTTGTGGCATCGCGAAGAGGCGTCGCAGATTGCTTCGCGGAGCAGTCGTCGTCTCGTGTTGGAGTCTCCAGCTGGTCTTGCCCAGTTGACTGCTCTTCGCTTCGCATTGGTGTCAACGTTCCCTCGCTGCTTGTTTGTTGGCCTCGCCACGGTGTCGACGCCAAGGAAACATCAGTAGAGCCTGGACGCAGGGGAGTTCCGCGCGCTGACATCGGTGACTCATCAAGCAGCGACGATGAACTCTCAAGCTCTACTGTGCGAGAGGGCGTCGCGATGATATCATCGTCTTTTGCTCTGCGGCTTGGGGTATCGATCGAAGACTTGGTGTTGCTTGTCGTCTCGAAATGTTCAGGAGTATCTGCAAGAGCGTGCTGCAGAGGTTTTCGAATTTCTGTAGGCGACCCGGTTTTTCCCGGAGGTTTGGGGTCGAGAGGCTTGACTTCGCTCTTCGTTTCGAGGTCTTTGCTCGCATGTGCCATGACTGGCTTCGGGAGATCCTCAGATTCAATGGACTTTGAGGAGTCTTCACTTTGGACAGTCTTTGGCAATTCTATCGATGCCAAGTCAAGAGGTTTGACGTCGCTCTTCACTTCGAGGTCTTCGTCAGGTTCAATGGAATCTGAGGAAGCTTCACTTGAGACAGTCTTTGGCAGTTCTGACGGTGCCGGCTCAAGAGATTTGGCGTCGCTCTTCATCTCGAGGTCTTGGCCAGATTCGACGGTCTGTGAAAAGACTTCACTTTGGACAGTCTTCGGCAGTTCTGATGATGCCGACTCGAGAGGTTTGGCGTCGCTTTTCATTGGGAGGTCTTCGCCGCTAGCATCCACCGTGGCTGGCTTCGCGAGATCCCCATTCCCAATAGAATTTGAAGACGTCTGGTTTTCGACAGTCCCTGACATGTCCGAAGGTTGTGAGTGAAAAGGCGTGGCTTGTGCTGCCGCGTCATCAAAAGTGCGCGACACGACGCTTTCCGTCGAGCCATTGGAATCATTCAAGATCTCGAGGATTCCTGCAGAGCTTGCGCGGCGCGATGGATTGTGACGAGCACTCGTCTGGGACTCAGGCACTGGGGACTGCACGCTAAAGTCTACAGCATCGAGCTGCACGACAGCTTCCTGCACAAAGGTGGTGTGCTCTCTGCGAGCGTCGTGAGGAGTAGGTGCCGTGTATGTCTCGCAGGCCAAGGCCTCTTGGTCTGCGCCCTCGCGAGCTGCTGATGCAGCGTCGGGCGTGCAGAACCCAAAGATCCTGGCGAGAAAGCCAAACATCTTGTCTCGCCTTCGTAGCAGCCTCGCGTCGCGAACGAGCTATACGTCGTTACCCTTGTCGCTAGACTGTGCCACACTGTCCACGGTCGTTGGCGCTCTGCTCTGTTGGTCGGGCTCAGTCGCGAGATTGGGTTTATGCGTATCCGCACCTGATCAAAAGCACCACAACGTTAGTAGTCCCAGGCCCGGCGGTTTCACAAGCAGGGCCAAGCAAGCACTTCAAGCAAGCAAGTAAAAGCTCACCATCACAGCCTGACCCGGACATCGTTCTTTCGGCCGCGCCGGGCTGTTGGCTCGTGGGTGGCAGCGGAGACTGCTGTCCACCCGGCGCCGGTCGAACCACGTGCGGCGGCGAGAAACCGCAAGCCTCGTCGTCATTTGCTAGGCCGCACTCGGGTGTGGAGAAAGAACTCTAACCATGAGCGCACCATCGCTGGCGAGCTTCTCACGGCGCTCGCGTGAAGAGGCCTCCTCCTCCTCCACTTCTACTTCGCGCGGCAAGGAGGAGCTTAAGCGGCTGGGGTCCACACGCAAAAGCGATGAGCGTACCCACGATAAGAAGCGGCCTGCGAGTAAAGTGCCTCGCGAGGGCAAGGAAAATGGGGCAAAACAAGCCCGAGCACCTCTGGTCCTTACGCACTGGTGCATTCAACGCGCGCGGCCAGACTCATGTCAAGTGTATATCAGCGGAAGGACCGTAGGCTCTTCTCAGAAACCATCGCAAGCCTGGGGCTCCTCCATCATCAAGGATCGTGTGGACGCGAGGCTCCTAAAGACAAGTTCGGGCAACTTGTACCAGCTGGAGGGGCCTCCGAACACGAAAGACCCTCGATGGGCGCTCCCGCGTGGAATCGAGATTTCGGACTTTCAGCATGGCTTTCCTTCAACTTGGCGTGATATTTTCGCAAAGTGGAGTTCCGAGAAAAGGACGGCACAACCCTCCAAGCAGAAAAAGAGAAAACCGGCCCCACCACAGAATGATCGTACAACGACTTCCGTAAATGACAAAGTAGCCATCAAGTCTCATGCAAAGCCGATTCAACACGCTAACCATGACGCGGAGAAGAAAGTGGCAAGTCAACGTGATGAAGTCTCCAACACAAAGGCGCAGCGGCGATCGATCAAGAAGCGCAAGGGGACAACACAAGCCTCAAGCCGCGCCACAAAGAGTGACGCGAACCCATACGAAGCCAATGAATTTTTGGATTCGCTCAACATGCAAGAGCTAGACGAGCCCGTGCGCCCACCTTGCAGATGGCGCAGGCGCGTGTCGGGGCGAGACGATCGCGTAAATGAAAGCAATGTTGGCGGGGAGAAAAGTGAACAGGATGTTGGTGACAAGGACGAAGATCCTGCCGACGACGCTGCCGTACGACGGAGCCGGCGTTTACGTACCAAGGGCTCCGTGAACTACCGCGAGTACGACAGCCCCGCAGCACGACAAGACTTGGTTCGACACGCGAATGTTCATCAAGCTGACAGTGAGAGTGAGAGCGAGAGCGAGAGCGAATCTTCCGACGAGGACGAAAGTGTCGCAGCCGAGGCTCGCGAACTTGTCCGAGGTCCGCGCAATGGGGAGTGGACTGCCAAAGAAAATCGTTTGCTGCGCGAGGGCCACGCAAGAGCAGATCCGACACACGCAAAATTCTGGTCGCATGTCGCTCACTTTGTTCCGGGTCGCACAGCGCAACAATGCTACAACCAATGGTTTCTCAACACTAGTCAGGGACGTTCGGCTCTTGACATAAAACGTGGCGGCCAAACAAACAACGCAAACCAAGGTCGAAATGACCCGTCGAAAGAAAAGCGTGAGCCAGGGCGGATGCGCAAATTGGCGGGTCGAAACACGGCCAAGTTCCGCGGCCAAGTCCGGGAAGTCTTTCGCGCCTCCGAGCGGGATCATACGGACGACCTCTTTGCAGCAACGCCATTCCGAAAGAGGCTGGCTCAAGGCAAGACTCGCGCAGAGTCCCGGGACTTGGACGATGCGGAAGACCAAGCGCAAAGTGATGGGAGCGATTCCAACTTTGATTTTGATACGAGCATCGCTACACCCAATCCCAAGGCACTTGCTTCGGCCGAGCGTCCTGCCGCACGCCGTGGACTTAAAGGAAAAGGAAATCGAGCAGGAGCTGCTCAAGATGAGGGTGCCAGCGTTGACGTCCGCGTTGCTGGAGAAAGCGAGGGCGAGGATGACCAAGACGATTTGCAATATATCAACGAGGAGGAACGACGACGAGCTGACCGCTACATTGCCGGTGTTGCGAAACGCCGCAAGGTCGCAGGGCGGCACCTTCGCGGGGTCCAGGCGGGGCAACGAAGCGAACCGGCTGCGGGGTCGTTGACGCCACAATTGGGCCAGACCAAGGCCAAGGTCGACACCGAGGCGGTTCTGGACGATGGCATCAAGGGCAACTTTACTCCTGGTGGCTCAGTACGTATCTCGGTTCGTCCGGAGCACTTTGTTTACGAGTTCTCGGATGAGGATGAGGGATTTGACGACGACGACGACGACGAAGAGGCTGAAGAGTAAATCTTATTATTCCTGAAAGCAAAAGAAAGAAACATGATTTGCAAACCAAAACGAGGCCTTGGCCTAGAGTCTGAACTTGGAAGAAAGGGAGGAAGTTACGCCATTAGCGCGTGTGCACGTCTCAGTAGATTGTCGGCGCTGTCCTCGAACGTAAACCAAGAGCTCGTGCAAGCGAGAGCAAGTTCGTTGTCAGACAGAAGAATCAATCAAAACATTCGGTTGAGCTTGGATCTTAGAAAAAGAGAGAGTTTAGGTCTGCTTTTCGATCTCGCCTTCCGCTGCAGATTACCAAGATGCAACTAACTGCCAAAAATGGCTGTACGAGTTTACTTGCTGCGGCGACGCCGGCGAAGCTCGGCGGCGTTGGCCTGCTTGGCCTTGATGCCGTGCTGCATCTGGCCATAGAGACGCCGTGCCTTATTGGACATGAGCATTTGGGAGCGCTCATTTTCCTCCTTCTTTTGCGCAAGCCGTTGCTGGCGCTTGCTCACGACATTGTTCGAACGGAAGGTCCGCTTGCGCTTCGCGTTGAGGTCTGGGTAATAGCCGGGGCCCTTGGGACCATTCTTGAAGAAGAAGCCAGGGCGAGGGCCAGAAAACTTTTTAGACGGTTCAAAGTTGGGATCCTTGGAGATCTTCTTCTTCTTCTTCTCGTCCTCTAGCTCCTTCTCCTTGGCCTCCGCCTTCTTGGCCTTGGCCTTCTTTTCATCCGCTGCCTTTTTGGCCTTGGCTTCTTCCTTCTTGGCCTTCTTGGAGACGGGCACGACTTCTTCCTCTTCTTCCTCTTCCTCTTCTTCTTCTTCCACTTCTTCGCTGTCTTCATCGCCCTCGGGATCGGCAAGAAGATCAGCAGCCGAGGAATTTCCCTTGTCGGTGAGATCTTCCGCGTCGAGGATTTCCTTCTTCGCCTCGGTGTCCCGCTTACGCTTGCGGCGCTGGCCGGTACGCAGCTCCTCGTTCAGTTCCTCGACAAAGGCCTCCTCTGCAGCTTCGTTGTCCTCGTCGTCTTCGTCCTGGGCACCGTCCTCGGCGCGACGACGCGCGGCAGCGGCGGCAGCAGCGTCCATCTTCTCCTCTTCTGTGGGCCTATACGTATCACGCAGAAGCGCAGGGGGCGCGAGCTTGTCAGGAGCCACGCCCGCCGCGGACTGAAGGTGCTCAATCTCCTCAGCGTACTCGGGCTTGTAGCCAACAGCAGCATCGTCCACAAAGGGAGAAAGGTGAGGAGGCAAAAAAGACACGTCGGGCGCGTACTTTTGCACTGGCAAAAGCACCTTCCAGTTCACCGAGTCAAAGACCCACTGGGGCTGAATGTACTCGCAGCGAGTATTGGTGCGGTCGACCTTGGGACGGTCCGTTACAATGTGCGTGATGCGTTTGTCTGTGGGCTTGTCGCCAGCATTGGCGGAGAGCACCTCGCCACCGAATGCGCGAATAACAAATTCAAGGGACTCGAAGGGGACCTCGCGCGAGAGCCAAAAGGTAAGTCCGCGCAAAAGGTTCGTCTGAGCCTGGATCTCACGCTCTTGTTCAGCAACCTGCTGCGCCTGCTCGTCGCCGGCGAAAGCCTCGTCATCGAGGTCCGGGTCCTGTACGTCAGCGGCGCGGTCCTCTGCGTCCTTTTCTTCTTCCTCTTCGTCGTGCTGCGCGATTTCCCGCATCCGCTTCGAAAGAGTCTCGATGCGGGCCCGGCTCTCGGCGTCAGCCTTGGCCTTGGCCTTTTTGGCCTGCTTCTTGTCTTGGATCGTGGCCTTCGAGGCATCAGCTTCCTGCTCCTCGGCTCCCTCAAGCCCCGCCTCGTTGCCTTCGTCGTTGATACCAGAATCCAAGTCCATGTTCTCGTCCTCGTCTTCGACGATGGTCTCGGTTTGGATGGCCTCTAGATGGGCGCCCTTGGCGTCACCAGCGGCGTCGAGCTTGGGCGGGTAACGAAGACCAAGCGTGTGGTAGAGCTTGAAGAGCACAAACGAGGTGAGGCATTCGTAGAACTCGAGAAAGGTGCTCATCACGCTAAAGTCAACCTCCCTCGGAGAGCGCTGAGCAAACTTATGGGGCACAATCCAGGTGATGAGCTCGCCAAAGACCTCGGCCTGGTAGTAGATGCCCTTGACAGAGATGAAAGTCTTGCGGAGCGCGCGGGCACGCACAACGTAGAGCTGCCACTCGCGGCACAGGCGCAGGCAATTCTCGCTGCGCTTGGCGTCAACCTTGGACATGGCAGGCATGTTTGCAAACAAGTGGAGCAAGCAGAGCGCGTCGTCCATGTCCGCAAGGCTGTCGCCAAAACGCGGGTAGCGCTCCTTAATGAGGTGGTCGATCGTGTACTCGGGCTTGGCATCGAACTTGCGACGGGCGTCAGAGACGTTCTTGCGGTTGATGAGATGGGCCACTTTGTCCAAGAAGGCCTTGATTTCCGCGAACTTGTTGAGCAGGGGTTCGTGCGCCAGAAAGGCAATGTCCTTGACGTGGTAGCACGTCTGGTGAACCTTTTTCCCGACCGGTTCGCGCGGGTAGATGCCCTTGAGGATGCACAGGCGGCGAAAGTCCTGGAGCGAAAGCTGAAGTTTCTTCATCGCGCGCCGGCGCGTAATGTAGCGGATGGCATGGCCCTCGTGTCCCTTCTTGCGGATGTTGCCGGCCTTGCGCGCGCGCCGCTTCGAGTTGATGTCGAGCGCCTTGCTCTTGATGCTCTTCTTCTTGACGGTCGCGCGCCCCTTCTCGCGGATTCCGCTCGAAAGCTTCACCTTGTTACCCATGGTTTCTCCGCGCCGCTGGCGCTTCTCGCCTCGCCTCGCCTCGCCTCGCTCTGCTGCTGCGCGCAGCTGCTCCGGTTCTGCGCGGGCCTCGGCGCGGGCAGGACCACCGACTGGCCGCGCCGCTGGAACGGAACACCCTGCAAAGAGAACGCCGTCGCGAGTCAAGTCAAGTGAGTCAAAGGTCAACAACAAGTTGAGCTTGAAAACTGAATGTCACGGTTGGCCGTGTGAGTTGAGTCGGGTCGCGAGTTGAGTTGGGATCACTCTGTCGCTCACGCACTCCGAGTCACGCCATTTCTTCGATGCGCCCGGCCCTTGCTAGGCTGGGGAGGACCTCTAGCTGCCGCACTGGCCATGGCGGCAGCCAGAGCCAGCAGCTTCCTCTCCTTGCACCGCCCGGCCTTGCAGAGTGAGTCCCCCTCTCCGCGTCGTCCCCGCCGCCCTGCTCGGCCCCGATTGACTGGCTGCGCCGACCCGCGGCCTGCCACCTTCCGCAACCCCTTTTCGCCGCGGCCCGCCACCCTCGATCGGGATATCCGGGACGTGCGCCCGGATTTCCCACCCGCTAACGGAAAGTCCGGAACAAAGAAAGGCCGCGCCCGTTGCACGAGCGCGCAGAGAGAGAGAGACCGAGCGCAGGCGAGAGAGCCCCGTCCGGCGCAGACAGACCCGCGGCATTCCAGAAACGCAACGAAGACGCAGGCAGGCAGGCAGGCAGGCAGGCAGGCAGGCAGGCAGGCAGCAGACAGGCAAGGCGCCCTCTCCGGACCCGCTCTCGCTTCGGGCAGACGCGGCAGGCAGCAGAGGGAGGCAGCAAGCAAGCAAGCAAGCGAGCAAGCAAGCAAGATGGCGGCGCTCGACATGAACACGCTCAACCAGTACGTGCGGCTGGAGGACGGCCAGTTCGGCCAGCAGGTCGCAGAGGGGACCGCTCTGGTGGATATCTCGCACAGCAACCTGCAGCAGCGGTGGCCCGAGATTCGCGTTGACCTGCACACCACCGTCGGCGCCCTCAAGGACCGCTTGTACAGGCACGGCGGCACTGGCGCAGGGTTCCAGCGACTTGTCCTCAAGCAGGACGGCACCACGCTCTGCGAACTCGACGATGATACCAAGATGCTTGGGTTCTATGGCGTGGCCACCGGGATGAACATTCACATCATCGACACGGACCCTTACTCGTTCAGTAAGGACGGCGGTCTGGAAAATGTCGATCTCGTGGAAAAGTACGTCATGAGCGACGAGGACTACAACAAGCGTGAGAACTCGATCCGGGCGTACAAGAAGAAGATGCGCGAAAAGGACCCGTACTTTACGCTTCTGCCGGAGAACCGTCGCGAGCCAAAGAACAAGAATCCTCCAACCGAAAAGGATGTTGAGGGCTTCACTGTCGGCGACCGCTGCCAGATTCAGCCCGGTTCAAGGAGAGGTGTCGTTGCCTGGAAGGGAGATGGCGAGAACCTCGTGGGCAATGGCTACTGGATTGGCGTTCGACTTGATGAGCCGCTCGGAAAGGGCAACGGCACCGTCAAGGGCAAGAAATTCTTTGAGGCCGACGAAAAGCATGCTGCCTTTGTGCGGCCTGATAAGTGCGAGGTTGGTGACTTTCCTGAGCTCGATCCTCTTGCAGAGCTCTCTTCTGACGATGAAGATGAGATCTAAACTGTACACGCATAAATTCCAAAAACACGCACGCAGAGATCGGACGCCACAACTTGCGTTCTTCACTCTATATTGTCTAAACTCCCCTCGTCGAACGAACGCACGCGCACCTCTTCTATAAAGAAGAAAGCAAAAAAAAAAAGAAACACCGTTACCACCACAAGTATAAATTTTGATTTGATCTGGATACTATACAATGTCGAACCGTGGGCTTGCAGCTTCTTGTTGCGCCTCTTTGGGCTCACTTGTGTTGCAGCCCTCCAGCCAGGAGTGAAAGACAATCATTCTCGTCGCGTCAAATTGGGTTTTGGAGAGAAAATAACAGACTGACAACTAGCACTACATTGCCGGAATGATTGACTGTGAAACAGCATTTGGGCCTCTTTCGGAAGCCTCGAACGTGCCCAAGTCGACCTCTTCACGCACCTCTGGGGCGTGCGTCGATATGGGCTCCAAGGGCCGATTGAAGGTCTCGCTTACCTCGAGTTCGACATGGTCGACGACATCGGAGAAAAAATCTGCAACATCCGTCATTGTCGCACGGTCCGCTGCACGTGGCTGCAGCGTCATGCGCAAAAGGTCTCGAAACCAGCGTCTTCGCTGCCGCACACGAGGCTGAGCCACGAGCTTGGCAACGGCAAATGACGTTGACGGCAAATGTGCGCCCGTCGCCAGATGATACATGATGGCGCCGAGGCTCCAGACATCAGCTTTCGCCGGGTCAAAGGCCGACGAGGCATCGACGATAATGCGCATGAGCTCCGGAGCAGCGTATCGGAGTGTAGCCGCAGCAAGTCGCGGTTGATAGCCTAGTTGGCTCTGCAAACTTCGCACATCGCGAGGAATGCCGACTTTGAGATTGTTGTGTGCATCAAAGAAAATGCACGCGGGCTCGAGTCCCAAGTGTGCAAGGCCTTCGAGATGCAAAGCCCGCAAAGCATGGGTGAGCTGCTCGGCGATTCGCAAGAGGATAGGCTCGGGAATCGCGCTGGCTTCCGTTGAGCTCGTGTACATGCGCGCGAGAACATCTGACAATCTTCCGCCCGCACAATACTCTGTCAGAATAAACAGCTCCCAGTGCATGCGCTGATGGTGCACAAAGGTCCAATGCACACGAAGAAGATGTCTGGAAAACGTCGGCAAGCGGTCGTCGCGGCGCTGCGCTCGCGACAAAAGAGTATGTGTTCCGGTCTCCCGAAATCTCTCCAGCGCCTCGCGTGCTTTCAGAGCCTCTGCCTGTGTATTGCCAAGCGGCACGCGGACGAGAATCTGGGCTTCTCCTGACCTTTCATCCCTCACTTTGAAAACGGAGCGATTGATTTTGTCAAAGGTCTTGAGCGTTTCCTCCCACTCGAGCCGCCGCAACGGCCCTCGATGAAAGCACGAGGTCGAGATCTCGAGAAACTGCTTGCGCTTCTTCTCGATGCTCTGGAAGGCCTCTTGCTCGAGTCTTCGAAGCTTCATTTCAGCATACTCGAGACGCACAGACTCGGCAGCATATGCTTCGCTTTCTTCAGAATACGCCGCATATGCTGCGTCAGTCTCTGAGTCAAAGGCCGCGCGCCGCTCTGTCTCGCGATGCGCGCGTTCCTGAAGCTCTCGCAGCATTTGGCCAGCATGCTTATTCAGCTTCTTCTCAAGACGCTTCTCCATCGAGGCTGTCTGCTGCACTTTCCACTCTTCGAACGTCTTTTGCCGCGAGGGCGCGAGAAAAGCTGCAATTTTGCCTTGTGCTTTTTCGTCCTCATTGAGCGCCGCAACATTGCGAGAAAGTATTTCAGAGATCGTTTCAATCTCTTCCTCAGGACTCGGCTTTTGCACAGGCTGCGCGAGTACGCGTAGACTTCGCGCAGTCGAGAGAGCCCGAAGGGACCTCGCATGAAGTGTTTTGCGGGATTTGTTCTCTTGCATTTGGCGGAGAGCCTCTTCGCGGGCTGCGACTTCATCGTTGGCAAGCTCGATGAGGCGTTGCGTGCATTGTTCACGGAGCTCCTCGTGCAGGCGACGGTGCAGCTTGGAGCGAAGAGCTTTGCGCTCACGCGAAGCTCGATCCTCCTCGTGCTTCTTCTCTCGATCAAAGACGCGACGTCTTTCGGTCTCGATCGTCTTGCGCCGCCGCATCTTGGACTCAAAGGCCATCACTTTTTCATTGTGTGCGAGTGTTCGCTTTTGCGACTCCGCGTCCCACTCTTTTTGACGAGACAGGTGCGCGTATGGGGTTTCGGCGAGCTTGGGATCGATGATTTCTTCGCAATCGAAAGGAATGCGCACGGTGATTTTGATTGACTCCAATGAATTGACCGCGCCCTTTTGCTCGAGACGACGGCGACGCACTTCGTATGGACGCAAATCTCTTCGATTGCCTCGAGCTTTACGTGCTGCGAGCTGGCAAAACCGAGTCAGCTCTACGAGCGAGAGCTGACCATCCTTGTCCTTGTCAGCCTCTTTAAAGTCGTGGTGAAGGCTTGTTGGCTTGACGCGCCAGCTTCCGCTTGCTGCCGCAAGTTTTGAGCGAAACAAAGTGTCTCGAGCAAGGAGTCCTAACATTTGGCCGTACGAGAGACTTCCGTACTCACTGTGAAGTTTGAAGACTGCGGTTTGAGCATTGGAAGAGATCCCCACGCCGAGAATAGAAGTCCGTCTTGGACGATTGAAAGGCTTCTTTGGACTCTGGGGCAAGGCCTTAGCAAGAGCTTTTTTATGTATCGTAAGCATCCGCGTTCTACGACGCTGAAGAACCGACTGCTTGCGGCCGCGATTCGCGGGAGAGCATGCCTCTTCTCGGGATTTGTCATCCCCGTCCCCAATTTCTGGCACTTCTATGTCTGGTGTTTCACGGTGAATCTCATAACTGAGTATTGCGCCGAGATCATCTGCTTCCATGTCTTCTTCATGCTGCTGTCGCTGCCTGGGTAGGGTTTCATTTGTAGATCTCGCGGCGACTTCAAGAACCTCGTTTTCCCTTGAAAGTATGGCGCTCTGTGCAGTCGTAGTATTCGCTTGAGCGCGAATCAGCCTGTCGTTGGACCCGTTCGCGCTTTTTGTGAGAGATGTTGGCTCTGACTCTGTTTTTGTCATGCTTTGTGAAAGGTTCTTGGCGATTCTGTTTGCCCCGTATCCTTGAGCATCTTTTGCAGAAGGGTTGCGCGCAGCCGTAGCATTTACTTGGGCGCGAGTCGGGTTGCCATTGGAATCTCCCTCGCTAAACGTCAGAGATGGTGGCTCCGTCGCTGTCTTGGTTATGCTTTGTACAAGGTCCTTGGCGGACCCGTTCGCCCTGGACTCTTCAATATCTTTTTCAGAATCAAAGTTGGAAAGCTCGATGGGAGCTTTCGACACTTTGTCGCTATCGGGGATGAGAGTGACTGGTTTTGCAGGGCTTTCGCCACCAGTGCACGCGATATCGCGAGCATCTGAATTTTCTGCTTGTGCACAGAGCTCTTCTGGGGTAGCTGGTATCTCAAGCTCGGCCGCTTCTACACGCGACGGAGTCGTCATTCTAAGTGAGACTTCGCGCGCGGTGTCTGAAGAGCAGATTTGCTCACCATGGGGAATGTTTTCGCCTCCACGTTTCTCGGTCTTGATTCCCTCGTCGTTTCTTTCAGCATCCTGTATTCTCTCAGATGTGACTTGTGAATCTGTAAGTTCTTGGTCGGCTGTTTGCACTTTTGCTTCTGGTCCTTCAATAGAGTCCTCAGCATGGGCGACATGATCCTGACTGTCAATATTTCGACCAGAAGAGACCCCGTCTTCATGTTTGGCTGCTGCCACTGTGGCATTTGAAGCATCGACGAGATCATCTTGTGTCTGACCTGAGGAAGCGAGATGTTGGTTGTCCCCAGTGTCCCAAGCAAGCTGATCTGCGTCGGACATTGGGATGGTCCCTGGAGGTAGCTCCCAGGCGCTCTGACCTGTTGTCAGGTCAACATAGTATGGCAGCTGCGATTCCTCATCGTAGTATGTAGCCCATTGGGGTTCTTGAGATGACGTCCATTCGCTTGATGTGCCATTCTCCAAAGTTTGATAGTACGTTGCGTTGGTTTCGTCAAAGACCATTGGCGAAGTGATTCCAGCGTCGCCAATGTCGGTTTCCTCAGGGTGTACTGTATTGTAATCTGGATCCATGTCGGCGTATGGTGGATTTGGCTCTGCATAGTTTGTTGCTTCGTCAAATGTATAATCGTAAGCTTGATCTGCGCCCAGATTCTCATATGCGTTCGGATCGTAGTACACTGCCGCCGTCGCTGCTGTCGGATCATCGTACTGGTACGCATATTCGTTCGCGTCCTGACCCTCAACCCCAGTGGTTGACTGAAGCTGCGAATTGCTGACATGCTCTTGTCCTTGGTCATACTCTTGCTCCGGAGAAAGCCCTTGACCCTGCAAATATTCTTGGCCGAGAGAATACTCTTGGTCCTGTGAGTAATTTTGATGTTGAACGTATTCCTGATCTTGAGTGTATGTTTCGTCTTGCGCGTACTCTTGATATTGTGGGTATCCTGGATCTGAGGCGTGTTCATAATACTGCGGATAGTCCGCATCAAGCGCATTTGTTTCATCGGGAGAAGCTGCTGCACCGGCATCATCAGGCAGCTCCCAAGCAGTAGCACCCGAGGAGCGCTCATAATAGTAGAGCGCACCGTTTTCGTCATAGTATTCTTCCCAGAGTTCGCCGGTCAGGGAAGCATTGACAACGACCTGGGCGTCTTCGTCGAAATACCTTTCAAAAGATGACATGGGTGGTGGCGGGGCCGCCCAGTCGCAAAAGTGAGCGCCTGCGCGCCCAGGCGCGCGCGCTCGGCAAGCGTGCAGGTTTTCTGCCGGCAACTTGTTCACGTGGCTGTTTGGCAAAATGCGTTGCGCAACATCTGGGTGTGCGGGCACACTCTATGCCAGAATAGATCCGGTGAGTCTCTTCGAGTTCGAAATGGGTTTCGAGAGTCAAGAGACCGATGCCACGGTCGGAGCCATCCGTGGCGGCCCCGGAATACGTGCGTCTCTGTGTCGCAGCAGCTCTCGATCGGCTGGGGCCGCTACGAACTTGGCATGGCCGCGAGGGAGCTCGTTTTGATCGCTTGACCGTTCGAAATTTATGCATCCCTTGAGTGCGCAAAGACAAAAGCCTAAGGCGACGCGAGAGCGAATCCGCTCTGAATTTAGAGGGAAACTGGAAAGTGAGTGAGCGAGTGGGCGAATGCGCTGCGCAAGTCAAGGCTTCAAAAACCTGCAGAACTCAAACCTTCTTTAGAAGAGTGAAATTGCCAGAAGCGGCGCAAGATGCCTCGCCTGGGTCCCGCCAAGGTGGCGTGCGCTCTTGCCACTGTGCTTGCAGTACGCCTAGCAAGTGCGCAAGGAGAGACGTGCTCGTACGAGGAGCTATGTTGCCCGTATTGGGTAACAGTCTTTGAGCGAAGCAACGGCTGTATGGTGTCGATTCTGAAGGATGCGTCAGAAATCAACGAGCTCTTCGAATCAACCCAGATCTTGAGATACGAGGTAAACGATGTTGCCGTTGCATATCTTAAAGAAGAAAAGAGCAAAGCAGGCCTGAACGTGACGGACCAAGTGTTATATAATTGGATTATAGAGTCCGAGGACTATGGCGTGGGCAAGCACTTTGTATTGTATTCATCAGAGGACGACTTGCTCGCAAGCGAGGCTGCGTGGGAGTCTTGCCCCGTGCAGGACAATCTGGTATCAGGAGAGGGTATTCCAGGATCATGTCGGGCGAGTAGTACAGAGGATTCATCGACGCTAGCCTTGCAATTGCATTCTTGTGAGGAGCCAAAGCAGGTGCGTGTGAGTGTATGCAGTTTTGTGGACACAAACGCACCGACGACTACCTTTCCCAGTGCCGCACCGACAAAGCTACCAACGCCGTATCCCACAGAGTTTCCGACCTTTGTCCCGACAGCGAGACCAACGCGTGTGCCAACGCTACATCCAACGCAAGTACCAACCTTGTACCCAAGTAAAGAGCCAAGTGCGAGTCCAACTGTACTAGGAGCTGTCTCTCGGACTGTGGCGCCAACATCTGTGCCCACAACGACCTGCCCAGAGGGTTCTATTCTTACGAAGCTAGAAATCGGTGTAGCCGAGACAGGGACCCCATTTTGCCCTGGTCTCGTGGACTTTCGCGTTGTTGTGGAGCACAAGCTCGCAAGCTCTCCGAATCTAGGACTAGAAGTCTCGTTTTCAGATACGGGCGAGACTTCGTACAGTCCTGTATCGTTAAACTGCTCGGAGCTGGCAGATGATTCGTCGATGGAGTGCGTGATTTCTGCCAATGCAACGCCGCCTGATGCGGACTGGGCGTTGAAGTTTCTCGATTTGAGCACAGAGGGGTGCACCTTTCATGACAATTACAAAGTGACGATGCCTGCGGCTGACGACACAGAATGTGCAGACTATGAGCTGACGACATTGTGCGCCAATAAAGAGGATTCTTTGGTATCTGTCAAGGCGAGCTTTGACGGTGAGCTGGCGACAACGGTCCAAGGTCTTTCTTCTGAGGCCAGGCTCTGGTGTGAGGTGCGATCATCATCAGAGGATATTCTTGCGTCCTTGTCAGTCTTTGTAGACTCAAGTGAGGGACGCGTCACGTGTGGAAATGGAGTTGTGGTCGCAGAGCCGCACTATATATACATTATGAGCGACACGTGGACGACACCCATGTATCGTGTGTCGATGGGTGACCCTTGTGAATCATCGACAGACTCTGGTTCGACAACAGAGGCGGAAAGCGAGGAGACTTCTTCTGCTGTGCGCATAGTCTTTATTGTTGCAATCGCTGTGGGCGGAGCGCTTGCGCTTGGCATTTTGGCGACTCTATTTGTGCGTATGGCAAGACGCTTGCGCCAATCGTTGACTCGGGAGCGGGCCCCGCGTCGGGACTCTTGGAGTGTTCAGGAGCGTCAGCAAGAGCTGGCCCCGCACCCAGGTTTTGGTTCCAACGCTCATGAGTTGGTGTGCTCGCCCAATGATGTGGATCTTGCTACCTTTGGGCATCGCAACGTCTGAAAATGATGAGATCGCTCTTTCGTTGCTTCTTTAGGGTCGGGGAAGACGCCAACGAGAAAAGGGTGCAGCACGTACCATCATTACATCGACGGCTCGTCGACGATGGTGCTTGTTCTAAACAAGCGTACTTGGGTCTGACTAGGCAGTGCGTGCTGTGAAACCCTATGAATTGCAATTCTTTGACATTCGAGAAACCGCACTTACAAGCTTGCTTTCGTTCCGGTGCTCTTGCACATAACGCAATGACCTCATCCGTTCCGAATTACCCGAGATTATGGAGAGAGGTATGGAGTCGAGGAAAATTGAGAAAGATGCAAGTTCGAGATCGCGTCAGACGGCCAACTTCTGCTAGGTCCAAGACCGTGCTGAAAGGAGATTAGCGGTAAGCCACGTACAATCTCGACTGCGAAACGGATAAGAAAGGATGATTCGCGAAGCCTTCCTGGAGAGCGTGGACTCATTTTATTTCTCTGACCATTGAGCTTAATTGTTTTCACGTAAGAAGCTCTCGTGAGGCGCCACGCGGCGTGTATTTCGATTTCAACAAGTCGTAGTGCTGCTCTCGCGAGTTCCTCGTAAACTATTAGGGATTTTTTCACTGTTGTTTGTTCGAAAAAGGAAAAGACTTCTCGGCAGTTAGCCGCCTTCAATTGCTCGCTTTGTTCTTTATGTGAGCCTTTGTCGGCTGCGATCGTACACCATGGTACAGCATAATTTGTCAAGAGCAGCGTCAAACGCTCTTGATGGGACAACGAAGGCGAACCACGAGGAGGAGGAGGAGGAGGTCATGCTTGGCCTCGGGCCGGGATCTCTTGAATGCATGATTCGGGATGGCGGGGAAGTTTATAGTCAGTTTGGCGCGAGGCCAGTTTTTATCCTGAGAACGAAGAACCAGGAGTCGTTGTATTTTTTCGCGTCCCGTGTGCACGCGGTGGGGGACGATTGATTGGATCGATCGGTCGGTTCGGTGGACGGGTAGCAGGGATCAATTCGAACGCGTTCGCGTCCAAACTTTCTTCCTTTGATTTTTGTTTCATTCTTTTTCTATCTTTTCTTTTGTGAGTAAGAACGCCTGCAGTCTTTTCTGTTTCCATTTTGTTTTCTTTTGTGCATGTTGGGTAGAAGTGAGCGTGCCGATTTTACGTTGGAGACACCTGCACTTCGGAGAGTGAGAAAAGAAAGGTTGTCGTCAACAAAGTTGAAAGAATGAAAATAAAAGAAAGAAAAGAAAGAAAGAAAGAAAGAATGAAAGAAAGAAAGATGAATGTCGTCACGTCATTGGTCAGAACAGATGATGTCGCCGCAGCCGAGAGAGTGTTCTGAGACGGACCGAGGTTCTGATACTCCGTGGGTTCTCGAAACAACCAGAGTGGGGGCGCTTCACGTTGTTCCGCTGAGGCCCTTGTCCATGGCCAGCGAAAAAACTTTAACATTGTCCCTTTCACATTTCGCACCCCCTCCCTGACCTCTTTTCGTCCCCATGAGGAGGATGGGCTCGTTCCGCCTTCGATCTGCAGAGGAGCGAGTGGTGACTGAAAAGGAAGCAGCTGGCCTCTGGCAGCAGCATCCACCGCAGCCCGGAGACAAGAGCGCAGGCGGGAGTCGGGAAGACGGCAGGAAGTCGAGCGCGGAGCGTGCGTAGCTGCCAGCCAGCCAGCCAGCCAGCCAGCCAGCCAGCCACCGTGCTTGCAGCCTGCCGGCCAGGGCCGCCTAGGGCAAGTCAGGCCGCGTGCGCGCAAATTCTTTCGTCTGTCTGTACTACGTCTATATGCCTGACTAACTGTTTATTCGTCATCTTTCCGAGGTCAGTCCGCGCGTGCAGAGAGCGGCGGCTGCAGTGGAGGCTATACTATTCGTCATTATCTGCACCACTCGAGCGCCGTCCGGACGCCCCACAGCTGCAGTCTCAGCTAGCCCGCAGTCGCAGTGCTTCGTGCGAGGCCTCGCTCGATCGATCCCTCGTTGATGGTTCTTTCGTTTGTTCGATTCTCCCTTCGTGTGTGCGTGCATGCGTGTGGCTGACCGGCCGGCCGGCCGGTCGGTCGGTCGGGCGGAAGGATACTCTTTCATGTTCTCTGGTCTTTCTGCGTGGCCGGTCGTGGCGCCGGAAGCGTCCCTCCACGCGCGCGTTGCTTCTTCTGGCGTCTGTTTGTCTGGCTGACTGGATGAATGGTGCGCGCGATAAAGAACTCGAACGAAAGATGGAAAAAACGAAGAACGCAGCCTGAATTTTTATCTCTCAAAAGCTGCAGCTGCCTGCTGCGACCAACCATGCAACTTGAAGAGGATCCGGGAGTCAGTCAGTCAGGATGATCGACATGGAAGGACTCCGATTCAGCCAGCCAGCCAGCCAGCCAGCCAGTAAGCGAGTCTTGTCCAGCGGCGTCGACGGCTCACTCGCGTCGACGGCTCACTCGCGTCGACGGCTCACTCGCGTCGACGGCCGGTCCTCGCTCAGCTACCTCGTTTTCGATTCCACCCCACTAAGCTTTGGGTGCGTCGCTTGGCCGCTTCTGCAGACCGTGCCTACGTCGTGCACCGGCCAAGGGCTGCTTTGAGGGTGTTCGTGCGCGCGTGGCGACCGTCTGTCGTGCAAAGAGGCCGTGCAAGTCGGTCGTCCGCGGCGTCTCGCGGCGTCTCGTTGCCAGGCTGAGGCGGACCGGGAGTTTAACCGAAGGCTCGTGACGTTTGCGAGGTCACAAGAGTCCTACAAGTTCTTTCGATCCTGGGCTGCCAGGGCTCGCAGGAGAAGCTTGGTTCGCGTAGAGCCCGCAGCTGCTTCGCGCTTTCGTCGCCGTCGGTTGGTCCATCCACTCACCCCATCATTGCCACTGGCAGCTGGGCTAAAGCCTGAACAAGCTAGCGAGGCTCTATTCCCTCCTTCCACTAGCGCGTCAAGAAAGCCGCCGCGCTGGCCGCTCCCGGCGGCGGTAAACCGGTTTAAGCCGAGCGGGGCCGCATCTGGCCGCAGGGACGACGAAGACGGACGCAGACGACCTTGGCGAGCGGTCCGGGACTAGCCCGAGGAGCAGTATTTGAAAGCGGCAGGGCGCGGTCCCTGGTGTCGTCCACCAGCCAGTTTGAACCTCGGTCAACTTTTTTTTTTTCTAAAGGTAAGAGAGACTTCCCACAGTTATTTCGTTGCACCTCACTGGCAAGTCACACGCGTCAGGGACAAGCCCGCAGAAACGGAAGAGAATCAAAGTTTGATTGTTAAATTTTATCTCACTGTCAAGCACGCACATCGGCGTTTGTTGTGCAAGCTATAAATCGCGAGTAGAAAGAAAAAAGCGCGTGTTCCATACCGCTCCTACGTAGGTTTTGCTATTCTCCGCTCAGCCAGCTGCAGCGTGGTGCCCGCAGCGTTTACGTGCCTGACTGAGCGGCTCATTTGTTCTCAGGAGGGGGGGAACTGATTTTTGTTCCATGTGCAGAGTGCTCCACACCACTATTCTGTTTCTTGTTCGCTTCCGCTTTCTGGGCAAACCTCCCCTGCAGCCACCATTGCCACTCGGACGCATCTGGAGCCGTCCGCGCTGATTCGCGTCTTGTCCACGCTCGCAGTTGCGCCAGTATTCATGCCTCGGCCACTCCAGCATGCGAGCATGCACGATTGCTTGTGTAGTTGGCGGCTTGCGCTGGCCGCCGGCAAATATGAAAGTCACGGTGGAGAGAGCGCAGACGAGCACGAGCGCAGCGAAGAAGAACGCGTCCGTGGTCTCTGTGTGGGTCGTCTCGGCGCTTTGTCAAGCTGGACACCCGTCCGTCCGTCCGTCCGTCCGTCCGTCTGTCGTGCGTCCGTCGCACACACTGGCGACTGCTCGGCTGCCTGCTTGCCCAAGAGCGAGGAGGCGCAACCGACAATGTGACGCAGACCGAACCGATCGACCGACCACAGCATGCCCTCTTGATGCTGCTGCGACTGCTGGTGCAGCAGCAGCAGCAGCTCCTGGAAACCCGGAGCGACGAGCACCCGCGAGGGTCTGCAGCCTCCACGCAATACACGCACGCACGCATGCATACAGGCATGATGGTCCAGCAGCGCCAGAGAGGACGCGCATAAGAGAGATAGCGAGAGTGAGAGGAGGGAGAGAGGGTGGAAAAGACCCCGCCCGTGCCTCCGTTGCCGGCTTTGTTCTGTCCCGCGGGCCTTTCAGAGGCCGCTCCAGCATGACTCGGACGATCCCTTCAGTTCGTGTGTGCATTGACCGACATGAACACGCCAGTGGGAGAGGGCTCCCGCTGCTCGTGCTGACAGCAACGGCAGGCTGCGAGAGAGGTGACGTGGAGGTGTGCCAGCGCAGCATATCAGCTCACGCTGGCTTGCAGCCGGCAGGGGCGGCAGACAGACAGAGAGACAGACAGTCAGACAACCGACAGACAGACACAGACAGCGCAGCGCTGGGACAGCTCTGTCCGGGCTGCTTCCGCCAGGAGGGTGCTTTCCTTCGAGTCGACCGGTCTCGTCGCGGCGAAAAACCAACCGCACGCAAGGCGTCCGAGCTGGAGCGATAGTACCACGCAGCTGCAACAGCAGAGTGAAAAAAAAGCGCGCCGTGTGCGTCCACGACCCTCTCAACCCTGGCTTAGCGATGCGCCACAGCTTGCTACGGCGGGCCACAGCCCTCAAGTTGGCTGGCCTTCTTTGCGTCTCCCGCGCGTTCGTTCGCGGCTAGCGGGGCTACGCAAACGAACGAGTGGGGCGCGCGTCACGCCTCGCCCTGGGATCGCATGTCCCACCACGCTGACGGCCGATGCAAGCAGCGCAGCAGCTGCGCAATGGCGGCAGCGGCCGGTCGAAGGGGTTCGCATAAGAACCTGGGCTGGGCGAAGTCCAAAGGCAGGCCAGGACTTAATGTAAAGTCAAGCAGCAGCCAGGCAGACAAGCAAGCGAAGTCGTGACAGCAAATAGAGTATACAAGCGAGTCTTTCGCGCGGTTCACGTTTCATCTCCCTCCACAGCGGTGCGCCCCCACTGAAGCAAGCCTCGAAAGTGCGGGAAGTTGCGGTAGGTTTGTGCAAGGTGGGCGTCGAGGACCTAGCCAATAAATTGGCCTCGGCTAGGGCTGCCCCGCCGTAGCTTGCCCACACCACTCTAACCCCATTATCTGTACTTATTAGCGGACATTGTTTGGCTCGCTGACGGCGATGGTGAGCATCGATTGGCCGGCCGACCGCGTAACAAATAGTCTGCAGCTGGGCTCTGAAGGCCAGCCAGCCTGGCTTAACAGTGTCATCGACAATCGTCGTCTTGGCGGGCTGAAAATGAAAGGTTCAATGCTGGGTCCTCCAGTCAGTCATGTCACGCTCGCGGAGGGGAAGGCCAAACCGTTCGACAATCAATCGATTGATTCGATTGGTTCTGTCTCTTCCGCAATCCTTCGCCATCCGTGACACGGCCAGCATGACGGCTCGCCATCGCTGTTCCCGGCGCGGCAACTCTACCAGACTCTACGTCCTCCAAGATATGATCCTCCATCTGCCTGCCTCGGTGTTGCCATGATTGGCCGCGCAACTAACTGCAAGCAGCCGAATCCCGCGCGGGGCCGTCGCTTCCTCCCTCGCCACTGTCCCTCGCCCGCGAAAGGAAGACTCTAATCAGAGGCAGGCAGGCAGAGACGGGGCTAGTGGCTGCGCATCGTCTGTGCGGCCGGCGTCCCGCGGGCTCCTGGAAGCGGCACATGAACGCCGCGCGGACTCGAGTCGCGCGCGGTTCGCTTCTCCTCCTTTGCCCGCTTCCCTTTTCCCGCCCGCTCCCTCCGTCTCCGTTCGTTCGTTCCTTTGTTCTCCTGGATGGACGGGCGGCGCACATGTAGACCTGGAGGCGCGAGTCGCTGGCGCGCGCGAGCGAGCGCGGAGATGCGAGTGCCGTGTACAGACAGAGACGGGCAGCGGCCGGGGGCGGCAAGCAAGCAAGCCAGCAAGCAAGCAAGCAAGCAAGCGGGCAGGCGCGACAGCGAGGGCCGACGCGGCGCAAGGCTGCTCTGCGGAGAACGAGCAAGTCAACACAAGGCCTGCAAAGCCCAGCCACGGGGTCACCGTCTGGACCCGGATGCACGGAGCAGAGTCGCCGACGCGGACGGTCTCTCCCCGCCTCGCAGCGCGCATCACGCATGCACGCCTCGTCACGCGCGATCTCCGTTGCGTTGCGCTGCGCTGCGCGTGCGTGCGTGTGCGCACGTGCGAATTGTGCGGCGGCGCGAACCCGCGCGGCGGGGCGGGGAGACTCGATTGATTGACGCGGACAGCGAGTGAGTGTGCGCGCGAATGAACGGGCCGACCCACCACCCCGCGGCCCACACCGGCCGGATGTGCTCCCACACTCCCGCCTGCTGCTGCTGCTGCTGTTGCTGCTGTCGCTGCTGGCAGAGGCCATCGTGGCTGGTGAAGGGAGCGAGGAAGGCGAGGGGAGATCGATCGGGCTGCGGCCGGGAAGCTCCGTCGCAGCGGCCAGCGGGCGGGCGGGCGGTCTGTCGAGCGGACAGCCGCGCGCCAGGCTGCCGGAACTTCGACTTCTAGAGAGGACGCAGCCTCTCTCTCTCCTCTCCCCGCGCGCACACGCACATGCGCGCACACGGAAGCACGCTCTCCTCACTCCGGCGCACCGCTGCAGCAGCAGGCCCCGGCCTCTAACGGCCTGCCTGCCTGCCTTCTGTCTAGCTAGCAATCTATCTCTTCCTCCATGCCTGCCAGAGGCGGCTGCAGCGGCCGTGGCGGGGCCGGCCCGGCCACGCTCCGCCTCCGCGCTGCGGATAACGGCCGCGCGGAGGCGGGCGAGGAGGGGCGGCTCGCGGCGGCCGGCCACGCGGCGGCCGGGAAAAGTGGAGAAGAGCGGCACTCGCCGAGGTCGGTTTCGAGTTGTGAGACAACATCGAGGAGGCGGCGTGCTGCGGCGATTTGTGGGGGGCGGCAAGGACACGCACGCACGGCAACGGCGCTGGGCGCGGTTCCGGCCGCCGTCGCTACTGGCGATCCTGCGGTGGCTTCTTTTTACGTGCAGCCTCAAGCTCAGCTACCTGGCGGGCTGCAGCTGAGGACAAGCCGAAGGAGCGGCCAGAAATTTTGATCGATCGATCGATCGATCGATCGATCTCCTTCCTTTGAAACCTCATAAAAAGCCTGGGTCGAGCAGTCAGTTGGTTGGCTGCTGGAAACGAACGGAGTCAAGAGGAAGAAGGAGAAGAAGAACAATAACAACGAAGCGGCGCACGGCTGGAGGTATGAGACGCCGACCAAACAACTGTCTAACAGTTAGTTGGGCCTTGTCCGAGACGCCGCGACTGAACTAAAATTAAAAAATGAGAGCGTTCAACTCGGTTCGCCTTCACGAGGCACGAATCGAGGCAACACAACGGCCCCGGCCTGTCCCGGTCTCCGCGAGCCTCGAGAGCAACTCGATACGTCTCCACTAGACTTGAAGCGAAGCATGTTGGCCTTGGATCGAGCTGGCAGGCTCTCCGACGTGGACGCGACTCGATTTGTGATTCGCAGATTCTGAAAAGTAAAAAACCTGGTTCACATGAGTCACTGCAGCGTGGAGTGAGTGGAATGGAGAGGAGAGAAGAGGAGAAAAGGTGGAGTGGAGCAAACCGAAGGAAGAAGCTTTCTTCCCATCGACAAGGAGCAGCTGCAGCTAGCTAGCTAGCGAGCTGGCTGGATGGCTGCAGGCGACAAGAAGAGCGCGTTCGGTTTTTTTGTTTTTTATTCTTGCAGTCGCTCGCCCAGCAGGATGGCTTGCAGTTGCTTGCTTCGACTGACTGAAGAAAGGCAGCCGGCCACCACGGATCGCAGCATTGCTTGTGGAGAAATTTTTGGCAGTGCTGAACATTCGGGTTTCACCAACGGTACAGAGCACATAGAACAGTGGCTCGGGATGCCAACGGATGTATTACCTACCGCGAAACTGCCGTCGCGGGCCCCTTACGCTCTCCCTGGCTGTGGACGTTGGGCATCTCTATCGCATGGGCCAGGAACCTCGTGGCTGGAGCAACCAGGGCGCCTCTATCGAGAACGCGCGGCGAGTGCGTCATCGAGCTCCCGCAGAATTTTCTCAATTTTCTTGATTTTACAAAGTATTTTGTGTTGTACGATAGGAAAAAATGTGTGCCCAGCTCTATCGCACATCAAGAAAACAATAAAGCAACCGAGCAATGCGCGCCTCGGGGCAGGCAGTTTCCTAGGTTGCCAACGTGAAAGATGGCTCGGGAAGCCTCGGCGCCTCATCGAGTGCATTTTATGCGGAGGAGGATGAGGGGGGGAAATGGGAAGAGAGAGGGCGGAGGGGGGGGGGGGGCGTTTTCACAAGCTCGTCAGGTGTCTGAAACACTTCATCTGAGATCGTTCGCCATCGCAAAGCCTTGTCAAGGATAAAAAATGCACGTAAGAAAAGCTAAAGAATGATTTGCCATTTCTTTAGTTCCATTGGAAGAAACACAAGGGGACGAAATTTTCGATCAACGGAGCTTCAGCCGTGTTGTAAAATTCGGAAAACTTGACAAGCGATTCACCATCACCACCTCGGAGAACTGACCTTCGTGTAAAACGCTCAAAGAAACCTCCAGCAAGCTCTTTTTTGGACCTAGGAAGAAGTCGTCTTGATCCTCGCTAGCCGATGCCATCTTGGACGAGGCAGCAGCAAGCGACCCAAAACGATTTTTTTTCTCCGTTTTTTTAGCTCTAGGTATAATGATGGCCTTGAATGCCATACAACAGTCAGACAAATGTAAAAGGTGCCACTTTTCGACCTGTCTGTACTGATGGTGGCATCTGGAAACTCAAATTGTTGTTTGTGAGACAATGTCATGCTTGAAAAGTTTGCTTTGCGCAGTTTGTTTGTGAGGCATTCTCAAGCCCAAAGAGATGCTTTGCGCAACAATTTCTGTCCCCCCATGACAAGGGCCTTGTATTGCTCACAGCCGGACCAGGCACCGACCGTGGCGGCTTTCCAATAGACCGTTACTTGGCGTGGCAATGATCCCGTCTCGAGTAACGGGTAAAAAAGGCTGGATAATCCGCATACTTGGACGCACTTGGGAAGTAAGTTGCCGTGTGGAGCTTGCAAACTGCCATGACGGGGCGGACCTGGGTGAAAAAGAAAACTGGGAGGGCGTAGAATCGATTGTCCTGACAAAGTTCCGTGGGCCAAGCCAAGCCAATTTTGACAGTTTCTTTTTTTCCCATTCGTTCGTATACTTTGATGGAGAGGGCCATATTCGCTGTTCGGCCAGTAGGCCAGTAGGCTGGCTGGGTGATTGATTGTCCGAGAGAATGGGAAGGAGGCCGGACGCGCGCTCTTCCAGATCGATGTCAAGAGAGTCGTTGGTCAGGACAGGGACTTTTCATTGGCGATCAAATGCCGCGATCCATCTGATCTAATCTTTACCGTTGACTGAGGGTTCGGGAGACCAAAGGTGCGGTTCGAGGGTTGACCGCAGCGTAAGAGTCACGCCAGGGCGCAGGCTGCCGCAGACAACTGCCAGTGGATGGTGTGGCTCGCCCGTGGCCCGGACGCCGGAGCCGAGTCATGATCGTAGTCAGTCGGCCCTCTCCACGCCAGGCATTTTGCCCGTTACAAGACACCTGGACCGCTACTCTCATGAGAGAGAGACAGAGTGATAAAAGATAAGGTGTCTTCTCCGTTTTCATCGTCAGCATCATCATCATTTTCCTCTATTTCGGAAACAAAAGGTCGAATCGCCGACTGGGACGCGTGCGCGTTGACTTCCTGCACCTTTCCCTCTTTCGGCCAAACCGCAGATGAGGGAGAGAAGGGGGTGTATGGGTCGGTCGGGTGCTGTGCAGCGGTGCAGCGGTTTCGTCGCGTCGACGTGGCGTCCCGGCTTCACTTCCGTGGTGATTTTTTCTTCTTTTCTTCTGCGGCAGGGAGGGAGACCGGCGAGAAAATTTCTGAAAAGGGAAAGCAAAGAGGCCGGGCCAGCTCTCTTTGCCAACTCACCAATCGATGCCATTTGATCAACCGCCGCTGCCAAACGGCCACTGGCTACCCGAATCCGACCTGCCTGCCGTAAGTAGGCTTTCCCAAAACATGGTAGTAAACCAACCATCTGCGGCACGCACGATTGGTTATTTTTTTTCCGTCCGCACAGCTCGTCGCGGCGGATCGCGATGATGGCGCGCCAAGAGGCTGGCTGGAGTTTGTGCCTCCTCCCTGCTCTCGCTCTTGCCGTTTGATACGAAGCATCGTGCCGGGCGGCCGCAGCTGTTGCAGTTGACGAGCTGGCTGGCTGGCTGGCCGGCCGTGGTGACCGTGAGACGTTCGTTGCCTTTTGATTCGATTCCACCACGACAGCAGTGAGATCAATCGAGGCTCGCAGCAGCTGCTGCAGCTGCAGAAGTCGCATCAACAGCCGGCAGGGAGGGCCGTCTTCAGGGCGGAACGGCCCTTGGAAGGCGTCCGCCCGGTCGGCTGCGGTCGGGAAGAGGCGCGCAGCTGAGGTGTCGTACTCTGGCGCGCACGCTGCAGGACCTGCGGACGGACACGCTCGAGACCTGCGAGCTCAACTGGCGGGCCGAGGCAGGACAGACTGCGTCGGTCCCTAGGCAGCCAGGCTGCGTAACGGCCACGCAAGCAGAGCAGAGCAGAGCTGACCAGACCAGAGCAGAGGCAGCTGCAGCTGCAGGCAAGCAAGCCACTCGCTCGCTCAGACACTCGCTTATTTTCTGGCCGGGGCATGGCTGGCTGGCTGGCTGACTGGCGGACTGGCTGGTTGGCCACGGTTGGAGGGAGGCCCCATTTTTCGTTGCTTCTTCTTCATCGCTTGTTCGCTCGCTTGCCAGCCTGCCCGCCTGTTTGCTCAATCGCTCTGTCAGTGAGGCGTGCTGTGCAGTTTTCTGCCGCTCGAAAGTGGGATGGACCTGGCTGCAAGACCTACAGGCTGTTAGGTAGGTAGGGTCCCCGCGCGTGCGACGCACGGACCTGGGAATCTCTACTGCGCGCCGAGGCCCTGCCGGAGGCGCCTAGGCGAAAGTAAACCAGGCAGGTAAAAGAAATTCGAAATGAGGAAAAAGGAGAAATGAGCCACGCCAGCCAGCCCTCCCCTCTTTCACCGTTGCTGCCGGCCGTTGCGGCTCATCAGGGCTGCACAGGCATTGTCTATTGACAGTCAATGGGGCGCGCGCGGGGAACGGGACGGCTTGTCTGCAGCCACCATGGCCAGCCAAGCAAGGTCCACGCGGCATGGAGGGTTCGTCGCGATTCACCGAACAAAAAAGACTCTCAAGAAAAGAGGCCAAGCAAAAGTTTTCTTACTCCTGTGGATGACATGTCATTTACATGGTGAGGACGAGCGAGGCAGAGCCGTTGAGACGTTTGACCACCACTGCTCTTGCCGCCGCTCTTGCACCGCCGTTGGTCGGCCCCCAAGAAGCTTCCTTCGGTTAGGTACGAGGCCGCCGACTCTGACTGAGCACCGCCTGGGCGTGGGTTGGTTCACTGCGGTGCAATCGAAGTTCGGCCGCCTCCGAGGGCGAAAGCGGCTCCCGACCTGGCGTGGCCGAGGCCTCAGCGCACAGCACGACTGGTCGCACTGCCGCAACGACCCTGGCAAGTCTGATCGCCTCCGCATGAATGTGGATGATACACTTGTCTGTCAGCTAGGTGGCTCGTTGTGCAGGACGAATGAATGAATGAATGAATGAATGAGCGAGAGAGCCCATGATATGATTTGGTTCACGGCCGGCGGTTCCTGCGGAGGGGCGGATCGGGGAAGGGAGCTGTGGGCCACAGAAGGCTCGGCTCGCAAGAATTTAAAATTTTACTTTAGAAAGAAAAAGGAAAAGAAATAAAAGAAAAGAAAAGGTAAAAAAAACTTAAACTTTTACTCAGCAAAAGAACGAAAAGAACAGTCTTTTTCGTGTAAATAAATGTTTTCATTTTACAAAGCAGTTGCGCTGAGGGAATGTTTTTCCGCGGGAGGGGGGGCATTTGCACTTTTTACTGTTTCTTCGAGTCTGTGGGGCTTATTAATAAAAAGGCCAGGGCTTCCACATCGGAAGGAGGTGAGGGGTAAACTGAGTTGGGAAGCAGGCGTGGAAAAGGCCAGCAAGCGTCTTTCACGGGAGGGTAATGCGAGAGGAGGTTGGTTTTGGTGGGGCCGGGGGGGGTCCTCCCTCTGTCCTGGCGCACGCGACGCGCACCTCGCTGCACTGCACAGACGGAGCCCACTTCGCCCTTCCTCCGCGCGAAAGTCTCCTCGCGCTGTGCTCGCATGGCACGGCACGAGATGGCACGGCTGCCGACAGCAGCAGCAGGACGGATATCCTTGCTCCTTTCCTTTCTTGCTTCGTTCTCCGGAGCGGCTCTACTGGCATGCATGCATGCATGCATGGATGGCTCGCGGGGCGGGCAAGGCGACGCGCGGTCTCTGGGTGGGAGGCACCGCATTTCATTACATTGCATAGCATTGGATCGAATGCAAGCAATGGCGAGGCGAAGCCAAGCCAGTGAACGCATTGACAAATGAGCAAACGAACGAACGAACAAACGAACGAACGAATGAAAGGAAGGAAGGAAGGAAGGAGGGAGGGAGGGAGGAAGCAAGGAATGAACGACGTAATGGCGAACGGCCGAGGACCCCTGATGATGGGCTCGGTGCAAGAAACGAAAGTTCGAACAAGCGATCTTGAAACGGAAAAAGTCTGCGCGATGCGTCGCCCAGCAGCGCATAGCTAGCTGTAAGTAGGGAGCAAGCTAGCTTGCTAGCTAGCTAGCTAATTATACTTGGCTTTGTGCACCGCGAGGTGGATGCCACTGCTGCAGCTGCTGCCTGCTGCTGCTGATGTGAGACGCGAGCAGGCTCGTGTGCATGCATAAATGCATAGATGTGTGTGGGATGCCCCAACGATGGAGGGAGGCTGTACTCGTACAGACGCCTGCCGCTGCGCCACGCGCGTGCCCCGCTCCTGCACGGCGTATGGTCTGCATGCGGCAGCCGCGTGACGGACAGGCAAGGCCTGACGAGCAGCTGTGCTGCAACCAGACGCAGACAGGCCGGACTCGCAGGACTCGCAGGACTCGCAGGTGGCGGGCGGCGCGGCCACGTGCCTCGAACAGGCTTTCTGTGCCGGGCCCTTCTTCTTTCCATGCTCACCTCCATGAAGGCCAGTGGGACGGGCCAGTGGACACCTTGGAGCCGCCCCAGGGCAGCCTGCCGGCGCCGCTCTCTCTGCCTCGCGAGTGAATCAAGGCCGGCCCAGCGCAGCAGCAAGCCCAGCGCAGCAGCAAGCCCAGCGCAGCAGCAAGCCCAGCGCAGCAGCAAGCCCAGCGCAGCGCAGCCACCGGCCGCTCAAGCGCGAGCTCAAGACCCGCGATGCGACGAGATGCGACGCGATGCGACGTCGGATGTGTTTGTGTCCGTAGCTTTCTTTGGCCGGGCGGGTCCTCGGCCCCCTATGTGTGCGGGCGATAAAATCAGCCTCCGTGCAACAAGGCCTGGGGCGCCCGCGCGCGCCGCAGCCGCTCCCGCCATGGACAAGGCAGGCAGACCACAGTCGCCGCGCTTGCTTGTCAAGACAAAGAATGAAAGAAAGAAACAAAGAAGAAAAGAAAGAAAGGTGGAAGAAGAACCCGAAGAATACGCAGCAGCAGAGAGCAGCCTCGTCCAGGCATGCGGAGGCAAGGACCTCGTTGTTCAGCTGGGCTGGCTGGCTGACCGGGGCGAACTTGTTTGGGGATAATTTCCTGGTCGTGTCGCCGGGCGGAGAAAGTCTATCATCCGGAGCGTTCGAGTCTTGCGTTCTCGCTTGCTTGCTTGCTTGCTTGCTTGCACGCAAGACCAACCCCACTCGGCCCAACCCCCCCCCCAACCTGTTGACCCCGGGCCTTCGACGTGGGCTCGCATCCTTTCAAGGATATGTACACACAGACGTCCCAAGCTCGCAACGGCATCGCAGCGTCCGTCTGCGTCTGCTCCCGCCAGTCACCGGGGCCAGTGCAGCGCAGGCCGCTCACAGCGCTGGCGGGGCGGGCGAGGGCTGGCCGCAGCCACCTCTCTCATTCTCTCTCTGTGGGGCGCGCGCAGCGGCCGGGTTCGTCTCCCTCGCGCGGAACCGACCCGGCCCCACGCAGGAGCCCCGTCCTTGGCTCGCCTCCCGCGGGCGGAGAACTTTTTACCAACTTGTTGTCTACGCGGCCCTGGCTGGCACCTCCTCCCACCTCCTCTTTGGAGGCTGCTGCTGGCGCGGCGGCTGAACACGGACAGCCTGCAGCCTGCAGCTGCATTGCTGGCTGCTGCTGAGCGTGGCGCGGCGCGGCGGGCGGAAAGGCGAGGCTCAAGCGCCCCAGCCCGTGAGGGGGGCGGCTGGTAGAAGCCCTGGGCTCGTCTCGAACACACGGCCGCCCCTCGCGCGGCACATGATGTTCGCACGATCTGCGCGCGGAAGCAAGGCGTTGGAGACTTGGTAGCTCGCTCTCTCTCTCCGCCGGCCAGCGGCCACGTGAGTTCGTCCAATCATTTGGCTTCGCCTGCCAGCTGCTGCAGCTGCTGCTGGCTGCAGACGATCTTCGTTCTGGTTGGCAAGTTTTCGTTCATTCGTAAAGTTCATTCCTCCGACCACTGCGGCACCCACCAGCCTAGGCAGGCCCTTGAAGGCGGCGACCAGCCGCAATGAATGCTGCACGCAGTGAGTGGGGAAGGCAGTCAGCCGGTCAGGGACAGGGCAAGACTCGTCGGGACCTCGGGGGCCGCGGACCCGAGCGAGCCACCACGTCACGCAGACTCGACATCGCGGCGCCTACTCTTGACTGCTCGGCGAAGCAGACGTGACGGCGGAGGTCAGTGCAGCTAGCGCGCGATCAGCAGTGGCAGCAGCTGGCATAAAAACTCGCAGGCAAGAGCAGCTTGTTGCTGCTCTGGCGAGCCGCGCCGCCACGGCCGATCCAGGCGGCCAGGGACTCATTGACAGTGAACGCGAGTGAACGAGGGAGGCTCCGTCGAAACGATGCAGCCGCGCCGGGCAAAACGCTGCCAGGTGGCATGACGCCGCGAGCCAGGAGAAAGTCGAGTCACGCCGCGTGCCCCGGCCTGGGTTGGAGCGGATGTAAATGTGATGCCGTCCGCTCCGCCAGCGTCGCCGCGATACCGCAGAGCTGGCCGGCCTGTGCGCGAGGCGACCGACGGAGCGCCGCGCAGAGCAGTGCAGAGCAGCGCAGCACAGCACAGCACGGCGCCGCGCCGCGCCGCGTGTCTGGCCGCACGGAATGAGTACGAGTTGTGGCGGCTGCTTCTTCTGCCACCCGCAGCACACACACCGCACCCATGCAGCGGCAAAAGAGCAGCCGCAGTGGCCAACAGCAACCCTGCCAAGGCGACAGAGGCGGTGGCTGCGATGCGTGGCATGATGAATAGAAAGATTCCTGCCGGCAGCGGCCAGCGGCGTGGAGCGGGGGTGCGCTTGCTACGTTGCGTCCATCCTGTGCGGCGGGTCGGCTGCGCTCACTCGCTCGCCGCAGCGTACTTGCTTGCTTGCTTGCTTGCTTGCTCTCTTGCTTGCTCGCCGCTGCCGCCTGTGGCTGGTTATCTCACGCTCTTCTTTCACGGACGGTATTCCGCTGGCGCTTCCATGGGGCGTGTGAATGAATGTGACAGAGTGAACGTCGCAACGGTGTCTCACCTAGGTAGTGCTAACAGTAAGGCCGGCCGAGTGAGAGTGCGTGGCTGTGGGCGGCGCGAGCTGGAGGAGGAAGGAGAGGAGGAGGAAGCATGAAAGTGGAAAAGAAGTGTCAAGGAAGGAAAAGAGGCGGCGTGGAGCCGAGCCCTCCCACTCTACTCGTGTTGCGCCTCGGGATCGGCGCCCGCGAGCCCTCGTGGGGCGCGCTTGCTTGCCCCAGGCGGTCGAGCTCGCGCGATCCGTCGCGGCGTGATACGGTTGGAAGGCCAGGTCTGTCTTGCCCCGCCCCGCCCAGCCCCGGCTCGCCTGCGCCTTCGGCCTTGCGTGTTGCACGTGGCGAGACTGGAATGCCTGGCCGGCCACGAGCGTGGTGCACGGCTCTCTTTGGGCTGACAGAGGAACCGTTCACGCGCTCCTACGGACCCACTTGGCCAGCAGTGGGCGCTGCAGGGCGCATCGCAGCGCACCGCAAGGCGCGGCAGATGCACGGCTGGAGCTTCATTCCGCCTCCTGCTAGAGCCAAGCCAGGTAGCGAGACAGCCCGCGCCAGCGCCGTTCCGAGTCTCGACGATCTCGCTGCCGTCTGTCTGTTAGTCAGTGAGTCAGTGGTGGCGTGCAACCAACTGCGACATGCGACAGCGAGGGGTAGTGGTGCGTGGATGGACGGACGGACGGATGGATGGATGGATGGATAGATGGATGGATGGATGGATGGACAGGTCTAACAGTAAGTGAATGGATGGAAAGGGGGGCCCGGGAGTAGGTAGTGTAAGTTACCTCACCTTCTTTGCGCGAGGAGGGTGGGATCCACAGTGGCGGCCATGCCACAGCCAGTGGCGCGAGTGCCCCAAGCAGCCAGCCACCATGGCCACTGTCACTGCCAGCACAGCCCGCCAGATAGGACCGCTCGATCGATCGCTCGATCGATCGATCGCAATTGTAAAGTCGACCTTTACGCCAATCAGAAAGCGAAAGACGCGCGGGCGGGGGTGTGCGCAACGATGGTGAGCGCGGCGGAGCGAAGGCCCGCCGGGTCCGGACCCGGGCCTGGACCCGGACCCGGCTTCCGGACCCACTCGACTCGAATTCGACCCGATTCGGTGCGATTCGCGCGCCACGCGATGCGATGTGATGTAATGCGATGCCGAAGCAGCGGCAGCGGCAGCGGTAGCGAGGCGAATCGCCGAGACCGAGAAAGGGGGGCTCGCCACTCGCTGCTCGCCGCAGCCGCTCGCCGTGGTCGCGCGCTCGCAGCTTCCTCCATTGGCCGCGGCGGCAGGCAGGCCCTGCTGGGATCCCGCAGCGACGCAAGGGCAAAGCGCGCGTGGTTTATGCAGGCTCAAGTTGCGCTTGTTTGCGGATGCGCAAGCAATAAAAGAAAGAAGCAGAAGAAGGAGAAGAGCCAAAAGAGAAGAAAAAGGAAAGAAAAAATTAGAGCAAGCGAGCAAGCAAGAAAACAAGCCTCGGCTGGAAGCCTGAGCATTGCACGCAGCTTCTCGTCCTCGGAGGCAGGCAGGTACGAGTGGCAGCTGCCTGGCAGCGCAGCTTCACTCCGCGAAGGAAAATGAAAGTTAGCAAGCTAATAGGCAAGCAAGCGCCGACGAGGTCTGTCGATTGCACTTGATCGATCTTTCGGTCGGTCGATCTGTCGGTCGATCGATTGAAGCATCGGTGGAGTTGGTGGCTGCGCTGCCCAAGGCTCCATCCAGCCAGCGGTTGCGGGCTGGCTGCAAGGCTGGCTGGCTGACTGGCTGACTGACTGACTCTCTCATCCGCTCCTGTAAAATCAGCTCGGCGTTGCTGGCTGCCTGGCTGCCTGGCTGCGTGGTGGGGAGGCGAATGCAGCGCGAAAGGTGCGTAGAATCGAGGACCTGTGCGTGCAGTCAGATGGTCAGCGATGCCAAGGCGGGTTTGAAGAACGTCCTGGATGCAGTTGACGCTGTTCGCAACCGATTCTTTTACTGATTCCTACTAGCAGGAGCTGCTGTCTGAGTGACATGAGATTGAGAACAGTGGGGCGGGCTCAGCAGGCGATCAGACAACAGAGGCTCTTACAAAACCACGAGAGAGGGAGAAAATGAAAAAAAAAAAGAACGTCGACCATTCGTCGCGTGGCCGCACCAGCTGGGAAGGTAAATCCAGCATCCAGCATGCTAACTCTGGCGCCCGTCAAGATTTTTTTCTTAAAATTGCTCAAAGCAAAGAGCAGGACATGCGATTCAAGGAAGCAAGAGCAATCGATCCTTGAGCAACACTTTTGATTGCCCGCCAGTCGATCGTTTTCGACGTCCGTCAGAGATCGCCGTCATCGTTAGAAAGAAGCCGCAGCCGCAAGCGAGCCCTTACGGCGGCTTCCTGACTATGTTCCGCAGCGGCAATGGCTGCTAGCAGCAGCAGCGGTAACCTGGCAGCTAAGCTGGTAACAGGCAAGAGGATCAAGTTCCTGCTTTCGCAGCTTTCACGACAGCAGCTGTAGTGTAGCTGCAGGCTGCTGCAACGCCGTTGATTTTTTTCTGACATGAAATTCCAATATTGGCCACGTCCGTTGTCAATGAATTCAAATTGTGCGCCTAGAGGGATTCGTTCAGGACAGAACAGTGGTTCGCTTCAAAAAAGAATCAGTCAAGACCGCCTCAGCATCAAGCATTCGAGCCGAAGTATGCGTCACGGCGTTGATTGCATCGACAAAGAATCCGGTGGACCATTGTTAGTTTAGGCTTCGTTTTCTTGTTTCATTCATCGGCCAAATCGATTGTTTCTTTGTTTGTGTCAGTCCCCAGGGCAGGTTCTACCGAGGCCTAAATTATAGTAAACCCAACTAGCCTGAGCTGGTAAATGAAGCAGTCAGATGAATTCTTTCTTCCTTGATCTGGACATATTGCAAGGGCAAGGGTAGGGGTGGTGCGATGGGGCCAGCCCGTTTCTGGGGTTCTGGTTCGCAAAAGGACTCCAGGGCTGGCATCGCTCGCAAACGCTTGGCATTGTGCGCTTGCCCATCGACGCTTCGAAACCTCTTTGACCCCCCCCTCCCCTCTCCCCCTCCCCTCCCCCGGCCTCATCACTCTCGGAGCTCCTCCATTCCTTTTGTCCTGTCACGTCAGCTGCCGGTGTGTGATGGTGTGCTCAGGTCTTGCTTGCGCGACGATGCGCGACGACGCATGCACAAGCCTGGTTCGCCGATCGATCAATCGATAGCTGGATGCCTGGCTGGCTGGATGCCGGGATGAATGGTTGATTGCTGTTAGTCTCTGCTGCGGCTGATGGCAGGGCTGGCCGCAGCCGCGGCCGGTCGAGCTGAGGACCAGCAAGCGCTCTTGCCCAGAGAGGTCAGTCGTCAAACTGCCGCGCCGCGTTCGCAAACCGTCCTCCTGCCCTTCTGCCCTTCTGCCTACCAACTGTTCGCCAACGGCCAGCGGTCGGCGAGGGCGAGGCTATGCAAAATGGCAGGCAGAAGACTGTCGGGACGGCTGAACGGCAAGCCGACGCGAGCTGGCTGGCGTCCGTCCAAGCAAAAGCCCGTGAGTTAGTTTAGTTGGCTCTGGCCTGGCTGCGTGCTGCGTGGCCGTATCACCCCACACCTTCGGACTGCGGGCTCCTGCGGCTGTGGCGCGCACTTTCCCCACGGAAAGAAAGCGGAGGAGGCTCGCGGTCTCTCCTCTCGTCGTGCCTTCTCTTCTTCCTCGTTCGCGGCCAGCATCTGCAGCTGCATGCAGCCAGCTGCGCTTTTGCGCATCGCATCGCAGTGCAGCTGCCGCCTCTGCCGTCCATCGATCTTGTCATCGCCCGCCCGGCCATCGCTCGCGCCTGCGCACTTCGTAGCGGGGCGCAGAGATCCGCATCGTGCGGAAGGCACGGCCCGCGCGGGCCGCGGCAATCTGCACTGATTGCTGGCTGGACTGCTGCCAGGAAGAGGCCGGTCGGCGACGTCTGTCGAATTCTGAGCGCCGTTGGTCAACGAGCCTCCCTCTGCGCAAGCGTGCTGATCTGCGTTTGGCGCGGTTCGAGAGCCACTTTTGCATTCCTGCAGAAGTTGAGAAGCTGGAAACACAGACGAGCCGAGAGTGGTTGAGTTCTCGAGTCCTCTTTCCTTTTCTTTCCCTCTTGCCAGCTGAGGCGGAGATAGCAAGCAAGCAAGTGAGCAAGCAAGTGAGCAAGCAAGAGCGATCGTTACTATGCCGCTGATTGCGAGCCGCGCGTGCCGAGCGATCGACCCACCGCCGCGGCTGCCTTTGATTGCAGTCCCCCCGTCTGCCTGCCACAGAAGCGCCAAGCACGGGTGATCAAACTTAATCAGCCAGCCAGCCACCGCGACCAGCAGCAGGAGCAGCACCACAGCGAGCGGGTTCAACGGCTTTGCGTCAACCAGCCGGGCCTCTCTCCACGTGAGCGAGTTCTCTGCAAGACGTTCGGGCCGCAGCACGGGACAGAACGAGGAGGGGGAGAGGGATGGAGCGCGCGAGCGAGCGAGCGAGCGAGGAGAAGTCTGCCATGACGCGCGCCATGGGATTGATTATCTTCTCCAAGTCGAGACGGAAATGCGCGATGCGACGAGCGACAGCTAGCCCACTCTCAATGCCACCTCCACGGCAAGGCCCCAGCCGGTTCTAGCTAGAGGCCGCGAGAACGAGTGGCTCCACTGTACTGGGTCCGCGCGGGCAGCGGCTGGCTGGCACCGGATGGCCGACAGAGAGGTCGTCTCGGCCGGCGTCACGACAGTTCACCCGCCGTGCGAGCCCGCCGCTGCTGCTGCTGCTGCTGCTGCTGCTGCTGCTCCGCGCGTGTCTAAGGCGCGTCCGGGCCGGGACCCCGACCCAGGACCGCTCGAGCCAGGAGGAAAGCGTGGCGGCCGGGCCTGCGAACGCGGCGGGGCCCTTCCCTCACCCCCTCCTCTCGAGCAGCCAGCTGCCGGCTGCAGGCAGTGCAGCAGCGGTAGGGAGGGAAGGTCCCGGGACAAACAAAACGAGCAGACGCCGCCGTGCGTGTGCGTGTGGCGATTCTTTGCTTTCTCGCTTTCTCTCGCAAACGCAGCAGCAGCGCAGAGGACGCGCTGGTTCGCATTCTCCAGCTACGCGCGTCAGCGTACTGCACGTAGCAGACAAGCGCGGACGCGGCGGCCTCGGCCGATGGAGAAGCTTACGAGGCCCGGCGCGGGCGGGCTCAGGCCTCGCGCGCATGTATGTCGGCAGGGCCGAGCGCTGAGAGAGTGAGGCTGAAAGCCGAGCCTGGGTAGTAGGCGGGTCCTCGCTTGCTTGGGCTGCCGATGCAGATATCAATGGCAACTTGCGTCGCACGCGGCCCTGGCGAGGGTAGCACGCGGCGTCGAGGGAGGGAGGACAGGAAGGAGAGAGGGATGTATGGATGTATAGATGGATGTATGGAGGGAGAAAAGGTGAGAGGGAGGGCCCTTCTGCGCGCGGACCGGGAGCCAGGCGTGCAGGCCAACTGCCGCGCCGCGAGCGAGCGAGGAACTTGCGCATTCTCGTCCAGCGAGGGGGGGGGGGAAGGGGTTACTGTAGAGATCAGAAGCGGACAGCGAGCGAACGGCGGCAGGACAGAAAGCTAAGGAGAGGGGAGCGGAGGCCTCCCATCGCGAGAGAGAGACAGACACACCGAGTCCAACTGAGAGAGTCTGAAAGACCGATGCGAATCGAACTGCGGGGAGGAAGGCAGAGGTGTGGCCGCGGAGAGCGCGTGAGGCGCCGCAGAGACCGCGTAACGAGTGCGCGCGCGCCGCAGCGAGCGCGTGAGTTAGCTCGGTGCGGCCTGACCTGCGGTGCAGATCGCCGGGCGGCCCGCCAGCCAGGTGCGGCGGCAGGGCCGTGGAGTTGAGTGGGGTGAAGATGAGTGGGGTGGAGTGCGTGGCTGGAGGCCACAAGCTTGGGGCGCGGATCATGGACGGAGATCGATCGATCGACCGATCGATAGGTTGATCACGAGGGAGGGAATCTGTCAGGTCTGCAGCTGCTTGGAATAAAATGAGATGAAAAGAAATGAAAAAAATTGAAAAGAATTGAAATGAATTGAAATGAAATGAAAGGATAAGATAAGGGAAGTGAGCGCGCCGCGTGGCGGGTGACGTTGGTCATGCCAGCTTGGCTCGCGTTTGCGATGCCGCCGCCAGCTGCAGCGACAGCGAGCCCTCTTCAGCTAACAGTTAGTAAAATAGATAGCTACGTAGCTGCCCATCCATCTACCAGATCTCGCGCTTGGCCAGAGAGCTCAGCTGCCAGACAGCGACTGATCAGGCCAACTTCCAGGGCGACTCGCCAACGCAGGACAGCGACAAGCGCCATGCCATGCCATGCCAACCAACGGCAGCGCAGAAGCCTCGAAAGCCTTCCCTTTCCACGAAGGCGCGCGTGCTGGGTTGGTCCGCGCGAGTGTCGGCGCATGAGAGGGAAGAGCGAAAGATCATGGGTTCTTTTGAGAGGCAGATTATTTTTATCTGTCCCAATGAATGGAAAGAAAGGCTGCGGTAGAAGAAGAGAAGAGGGACCTCGCTCGAGTGTACGTGGGTTGCTGCAGCTGCGCGTTGTTTCTGTGCAGCAAGGCAGCTAGATCTGGCTGACGAAGTTCAAGAACGCAGGCAGGAAGGCAGGATTTACGAGGTTGATTGCAACAACGGCCAGCTAGCTGCCGCTCGCTCGGACAGAAGAAGCCAAAGAAGAGTGGCGGCGGCGATCGGCCATGCCGCGAGTTGTGAGTGAAAAGTCGAGTGACAGCAGCTAATTTAGGTCTCACGCGGTCTCACGCGCCAGTTGCGGCTGTCGTTGCGAGTGGGCTCCGAACGAACGAATTCGCCGAGTCCATGCAGCCTGGGTCGGTCATTATAACACTGTTTGATTCACTCTCGCGTTCTTCTGGTTGGTTGGCGGCGGGGAGCAGCTGATTGCCCTCCTGCCTGCCTACCTGGCATTTTCTCGTGTATGTTTTGGGGAGGCATCCCATGCAATGCTTCTGATTGGCCGCGGTCGGAGGCTGGCTGTCTGGCTGCCTGGCTTGCTGGCGTTTGCGCTGGCTCTGGCTGAGAACTCACCGGCCACGAGCACCAGCGGCAGCGGGAGCAGAGCTTGTGCAGCTGGATGGACGAGGAGGACGAGGAGGAAGAGGAGACTGGACTCTTGAGGCTGGGACGACCCTAGGCGCGAGTTGCGCTGGCACTGCTCGCCAAGATCTCCAGGATCGGGACAGCCGCCACAGCCGCCCTAGCCAGCCAGCCAGCCAGCCAGCCAGCCAGCCAGCCAGCCAGCCAACCAGCTTGGCTCGAGAGCGAAAAAGAATAGAGCAGAGCAGCCGAGGAACGTTGCGAGAGATGTGAGCGACGACTCTTGACAGCCACCGTGACCTCCTGCCAGGAGGACGGACACCACCCAAATGAGTGCCCGCCTGTCTGTTTGTTGTCTCCTGTTTGGCTGCTTGGTTGCTTGGCTGCCTCTGCTTGCTTTGATTGCCGCGCGTCTGACAGCCATGCCAGCTGTAGACTGCGGTCGTCTCAGAGTCTTGAGGACGAACACAGACAGGGACGACACCAAGGCGGCGCGAAGCGGCTCACCTGCTCGCCGACTCGCCGGCTCGCGGGGCGGGTCAGGACAGATCAGTCCCTCGCTGGGCTAGCCGCTGGCCGCCGCCGGCCGCCTGCGGTGCACTGCCCTGCTCCCCAGCACCCCAAGCAAGTAGAGGCGAGGCAAGGCAAGGCGAGGCCCCACTCGCGCCGTCGCGTCGCTGCGTCGCGGATTGCGTGCGTGCATGCGTGCGTCCGTCAGGCGCCGGCGGTGCAGCGCGGGGCCTGCAGCGCAGTGCGGCGCGCTGACGATGCGCTCGCTCGTCAGCAGGCCAGCGGGTGGGCGCTCAACGGCGGCCGGAGGGGAGCGGAGACCGTTTGCGGTAGGCTCGTGTCCCAAAGCGTGCCACGCCAAGCGGAGCAGGAAGAGCGAGGAGCAGAGAGAGCGCGTGCGCGCGCGCGACGAAGGGGGGGGAGGCAGAGAGAAAGGGAGGAGAGAGGGTAGAATACATTTATCAGTGGAAACGAAGGAAGGAAGGAAGGAAGGAAGGAAGGAAGGAAGGAAGGAAGGAAGGAGACCGGAGAGGAGCAAGAGAAAGCGCGAGAGACGGCCGAACGAAAATCATCTTTCTCTGAAAGACTCGCCAGTGAAAAAAAGAAGGAATGAAGGAAAGAACGCCGGCAAGAGTAAAAGAAAGAAAAGGCCAGACTTCTCGTCCCCACAGACGGCCAACAGCTCGCGCTTTCTCCGGTTCACCACGCCCTTCCCACAGACGGCCTGCAGCTCACGCTCTCTCCGGCCCTCCCGGGACGGGCGTCCACCTTCCCGCAGCTTAGGGCTTCCAACTTATGATACTTCTTTCATTCTTTCACCTTTTTCTTCTTCTCCCCGAGTGTCTGGCAGGCAGGCTGGCTGGCTGTTCTTTTTTTTTTGAGACTTTGAATTTCATTTTTTTTTTCCGCGCGCGTCTTTCTTTCTTTTATTTTTTTCTTTTTTTCTTTTTTTCTGTGGCACTTGCTTGCTGTTGCGAGAGAGAGAATGATGATTCGCAGCCCCTCGGCGACGACGGACGGTTCCCCCCGCTCACGCCTTTGCCTCCTCTCCCGGCCCTCGCCGCAGGCTCGCCCGCGCGCGTCCGCACGGGCTGCACGCTGCACTCGCCGCAACCGCCCCCTTCCTCCTCCTCCCTCCCTCTCTCCCTCCCTCCCGGTCTCTGCCTGCCTCACTCGATTCGCCGATCCGCCGCCGTCGCGGCGCGCGCTTCCATTTCTTTGCCCCGCCTCCGCAGCCGGCGTCTCTCTCTCCCCCCTCTCCTGCCTTCTCCGCGCTGGCCCCCGGCTTGCTTCCTGTTCCTGCCGCCTCCTCCTCCCTCTCTGCCGAGGGGTGGAGAGGAGGGACGGCAGGGCGCGGTGAGGGGCGGCGAACCGCCTTCGCTGCGCTTTGGAGGAGCGGCAGCGCGCGACCAGGGAGCAGAAAGCAGGAGAAAGAGGCGGGGCGCCGCTAGAGCGTGCAACCGGGTCGCGGAGCGGAGCCGAGTCGCGCCGCGTCGAGCCGAGCCGAGCCGAGGCAAGCGGGCGGGCGATTAAAGGACAAAAGAAAAAAACAAAAGCAGACAGACGCATCAGCGGCCAAAGAAAGGAAGAAAGGAAGAAAGGAAAAAAGAAAAAAAGAAAAGAAGAAAAGGAAAAAGAAAAAGAAAAAGAAAAAGAAAAAGAAAAAGCCAAGCAGAAGCAAACACCAAAACAACCAAACAACAAACCTGCAACCACCTACCCAGGCGGGCAGACAAACAGACAAGCAGGCAGGCAGGCAGGCAGGCAGACAGACAGACAGGCAGGTAGACAGGGAGACAGGCCGGCAGGAAGGCAGCCAGGCACGGAAGCAGGCAGCGCAAGCAGCGCGAGGGACCAGCGCAGGCAGCGTTTGCCGCAGAATGGCGGTGGTATCGAGCCTCAAGAACGAGCGCAGCCAGCAGCAGGAACAAAGGCAGCAGACGCAGCAGCAGCAGCAGCAGTCCCGGCAAGGACCACAGAACATCAACATCCCGCAGAACCTGAAAGGCGCCGCCGAGAAGTGGCGCGAGGCCGAGGAGGAGGAGGAGGAGAGCAAGGAGCAGAGCAGCCCCGGCCCCATGGACACGATGGCGGCGGTGGCGGCGGCGGCGGCCGCGGCGCGCAGCAAGAAGGCCGGCAGCGACGACGAGTCGGCAGCGTCCAGCTCGGGCTCGGAGGAGGAGGAGGAGGAGCTGCAGCGGCAGCGGCAGCAGCAGCAGCAGCGCGGGGCAGGAGAGCCTAATGCGCGCAAGCGCAAACTCGCCCACCGCAAGCGCGACGGCAAGCCCGAGGTGGACGACGACGAACGCGCAGACGAGGACGAGGACGACGACGAGGAAGGCGAACGCCGCGCCGTCAAGCGCGCCTCCTCAGACCCGCCAGGGGGGAAAACGCAAGCAAACGAGAAGAGCGACGACGCAGAGTCCTCCTCGGACGCCGCCGTGCGGAGGCCACGCAAGTCCAGCAAGAGCTTCCTCAACTCCATGCCCCGCGTCATGGACCACGGCAACGGACCCCAGGGACACAGCCAAATGCGCTTCGCCCTCGAAACCAACTGGCACCCGTCCTACGTCCGCACCCGCCACAAGAACCTGCGCTGCTTTCCCTTTTGCGCACCCGAGCACAAGGAACGCAGCTTTTGCGGCCTCCCCATCACCGTCTTTTTGCGCTGCCCCAACGCCCAGGCCGCACGCAAGCTCCACCTCATGGGCCGCTTCCGCAAAGTCAGGGAAAAGCCTCTCGTTGAGATGGGCTCAAAGTCCTCCACGGCCTCCTTCGACGTCTCCCGCGTCGTCTTTGCATCCTTTCAAGAGTACAACGAGGCCGAAGGCATGGCCGTCTTCGACTTTATGCCCCCGCGCAAGTGGAGGTATCATTGCGAGCAAAACAAGTACACCACTTCGGAGCTCCACGCCTTCACGGCCTATGTATTCGATGACCGCAACATTTGCGTTGACATCAAGGACTCGCCCCACTTTCGCATCGTCTCTGCCTGGCGCCAAGACGTCAACACCGTCTCGCGTCCCTTGCATCCCATGCTCCATCGCCGCGCATCCACATCGTCCGCTCCCGCAGAGTCCACTTCTGCCCAGCAGCACTTCGCCGCCGCGCAGAACTTCCCCAACCAGCGAAGGTCCTCCTTTGTCGGATCATCCGCGGAACACTCGGCCATGGCTATGATGTCGCAGTTCAACTCGCACATGCATCAACAGCAGCAGCAGGCGCACGCCGCGCAAGCGGCAATGGCCAATTATCAGCAGTTCTTGGCTTCTTCCGGCCAGCAGCAGCAGCAGCAGCAGTCCAACCCACAGCACAATGTCTCGCAGCCCTTTTTCCCTTCATCTTTCCAGAGCAACTTCTCCGCGCAGCCCATCGGGGGCTACTTTAACTCGCTGGCGGCGGGCCCTCAGGCCGCAGCAGCGGCCGTCGCCGCAGCGGCAGCAGCGGCATCCTCGCACCAGCAGCAGGGCCAGACACCTCCTTCCTTCCAGGCCAACCCCATGCTCAGCGATTTTCTTGTTTCCCTCTCCAACAGCGACAAGGCCAACAACTTTGCCTCCACTTCGCTCCCTGCCTCGCAACGCCCCGGTGGTGCGATGCAGACAACGGTCGAAGAAACAAGTAACTCCAACAACAGCGCCAACAATAACTCCAACGCCATCAAGAACGAGCGTACCATTCCAGCGCCAGTCCTCGCATCTCTCCAGCAGATGCAAGTGCAGAGAAACCCGAACGATGCAAAGTCTGCCTCGGGATCGCCGCCGCGCAAGACCTCCGGTGATTTGACCGCGGACGCTGCCAAGGCCCGTGGAGAATCCAGCAAAACGACCAATGAACAACAAGCTGTTGCTTTCGGAAACATCACCCCGGGTCTGCAGCAAGGCGCAGCCGCTCTCGCGTCAATTGGCGCTCAAAACATGTCTCAGCCCTCAAACGGCACCGAAGCGTCCAACAACAACAGTAACAACAGCAACAACGCCTCCTTTCCCTGGGCGCAGTCCTCGTCTCAACCAGGTAATGCGGCGAACTACGGAATTCTCACGCAACTGCAGGCAATTTTTGCTCAGCAGCAACAAAACAATAACAACAGCAACAACAGCCCCTCCTTCGCTGGCCTTCAGGGAAATTTCTCTGGCAACCCGACCGGGTCCAACGCGCCAGCATTCAATGCAAACGCAATGGCCGCCCTCCTTTCGCAGTGGCCAAATATGCAACAGCAGCAACAGCCATACAACAACTAAACACACAACGTAGTCGCTAGAAATTTCTCACCTCGGACGCGCGTCGGCCACATGCACATACATACATACATACATTACACATACACCTCTAAAGCATATAAAGACGAATCTGAACATTGATTGATTGATTGATTGATTGATCGAGTGTCTGACTGACCTCGTTACGCTGCAAGTTTTCAAAAAAAAGTTCATTCAATATGTAAACGCTTTAGCATTTGTCTCCCCCCCTCGCAACCACTCAGCCTAGCTCCATTGTCACACGTTCCCAAATGCAAAACGGAAACGAAACACAGAATCGAAAAATACTTTCGCGCATCTTTTTGGAAAATATAAATTCAACCCTTCGCATGCGACTTGTACTTTTGCGCCTCCTCCGCACGTGCGTCTGGATCCACGGAATTGCGAATCCCCATTAATGTGCTAGACATGGCCTGAGTGGCCCCAATCAAAGGCCGAATCACAGCGATTGGGACACCCCGAAGAACCGACTTTACAGCCGCTGTCGGCCCCGTGCGCTGGAGCTCGTCGTAAGGAAGCGCAACAAGGACAAATGCAGCCCGCTTGACCTCACGCGTAAAGCTGTCTGCACCACGCTCCAGGCCCTCCTTCATATTCAGAGGCGGTACTGCACTTGCACTCGCATCTCCACCCTCGCGCTCTGCCCCAGTGCGCGCGACCAAGCCTCGTCCACCAAATTCGGCCCCCGGAGGCAGAGGCGAGAGAACATCTCGCGCATGCTCCAAAAGCATCTGCGCCGTCTGCGCCGCGATCGAAAATGTCCCGAGCGCTTCGATGGCCACCGTACGCACAAACGAAGCAGTGCCGCGTCGCAACCCATGCACCACACGACCGTCCCTTTGGTACTGCTCCAAGGGCATCAGCACAAGGTTCGTCAACCCTGAGCCCAAGGTCGCCACCTTATTGATGGGAGGAAACGAGACTCCTGCCAAACATCGGTGTCGCTGCCGCTGCGCATCTCGCGACCATGACGCTTGTACGTATTCCCACAATTCACGCCATCCACCGCGAATCGACTCCAGCTCCACGCGCCGCAAGGACACCTGTAGCCCCTCGTAAGCGAAAAGATTCACGAGCGCCAAGCGATCGCCAGACATTAGTCCCTGCATATTGAAGCGCTTCGGCCGATAGTCCAGCTTCACTTTGAATGCACGCACGTCTGCGCTTTCAATAAACCAGTCCGTGTTCTCCACCAGCACAATGTCGGCATCCTCTCCGGTCAGACAGCCTTCTGACGACGTCGAGTCGCCGTCCAGACCCCGCATCAAACCTTCATCCAGGCCAGCCTCGGAGTAAGCGCTTGAGCTGGATGAAGCATCCTCGTCTGCATCGACTTCGTTCCCGCTGCGGTCAACGCCATCTCGCCGAGGCTGCGAAAAGGCTGCATCATCCGCACCTACCCGCATGCCGAGGTAGGCCAAAAGAAACTCCAACGAGTCTTGGTCCAGGTTCGCCTTGACAGGTAGAATACTTGCGCGGACACAGAGAGCGTCGCGCGAACCCCCCTCCACGTGGTCGAGCGCCACGCGAAGCATCGAAGATCCCGAAATGCGCGGGTGCTGCGCATCCGAAATCCACTCTCCGACCATTGTGTGAATGTCCGAAGTCGAAAGCAAATCAATAATGCTAAAGTCGCGAACGGCAATGGCCACGCTTTGTGCAATGCAAGGGCCCGCAACGGCCTGTGCGTCGTACGCGGTCAGCAGCGCTGTCACGTGAGATAAAACAACTTCCAGCTTGCGATCGTTCTGCCGCCCTGCAAGCCGATGTCGCTCACGACGCCAGCTCGTTGGCATTGCTCCTTTTGGCTGCTGCTGCTGCTGCTGCTGCTGCTCTTCCTCCTCAGCCGAGCAGTTCTCGCCTGTTGGCGCCCCTTCGCTTGCGTCACGACTGCTTGCGCCAAATTTGCCATGCGCATGAACACTCATATCGGCTTGACCTGGGTGAACCGCGGCCCTTCGACGCGCCTGGCGTGAACGTGCCAGACGCGAAGCGGCCACGGTGCTTGCCGTCGAGTTCCAGTCACAACCGCCAAACAAGCACCAGCGAACAGACATGTCGCGGACAACAACGCGTGACGTGCATCGAGCCACGCGCGAACGCAAACTCGCACGACCTTCCATGCGCGCCGCGAGCGCCTCCGCAGTTGGGACGTGAGACCCCGGCCCGGCTTCAAATTGAACACCCATATAGTGCGGATACATATCGAACCCAGTGTCCTCGTACCATCCATTTTGCGATACATCACTTTCGGCTGAATCATTCGCTCCTCTACGCTGTCGCACCGACTTGGTCTCGAGAACTGCAGCATCGCTGTTTGCATGAATGACCTGGTCGGGAAACTCACGCTTGTACAAACTCGCATAGTCCGCAATGGCCTCCTCTTGTTCCCGTACCGCGCGCTTCGTATCCTCTGCAACTTGTGCTTCTGCGAGACGCTCTTCCGCTTCCTCTTCCTCGAATGACTGCGCGCGTGTTTTCTCGCCCATGGGACCCGAAGGCCACTCATCGAGTTCCATCTCCTCGAGGTTGTCAGAGTTCGGGTCGCCCCACATCAGCAACTCGGCGCCCATCGCTGTCAGCGAGCCCTTGTTTCCTTCCCTGACTGTAGCTTCAGTGAAACCATCTTCCTCGTCATCATCCACATGAAACCACGTTCCTGCAGCTTCCTGATGCCCCAAAGCGCCGTCACCTCGCGTCTGACTACCTCCGACGGCTTCTTCCTCTTCTTTTTTGCTCGCGGCTTCCTTGGCGGCGGCCGATGCAGCCGAAATCACATTCACCTGCTCAACGGCATAGAAACCGTCCACGAAAATCGCGTCAGGATCCGGATCCTGGCCATCCGCATGTCTGCTGCGCAGCTGAGGCCCCGATAACTGGTCATCTGGAACGCCATCCGTCAAGTATGAGTTCCGTAACTCCGATGCAGAACGCTCGTCATCGCGCATGCTCATCGCTGGGGCAGGGGCACGGCTATGCGCACTTGATGTGGACGTACCCGCAGACGAAGGTTTCGTCACGTCCTCGCTTGATTTTTTCAGCGCTGCTGATGGTGCCGGCGCGGCCGAGATGCCATCTTCTGCGCGTGCCACTCTTGGTCTCTCTCCTGTCTCAAATAGAATTGCATTGTCGCCTGCAAGACCCTTTTGTACCCTTGCACCCGGAGGTACAGCGTCTTCGTCATCCATTGGATCGTCACCGCACCGTCCACTGAGCTCCACGGCAAAATCATGCACGAGAGCCTCTAACGTACAAAACGAATCTGTGCAGCTATACAGCGACATATTGGGCACCGACACCTCATAGTCGATGTCAGGGTTGACATCGCGGTCCGCAGAGGTAGGGCGTTGTTCACGTGTCGCATGCGTCGTGCCGCCCGAAGAGCGATTTCGGATGAAGAGCTCAAGCATATCGAGCGAAGCCACTTTGGCGAAAAGCATCGAGGCCACAAAGTCCTCAATCGAGGAAAATGGGCTCGTCGCATCTGCCCCGCACGCAAACTGATTCGGGTCTTCCGCAGGGGCCTCGTTGGAAATGTACAGCGCCAGATCACGCGCAGTCAGGTGATAGAGTTGGTCCTGCACGCTCGGCGAGGCGACGTTGGACGACATGCGCACCATGCCAAGTCCTGCAATTGCCATGTTTTGCGGCCGTTCTCCGCTGTGGTACTCGAGAACAGCATCAAAAAATTCCACCGTAACCTCCGTATATGTGACGACGGGCGCGCTCCCATCGCCGCTGCAGCCGCCGTCCCATGCTGCCGATTTTTCACCAACGACATGAGCCGCTCCTACAGCGTTGGAAGGTGGAGCGCTCGTCAAAAAGTCCGCAAGTTTGCGAAGCCACGTAGATTGAGGTAAGACCTGCAGCGTAAGGCCGTCCACACAAACGTGCAAGACGCCGTTGCTTTCCTTTTCTTTGTTTTGGGTAGAGGAAGCGTCCATGTACACTTGCAACAGCGGGGACGACGACGCGCTCCGGCCCCACTTGGTGCTATGTAAAATAGGCCGCAGCGCTTCCTCGCCATATCCAATTGGTTCTCCTGATTCGAGCAGCGTCACGTCTTGAGCTTCCGCCATTGTTTTGGAGTCCACCATGGTAAGCTCGAGTCCAGAGTACTCGAGCTCAAAGTCTGCATGCTTACTACCTACCAAGGCGACCTTGCCCCCGCGACTGCAGAGCTGGAAAAATGTGCTCGAAGATGACCCGAGCACCACTCCGCACTCTTCGGCACGACGGAGCGCTTCGGTATCATCATCCAGGCTCCAAGCAGACCCCAGATTCGGATCAAACGCGTCTCCAGTACAGCCGCTGGGACTTGGATTCCAAAAGTCTTGCACAGGTGCGCTCGACTTTTCTTCACACGCTGCCACCACTTCAGGCACACGGGGGGAGGGCACATTATCTTTGCGCTCATGATCTGGGTTTTCCCCATCATTTTTCTCGAGACGTGCACTGGCCCTACCGGCATCATCTTCAGCAACAGCTCGTGTGAATGAAGGCACACTACCCAGCACAAGCTGTAGCACATTGTTCAAACTGTGGTATTGCACCTTGTCGATCGACATAAGCGCATCGGGACAGACGAGACGCACTGCTGTATCCGCCGTGCAGAATCCGTGAGTGGACACCGCTTCCATGACCTCGTACAAGGGTGGTTCCTGGTCCTTGTCCAAACCGTGGTCTCCAGCAGGATCCACGGCAGCACCACCTTCTTCACCTGGGGCACGCCGCTGGTGGACGCGTCGCTTGAAGGCGCGTCGTGACTTGCGGGCGAGTCGCAAGGCCCCCGATGCGGCTTCTTCGGCTTGCAAGGCGCTTGAAAAGGCACGTCGAACACTCATGGTCAAACGCGGCGTCCGAACGCCCTCTCGCGAGCCGTCTACGACGAGGGCCCAGGCGGTTTCGTCATCATCGTTGGTCCCACTCATGTCACCATTGCCGAGAAAACGAGCTGCCTCCCCTGGAGCAAGCTCGGACGATAGAACCTGGGGCGAAGCACGCTCCACGACAGCTCGCACGCGCGAAAAGTCAAACACGAGACTCCACCCAATGCTTCGAAGAGCATCGACCTGTTCGAAAAACGCTTCGCCCCCCGCGTCACCGCCGGCCCCATCTTCGAGCAGAGAGGGCGCAGACTGCAGTTCCAGACGCGCGGCAGCACCGGTTTGCACGCTTACGTCCATCATGTCCAGGACCATGGCCTCGGAGAGCCAACGCCGGGAACCAGATGCATGTGGTCCTGGAGACTCTTCATGGGGAACGCGCAGGATGATGAGAGCTCGAGGCGTCACGACGCGGAGATGGAAGTCGTCCGCTTCGAGTTCTTGCTCGCTGGATTGGACTTTATTCTCAGTGTCGCCGAATCCTGTCTTTTCTTCGGCGGAAATTGCAATTGTCCCATCTTCGGCCCTGTGAGCTTGCTCGGGTAAATAGTCCACTAGCCGGTGTGCAACCATACCATTATCCCAACTTAGAGCCAGAGCAGAGAGTTGTACAACCATGGAGCTACCCCGTACAAGGTCAACGTGACAGGCAACCTCGTCTTCCGCAGGCTGCATGTCCAGGACCAGATGCAAGCAGCAAGAGCCGCCACTTGATCTTGACGCCTTTCCTCGAGAACTTGGGGCGCCACGGGAAACCTCTCGCTGCGGATTGTCCATCAAGAGTTCGAGCGCACGGAAACTTTGTACAGTTATGTTTGCATGAAGGCTGGACCCGTGCTCTGCAAGGGCAGCCGTGAATTGTGAATTTTCCACGCGCACCACGAGCCTCTCAGAAAAGGGTATCAATGCGCGATCCTGATCAATTGCCGCGTTGACTTGAAACAAAAGAAGGGCGTCTGAACTCGAAGTTTGCAAACTTCCATCCGAACTCTGGAGGTGCCAGAGGTTGAGAGCGCTCCGCAGCTGATTTTCGCCCAAAACGTCTGGCCGTGCACGTCCATACAAGAGCTCAATCTGCACTTTGCTGAGAACGACCTTGATGGAGAGAGAGCCATACTCTCCGCTCATGGACATTGCGCCTCCTCCTCTTCCTGTCGCCGCTGCACTATTATTCGCGCCTTTACCCGTAGTGCTGTCCCAGCCCTCAAGAACGTCGAGCTCCTTGGCGTTTCTCGCCTCGTGATCTTCGGGAAGTGACACCAATGTGCCATCGTCCGCGTCAAAGAATTCGAGACCATCGGAAGCAGAATCCGCATCATCATCTTCAGAGCCCTGATCCGACGACAGTGGCGCTGAAGGTGCTTTTGCGCCATCGTTCTCCTGCGAAGCAAACGGAGACGTATCTTTCTCGTGCTCGACTCCGAATGCGGCAGACACTTCCACAAGAGTGGCCCACGCCGTGGGATCGACGACGGCCAAAACAGAAGGCACTGTGAGTTTGACTTCATTTTGCTTGCCCGTTCGTAAGAGCGCCGTTGCGCCCTCCTTGATCCGTGCGATGCAGGTCTCGTCACACGAGTCGTCCGTGTCAGAGACGTCTTTTGTGCTCTCGTTGCGGACATATACAAAGGCCTCGTCGAGTCGGACAGAACGCTCTACTCCGTCTTCTTGCGGAGAAAGAGGCGCAAGTCGGGTGGCGCCGTGTCCCGGGTCAGCCCCGCCAAAGAGCAAACGTGGACAGCGCACGATGACGCGCGCAGATCTATCGGCTGCGTCAACGTGGTCAGAGGGTGGCGCAAGGCTCACATGGACCGAGACTTCCACAGCTTCGATACGGAGGCCAGCGGCGTACTCTTCAATCCAGCGTCCAAGCGTGTTGAGACCGTCGAGCGCAGCTTGGCTGAGCTCAGAGTCTCGAGGGGTCTCCAGCGCATCGTCGTATTCGCTGTCCGGATCCTCGAGTTCGAGATCGGCGGGAGGAGATTTTGTCGCTACTGGCCCTGCAGGTGCCGCTGCAGTGCTTGCGTTGTCGCTGGCCTTTTCTTCCCGTCGTTTCGATGCCTTAACACCAGCTTCGGCATCGGATGCCCCTTCGGAGCTATCAACAGATTCTTGACCAAATTTTGCGCTGCTTGCTTGGGTCTTCGCGCTAGTCGCTTTGCGTGGGCTGATGTGGATTTCGACGCCGGACAGATGCACAAAGAGGCCCTCGTCATCGCCGCCGAATGCTTCGACACGGACCAAGGCCACGCGAACGGCGACGAGTTCAAAAGGTAGGTTTTCAGCGCCGAGGGCACGACAGATCTCTGCCGTGTCAAGTTCGAGATCATGCAGCTCTGCATGTCCGCTGCTCAGGCTAACGCAGAACTGCTCGAAGTGGAGATCATGTTGGAGGAACCTCCCCAGACTAGACTTGAGTGCAAATGTGACAACGCGCTTAAAGGGAACATCAAAAACCCGTTGAAGTGGGCTTAAAACTGCTTGCAACATCGCATCGCGATGCTTGCTCGTCCAGCCGCTCGTGAAGGCCAGTTTGGCGAGGCTCGCGCGAGCGCCAGAATTTCGACTCCTTCTCCGCGGCCCAGACAGCCGGCCCGTCAGCTAACGTGGCCCCTTTTCCGTCTCTTTCCTAGGGTGATGAACCCGAATGCAACGACGCGTCTCCGCTCCGTTCGCGATCGGCGCGCTCGCTCGCTGGCGTGCTCGCAGTACGGGCTCGCCGGCAGCAAAGGTGTGTTTGATTAATTGATTGATCAGCTCCGCGAGCTCGACGACAGATCCCGCCCGAGGCGAGTGCGCGCGTGACGCAGGCACGCTGACCGACCGACCGACAGGCAGACGCAGCCCGAGGTTCCCGCCGCGTGCGGCCTCTCTGCGCCGGGCGCTGCGCTCTCCGCGTCGCCCCGACTCCGTTTCCTTTCCTCTTTGCATCCTCGGCTTCCCTCCTTTTCCCGTTCCTTCCCTTCTTTCTTTCCCCTCTTTCTTTCTTTCTTTCTTTCTTTCTTTCTTTCTTTCTTTCTTTCCCCGCCCCTTCCCTTTTCATCCCGCCTGCCTGCCAGGCAGATTTGGCCCACTTGCCGGGACCGCGCGCAAGTGCGCTATGCGCCCCGCGCAAGTGGGCCAAAGCGCCGCAGAGTCCGTCTCTCCGGCGCAAGAGCGAGCAAGCCAGCGCCCTGGAAATTTATGCGCCTCGGCCTAGGCGCCGGCTATGCATAACGCTAGGGCCGGCCCCGCTCGGTGGCGAGCAGGCGTCGAAACCGCCGAAACCGCAACGGCGCAACTGTTTTGCTCCCCCTTTCTCTCTCTCTCTCTCTCTCTCTCGCGTGCCCTGTGTGCGCGCAATGCAATACGGAGATGACGCGGGGACGCTGCGCGAGATCCGGGCGGGACGCGGCGTCGCGGCGCGAGGCAGCCCGCGGGGGCTCGGCGGCGGCGCGCAGAGCGGGAACGCGAGCGGGGCGGCGCCTGGCCGCGGCAGCATGCGGGCAGACTTCTGGTCCGGAGAGGGCGTGGTGGATGCGGCGGACGCCGCGGTGCCCTTCGCCGTGGGCCAGCCCGATGCAGGCCTGCTGCCCCGGACGGAGCTCGCGGCGGCCGTGCGACGCGCGGCGGCTGGGGTGATTGCCACGACGCCGATGGCAATGCAGTACGGGCTCTCCAGCGGGCCTTCACCCTGGCGAAGAGAGGTCGCAGCCTTTGCTTCAGAGTATCTGGGAGTTCCCGTGAGCCCTCTCGAGGTGATGGCCACCGCGGGGACGAGCTCTGCTCTTGCGGTGCTCGCGCAGTCCTTTGTAAGGCGCAACGTCGACCTTCACGGCGATGCAGGACGCGATTGCCTTGTGGAGGTACCCTCGTACTTTCTCGCGGAGGACATTTTACGTGATGCTGGCTGCGTCAACATTGTCGGCATTCCGCGCGGCGCAGAGGGCATCGTGGATCTCATCGAGGATGAACTTGCGACGCGCGCTCGAAATGGTCTTGCCCCGCCAGCCTTCATCTACATGGTGCCAACTTTTCACAACCCAACAGGGGCAGAACTCGATCAAGAGCAGATGCGTCGCCTCGGCAGTCTTGCCGATCGCTACGAGACGCACTGCATTCTGGATGAGCCATACAACTTATTGACTTTTGGCAACACCGCTGTCATGCCACATGGGGCGTCATTGGCAGAGAGTGCAAGAGTGCTCAGCCTTGTATCGTTTTCCAAAATATTTGCACCTGGTTTGCGTCTTGGTTGGGTCCAAGGCGCGCCAGAAGTACTCGAGAGTGTCTTTGCCAAGGCAGGCAGCGTGCGCAGCGGTGGGGGCGTCAATCCTGTGAGCAGCATGCTTGTCACGGAGCTACTCCGCGATCGCGCCTTTGTTGACGCGCACTTGCTCAAGCTGCGCACGGAGCTGGGCGAGCGAATGAGTCTTTTGGTCGAGGGTATTGACGAAGCTGTCAGTGACAGTCCCGACTTGGACCTGCGTCTCTGGCAGCGTCCGCGAGGTGGTTACTTTGCAATGCTCCAAGGTCCCTGGTCCGATACATCGTCGCCAGCCTTTGCTCGTGCCAGCGAAGAGCTCGGTCTTTCTCTCGTGCATGGCAACCGATGCGTCATGAACGTGGCGACACCCGCGTCCTCGGCCGTACGTCAAGAGCTCGAGACCATGATGGCGCGCTGCGCCTCGTCTGTACGCCTTAGTGTTGCAATGACCTCGAGACCGCAAATTGAGCGCGGAATTCGCGCTCTCTGTGAGCTGGCGCGCAAAAAGTTGTAAACACGTCCCGATTAAATACGTCTCAAAAAGGAAAGAAATCACAAGAAAGAATGTTTGTTTGTGTGTCATTTATATTTGGAAGAGGTGACGCGGAGAGAGGGAGAGAGAGAAAGAGAGGGAGAGAAACAAAAGTGGTCATAGAAAGTCCGTTCTCAACCGCGACGGGCGATTCGAGTCGCAGCCTCTTGCCATTTACTATTTGCCATCTGTGCTGACGTTTGTGCATTTGTCACATCATCATTCAATTCTCTTAAAGCTTGGACTTGGACTGGATAATCTGCAGGGCGTCAATGGCCAGAGCGGCAACGTCGTTGGCGCAGCCAAGACTCGTAATCACACCAGCACCACCGTGGCCGTAGCAATGAATGACCACAGGCTCGCCCTTGGCACGCGACTTGTCAATGCCGAAACGAACGCCACCCTCGCGGCCCGGGCGCAAGCCCGTCCAGACGTCCGCATCATCCGTTTTCATGACCTCCTTGAGACGCGGAAGCATTTCAGAGGCGCGGTTGACCAAGTCGTCGAGAATGGCCTGGTCCGGAGCACGGTCCCACACGCCCTCTTCGGAAGTTCCGCCCACTTCGAGCCACTCCCCGTCCGCAGGAATCGCGTACGAGCGCGACTCGTAATCAGACATGGCACAACGCACCTCATCCATGGACACGTGCACGACTTGGCCCTTGATGGGCTTGACGGCCTTGTCTTTGGCGAGGTCATAGGCACCCATACCCGTGCAGTTGACCACGAGATCGACCTTGCCACGGTCACCGACCGTCCACGCCTCGCTAAGGTCCTTGAGCTCGACGCGCGAGAACCGTCCTCCAAGCTCTTGGATCCGCTTGCGCAGCCACGCAAAGTTCTTGCGCGTGTTCACCGTAATGGTATCATAGGCCTCGGCGTCCTTGTAGATCTCGTGGGCGGTCCCTGCGGTCGCGCGCTGGAGAATCTCCTCCTTGAGCACCTCGGGGCCGTGGCGGTAGTTTGCGAGGTTGTGCTTTTGCGGGTGGTCGCCCGGGAGCTCGTTGCGCGTCAGCGCGTACAGCGGCACCGGGTAGCACACGCCGACATCCTCGCCAAAGCTTTCGCGCATCGACAGGTACTCGCCAAAGGTGGCCTTGGCCCACTTGGTGACGAGGACTTCGGGCTGCACATTGTACGGCGGGATTTCCCAGAGCGCGTTCGGCGGCGAGAGGCCGGCCTTGTCGGCGACGACCTCCACCTCGAACATGCCTGTGTCCAGCAGCTTCCACGCCGCCGCGAGGCCCTGCGCTCCGTTGCCAATCACCACGGCGCGCTTCTTCACGAAGTCATTGCCCGAGTCGTTCCACCCGCGCGGCATCTTCTCGCCTCCTCCTCCTCGCTCGTCCTCCCCTCCGTCTGCTCTGCTCTGCTCTGCTCTGCTCGTAGCTCGCCAGGGCCTCCGACTTCCGGGTTTGCTTCTCGCGTCGCTTTCCCTCGCTGCTCAAAGCAGAGCAGAGCAGAGCAGAGCAGAGCAGAGCAGAGCAGAGCAGAGCAGAGCAAGCAGAGCAGAGCAGAAAGCAGAGAGCTCCGCGCGTTCGCGGCCTAGCCGGGCCTACCGCGCGCCTACAGCCGCGCCCATTCTGCGCCGAGACCCCTCCCTCCCTGACGCGGCGCAGCGGCCAGGAACCCGGCCATGGTATGTATGTATGCATGTAGTATCGGCCCAGCTATACTCGACAATACAATACGCTGCCTGCCGGGAGCGCACAAATCGCTTCCTCTCACGGCAAGCAACTAGGAACCAAAACAGCTCGCGGCGGCGGTGCGAGAACAGCCCGCACCGCGCCCGCGGACGAAGGCGGCGAGACCGCCGTCCGCGAGCAGCCTGCTCCGCACGAGTCTGCTCGCGTCTGCCTGCGCTGCGCTGCGCTGCGCTGCGCTGCGCTGCGCTGCGCTGCGCTGCGGCGCGGAATCGCGAGGCAGGCATGGCGCGGAAACGCGAGGGAACGCCTGGCGGGGCGAGACGAGGAGGAAACGCAGGCGAAACCCGCGCCCTGAGGGCGAGCGAAGCCACCCGCGAGGTGTGCGAGTGGGAGACGGTCGGTCGACAGCGATGCGAACGATACCTTCAATTCACAGGCCATGCCAGCAGCAGCAGCAGCAGCTGCAGCTGCAGCTGCAGCTGCAGCAGCCGGATTGGGACGAAGTGACTGACAGTAGGAAAGAGAACGTCGGAGGGCTCACTCACTGACTCCGGTCACGCACTGGCGCGGCGAGAACGCTGCAAGGCGCGAAGTCCGAAACGCTGGGCATCGCTCAGCAACTCGTCCACAGTCTCGCCGTTGTTGAAGGGCCTCGCGCGCAGTTCAAGAGCCCGAGAACGAAGCTTGGCGCGCAGACGCTCGACTTGTGCGCGCAAAACCTCCACTTCAGCTTCAGGTTCGAATCTCTTCATCGCCTTGTCTTCTTCATCTTCTGAGCTCTTCGTCCCCCTTTTTTGGTCCAAGTCTACGTTCGCATCTGTTTGAGAACCTGTGTCTGTGACTGCGTCTGTGTTGGTGTCTGCGTCTGCGTCTGCGTCTGCGTCTGCGCGTGCAAGCCAATCGGCAAAGAGCAAAACGCGTTCCTTCGCTCGTTGTGGTTTGTTTACGATGGCGACCTCGGCGCTGCGCGAAGCCAAATCTACGTGAGAGGGTCTCGGCCTCGATGTTCCCTTGATCTCACTTGCTGATTCTTCTTCTCCTGCTTCCTTTTCCTGAAGACCATCGCTTTTCGTTGCATCGCTCATGGAAGGACTTCTTCGTACGTTGAGACGTGCTCTAATCTTGGCCAACAACTTTTGCTGATACTCGTCCTGCTCGCGAATGATACGAAGGGGCTCATCGACGTCCTCTTCGAGTTCTTCAATTGATCGACGTGCACCCGCAAGACGAGACGCCAACTGCGCGTCAGAAGTGTGGCTCTGCTTCTGCTCGCGCTGTCCACCATAGCGGTTTTCCACGTGCACCTCAATTGTACCATCTCGTTTGAAACGAATGAGACGACTCATTTCGCCAATAGGGGCCCAAATTCTGTCCTCTTCGTCTGTGATTTTCATCTCGCTCAATGCAGTTGGTGCATCGTGAGGACTTTTTGAAATCAGTGGGTTCTTTAAGCTTGAGTTGTACATGTATTCCCAACATCTCCTCGAACCAGGTTCTTTCATTTCTGCGTCCTCTTGTTCATGGGTCAGCGTACTCGCCGCATCGTTTTCGCTGGCGGCTTCCTCCGCAAAAGATATAATCGACGGGGCCTTTGTAAATACATGAACTCCCTTGCTGAAGTCCTCGTTCTTAGCTTCGATGTTGGCTGTGCTGTTGTCAAATGCGACAGTATCGGCATGCAGTTCTAATGTATGTGCTTTCTGCTTAGTCTGAGCATTTATATTGTTCTTGAGAGCGTTGCGTATGCTTACGAGATGTTCAGAGTTCTTCACGTTCTCTGCACCAGCTTCTTTCGACTCCTCTTCGTCGGTGCTGCTGCTATCTTCGTCGAAGCGACCGCCATGTTTTTCGAAGCCCTTTCTTGGGTTCATCGTGGTGGCCCGGACGTCAAAATCTTCATCACTAGTCCAAAGACCACCAATCATCTCTGTATTATTGCTTCTTGCGCCTCAATTTTCTTCGCCCTGCTCTTGCGCGTAAGATTGATTCTATGACGGCGTGTTCTCGTTCGCAAATGGTGAGCTTACGAGCGAGCCAGCATGCCCACTATATCGTGCGACAACGTTTGTCATCTACAGTAATGGCACGAGAATGAGTAAGACTCGCGTGCAATGGCGCTCGCTGCTACTGCTTGGCGGGGATGATGATGCTGACGATTGATGAAAAATATGACGCAGGCTGCCTGCACTGCCGCTGGCACTGCACTGTGGCACTTGAGGTCATCAACGGATCTCTTATTTCACTTTGGCCCAGTTAGATGCAGCAGCATTTTGCCCAGTTTTTCAGGGATAGATACGACAGCATGTAGGATCAACCTCGTACTTTGTTCGATTCCTCTCCCGCAAAAAGGATGTCCATGCGAGCGACACGAGGATAATTCGACTCTTCTGCTGCTTTCGCGGTGGTGGTGAGCTCGTTAACAATAAAAAAACGAACAGAGTCAGACTACTGCGTATACGTGTGCAAGAGCAATAAGACTCATGAGTGCCTTGGTCTTCTTCTTTGCCTTGCGAGTGCTCCCGTCGCCACCGCTACACGCTTCAAAATCGCGAGTTCTAGATGGCTCCTTTTCTTCCTCCCTGCTCCTCATGCCTTTGACTTTCGCCGTTGTAAATGCAAAAGAAAAAAAAGAGTCGAAGAGTCCTTCCACCAAGTCGACAAACACTCCATTGCCCCTTTTCTGCCGCCAATATCCACTGTTTGGGCGGTAATCTTACAGTAGGCCTATACAAAGAAACAAACGACCAAAGAAGCAAGCAAACAAGCAAACAAACAACCAACAAACAAACGCGCGAACCCGAACTCGGCTCGAGCCCTGAGCGCGGCTCGGGCTGCTCCGCGAGGCCGGGCCACAGCAGGCTCGGCCGTGGGCGCGAGCGGGCGAGGACCCCTCTCGCTCGCCGGCGGCTGCCGCCTGCCGCGGAGGTGGGCGCGCCAAGGTGGGCGGGCTACGTGAACAGGGCGCGCTCCATCCAGCCCTATTTCCCTTTGACGGAAAAAAATGGGCCAGGGGCGCTCACGTGACGACCTTGGGGCCGGCGGCAGCAGCACCAGCGACGGCACCAGCGGCGGCGGGAGCGGTAGGAGATCCTCGCGCAGGGGGAGCGGGAGCTCTCAGCATCAGAGACGCGACGGGTTTGGCAATCGCGAGCAGATCTCTGAGGCCAAGCTCTCAGAGATTGAGGCCTTCCACAGATCCCTTGCCATCGAAAAGACACGTAAACTTCTTGAACATGCGCAAGCGTCTGGGATTGAATCGCTTGCTTTCCAAGAAGAATTGCAAAACGCTGCCGTGACGCTGGACTGTGAGGTGGGTGTCCATGCTGTCTTCGGAGAAGCTCTCCTTGCAATGCTCAAAGGCAGCAAGGGGACCCAGGACACGATAAGTATTTGCCAGGTCGCCACCGCGATCGCTTTGCACTTTTCGTGGCCCGTTCCCGAAACGCTTCGAGGTTCCCTTTTGCAGGAGGCTTCGCTCTTTCTTGATGCTGTTCTCAAAGATGGCTTTGCGAATGCAGGCGACTCTCTCTCGTCAACAGCAGCAGGGGCAGTAGGAGCAGCAGGAGCAGCAAAAACAAGAACAACCTCGAGCCAACGCCAAGGCTTCCAGGTTAGTTCGGTCGCTCGCCAGCGCGAAGCCGCCACGCTAGTTCTCGCCGTGTGCGAGCTTTGCTGCTCAACCTGCCTTCCAGGGGACTGGCGATGTCTCGACCTCGCCAGCGTCAAGCCAGATCTTCAACCAGAAGGCGCAGACTATTACTTGGTGCTCACGTCACAATTCCTTCCCGTTCTCGTTCAAACTGTCCATCGTGTGTGGAATCTGCTCGTGCTGGACACCGATTCTTCCTGGCTCTCGTGCACGCTCGATGCTGCTCTTCAGGCCAACGGGGCCGCGCTTTACCTTTCGCGCAAATTCCACGGCTGCTCGTCGGTGTTCTCACGCATTTTTGAAGATATGGAGGCAGAGACGCACGCTATTGTTGACATCATTTCTAGCCCACTCGCTCGAGCCCACGCTGACATTGTCATTTCGGCAGCCGCTGTATCAACGCTATACTCGAGCAAGTTTATGCTGCGCGCCTTCACCAAAACTGCAGTGCACCAGGTTTGTAGTGTGCTCTGCGAGGAACTCACTTCATATCCTTGGGATGACGACCCATGTTCACGCTATGTTGCCACCGTTCCAGACGTATGCGTCGGTGCAATGACTTGCTTCGCGGTCGACGGCACCTTTGCTTTGGACTCCAGGGCGCGTCGCGATGACCGAGGCCTCCTCGCTGTGACTCAAGGATTCATTTCGAATGTAATGGACCCCACTCTCCGGGAACACGCCACTGATTACATTGTCGAGAAGTTAACTGCAACGTCTTCTTGCAAGCTCAAGCGTGCTCTCTTTATCGTACTTCGTCGCCTCGACACGAATTTAGACAGAGTCTTTGTACAATATCCCCGCTTTGTCTTCGAGTCGCAATGTGATGATTTAGCCATCAAACAGCAATGGCTCAAGTCGATCGACGCCCATTCGCGTCTCGATCTCTTTCATGCTGCGTGCACCACCATGCCAGAACTCCACGAACGCGTGCGCTCCAAGGTTGGGTCCAGCGAGGCTCTTGTCGTTCTCACGGCGACCATGCTCATTGGCGAAGCACCGACGCTCGGCGACCGGAGAATCGGTCAGCTATTAGATATTCTCGGGCTGCAGAGGTCTCCGCCCTTGCCCTGGGCGATGGAGTGTTGCGCCTGGGCCATCCTCGATGCTATTCTGCACCAAGCTCGCACGAGTGGCACACTGAGTCAAGCTGTCAGAGGCGATCTCTTTGCAATGCTTGCTCGGCGAGGCATTCGTAACGACGCAGCCGTGAGTCCTGCGCTTGCAAACATCTTCAAAGTGTTGTGGCATCACCTCCTCGATCACGCAGAGGCTCGGCAGCTTTTGAGGGCCATCAGAGATGAGATTGATCGCGAATACAAAGCGAAACCACAAGAAGCGTATGCAACAAAGGTCGAATTCTTCCACGATCTTTTCGCCTCCATGGCGGCATCAACAACAATCGCTATGCTATGGACCGACTTCAGTCTCGTGGATGACCTCCTTTACTTTGTTAGCGCGTGCCCAGACCGGGAACAGCGTTGCTTAGTTGCACTTCACACGATGCGCACCCTCACTCGCCTATTGGCGCACAACCGAACCGTTCGTACGAGTCCGCAAACCGCTGCCTTGTACGCGGACCTCGGGCCGCTCTTGGTGAAAACTTGTCACTCTGAGGCTGATGTCGCAAGCGCGCTCTCCGCTGCCTTGGCAATGGTGTTTGACGGGAAGCGAGCCTTCACCTATTACGCCAAAACTGGGCGTTTTGCCCACCTTCCTCCAGCTGGAAGCAAACTGATTTTAAATGCCAAGGCCATGGACGTAGTTGTAGTCGTCCTTCTCCACGCCCAAGATTTATTTCCGACCCTATTCCGCGCGACTCTTATTGTGCTGCGCGGACTCGTATGCGCACTCCAAAGTCGCCGCGTCAGCGAGGATCAGGGCTTGCTGCAAAACAGCAGCGAATCAGAAATCAGCACCCTGTATGACGAAGATGAAAGTCCGGGTACACGGTTCCACCTTCCGGAATTTGCACTCAAAGATGGCGGCGTCGACGCCCAGGTCGCCGAGATGGACCCCTTCGACTATATCGAGTCCGGCGTAAATGCCTCGGCGCTCGTTATTCTGCAGCAGCCTCTGGTACTGCATTTACTCGCGCGCATCGAGCGCATGGACAGCGAATCCCGACTTTATGCTCTGCAGATCATGGCCGCTCTCGCTTGCGCACAGACCTCGGTGCGCCAGCTCAAGGCTCTGTTCCGGAAAATTTGGACCGTGTCCGAGCAACCGAACCTCGTCGCCGACCTTGCACGTACTGTAAACTCTGTCTTTGAGCGTGGGCGCTCTTTCTTTTACTTTGCAGGAGTGCAGAGCGGCCTTCGTGTGAACTTTTCTATGTCCCTTCCAGGTGCAGGAAGCCTTGATCTTGAGCACAATCCTGATGTTGACGCGGACACGTCTTCATCCGCAGATGCTTCATTCTCTCCACCCTGGCCCAGCAAGGACAGTCTCAGCTTCTCGGCGTGGATCCTTTTGCATGGAACAGACTCGAACGCGACTCTTTTCGAAATCTGCAGTCGATCTCGCAAGGAGGGCGTGGGATTTTACGTGGACCATGGCACTCTGACTGTAGCTATTCGCACACGGGGGCAAACACGGAGTTATCCTGCTGCTTCTGAGATTCAGCCTGCGCGCTGGTATCATGTGGCCCTCGTATTATCGCGTGAGAAGCCAACGGGGCTGTTCGCCGGCAGTGCGCAGGACTATGCCTCCATTTACATCAATGGCAAACCCCGGCTGCGCCAGGAAGGGCGTTGCGGCATCCCGCTCGGAAGCATTGGGCTGTCTTCGTGGACAATCGGTACAAACGCAGACATGGGTTGCACCTTGCATGGGTGCTTGAGCGCAATCAAATTCTGGGCTGCCGCGCTTTCGAGTTCAGACATCCAAGCTCTCTACACGGGCAAGCTGGCTTCCGTGCGGCATAATCATGTTGCTCTGGAGTTAGACGAGCGAGCCTCGGCGCGCGAAGGCAAAGTATTCATGGATGTGAGTCGGCATGCTTCTTCCCTCTTTCTGGGTAGGCGCCCTTTTGCAGCACAGACTGCGGACGAGGGCGTCCGTGTTTGCCTGCAACGAGGCGCGCGCAAAGCCATGCTTTCCATCGGAGGGATGCAAGCTGTTTTCCCCTTGTTGGCCCTCGAGGGTGGGCCCACGCTTGCCGGTTGTGCTCTGCATCTTCTTGGCAAGCTCGTATCTGTCGGGCGCGCATCGGTCGCCGCACGCTCGTTGCTCTCGGACGGTCTCGCAGTTGTTTCTTATTTGTTACGCCGCCTTTCTGCTGATTGCATTGGCCCAGACACCTTGCTTGGCGCCGAGTACCTGGTGGGCAGGCTCGAGAACGACCCGGTCCTTCTCAAACAAGGTGTCCGTCAGGTCATTCTCTGCGCAGACATTTGGGCAAAATCAGATACAACAAATCTCGCAGGCCCCATGGTGGAGGCGGCCCGTCGCGCTTGCACGAACCGACCCGAGATCTTTCGTTCGCTTATTGGCGTTGCATTCATTGTTGATGAACTTGTCGGCAGGTCCCGGCCTGTGGTGGTAGGCGTAGCCTCGCAGCCGTCGAATCAGACATCGAGCGACGGAGACGCCCGGAAGCAGACCCCGGCAGAGCGCTTGGGGTCGAAAATGTCACGCAGCGTCATCTTTGACCCAATTTCCGAGGTTTCGCTCGCAGGTATGGCTCTGGAACCTGTGAGCCCTTTGACGCCAGGTCTGCAAGGTTTGCAATCGAGCCCTGTCGTGGATGAAGAGAGGAATGCACTCGCCTTTTCTGCGTCGAGTTTGCCCCCGCTGCCTCCGGTCGCCCCAGACCGGCATTTTTCGGAAGCGAGCGGCGATGTCTCGGCTAGCCACGGCGGCGAAAGCCTCTTCGTCGGAGCCTCTGCGCGCGACAAGGCGCGGGCGTTATGGACAGATATGACGTCTGTATTGGACGCAGGTGCAATGGAGAGGCGACTCGGCACGGAAACCTCTCTGGAGCTGACTAATATGCTGCAACAGGCCGTGGAAAATATGCGTGTATCGCGAGCGAGTGGCGGCGAAATCATGGCACTCGTTTCGCTCATGTGCAGCGTCCATTTGGACGCCCCTTTGCTCGCCCCCTTGCTCAATAGCTTTTGCGTATTGTCAAGGATCGAGGCTAAATTTGTGGTCCAATGCTTTAACATAGAAATTCCCGTTGAGGATGATGGTCTCGGAGAAAGCGCCGACGAGGCCTCTTCTGTGGCCTCGGTGAACTCGCAGTCCTCGATCTCTTCGGGTTGGGAAGAAGGCTCGCCCGCACGCGTACGTAATGTTGCTGCGGACGTTCTTATTGCGCTGATGGCCTCGCAAGACCGAGCCACAGTGCTTGCGGCTCTGGAGCTCTTTCGTATCTTACGCTCCCGACAGGCCCTTCAAACACAGCAACTAGCGTCCACTTGGACTGCAATGGCCTCCGTTCTGGCAGGCTCGGTGGCCTCACGAGACCTCGCGTGGGAACACCACGAGGAAAGCTTGAATGCTCTTCTCGTAAAGACTGCCGATCTTGCAGTGGTATGGCGTGGTCAAGAGCGAAGCTTGGGCTTCCCTAAAGCCCTTCAAGTTCTCCTCTCTGGGGTCGTTGCGCGGCTGTCTTGCGGGCCCCGCAAGCAGCACGGCCTCAATGAGCTCTGGGGACTCGTTCAATCACAAGATAACTGGAAGGCATTCTTGCAAGTACCACACTGGCAAATGCATTTGGTAGAGGCTGCCTGCTCCACTATTTCCAGGTGTCAAGGTGGCCGCCCTTGTGCGTGTTTTACGCGCGTGGCGACCATCTTTGACTTTGTGCATTGCAAAGATCTTATGCAAATTGCGACGGACGCAGCACGCAGGCCTTTGTCCAAGGCGACCATTCTTGCAGGGCCCACTGCGCTGGAGGGAACGCTCGAGATTCTTCGCGCGCTGGACGCTGCGGAGACCTCGTCCGTTGTGAGGCGGCACCTTGGGGCTCTTGTTAGCCTCGGCGCCGTTGCAAAATCGCGAGAGAGGCTCCGGGCCATGTCTTCCGACGACAAGCTGACGATTGGACATAATATGGTAACCCTCCTTTCCAGGGTTGTTGCTGCATCCATGGCACCCTTTCCGGAGGGACCGCATCCCTTTGCAGGAATGCAATATGGTGGTGCCGGCGCAGGCGAGGTTGGTCCCGAGGACCTCTGGATGCAAGCGTTTTACACTCTTTTGGCGGTCTTGGATGACCTCGACGTCTCGCCTCTGTCGTTTGGGCCGAGAGGACACGATGCGAATCTTTATGGAGGGGCGTCAAGCGGACCCACATTACGCGCAGGACAGAACGACAAGTCCAGCTCTGGGAAGCCGACCCGGAGAGCTGCCGTTCACAATCCTACGAATTGCCGTTGCAAGTGCTGTGTGCTTCGTCTTGAGTTACAGGCACCAGTCATTACTATGTTGCTTGCAGTCCCTGCAGCATGCTTGCGTGCGCCACAGGACACGCAAGTTCCCGCTCGCGTTGAGCTGGAGCGCGCACTATCGGCTCTTTCCCTTTTGCTCGACCACGAGGCTTCGCTAACGGTAGACTCCTTGCGGTACATGGCTTTGGAAATGGACGCCTTGATGGAATCCCTTACTGCGAACCCTCGCCCCGACCTGAGCTCGCGAATCGACGTGCCTGATGTAGTGTCTCGTTTTGCCGCGCGCTGCAAGGCTCGGATGCAGCTTGAGGAGAGTGCGCTTGCGCTCATTGGTGGTGGCCCAACAGGCGAAACGCCAGCTTCCATGCTCGCGCGCAGGCTCTCGCGCGTGTCAATTCAAGCGCTTGGCTCCGGAACGTATCGCCCAGATCGCGATGTTGCGCGGTGGTTGCGGCAGCTTCGTGCTGATACGGCGCAATTGCGTCGGAGAGAAATTCGCCAGCGTGAGAAGAAAAGTGTCATCTCGAAAACGCGGGAGAAGCACGCTCTTGCAACGTGGTCCAACGTCCTCCGGCAGGTGGCGCACGAACGAGGAACGTGGGGCGAAGGTCGGTCGAGCGACGTTCGCTTCAGCAAGCTCGACGTCTGTGAGACCTCCCATACGCGACTTCGCCTTAAAATTCGGGCCAATCCAAGTGCCAATGATCATCGCGAGGCCTCCTCAAGATCTCGGCCGTCGCGTCTTATGGATAGGGCCAAGTCCGAGGCTGTCCTTGACAGCAACAAGAGCGGCCAGGATGCTGGTTCAGCCTCAAGCCAGGACGCGGGCGGCGAGCGCCATGCAATGCACGAGCGGAACGAGTCTGAGGCCGGTTCGAGGCTGAATCTTTTTCGTGAACTTCAAGAAGCGCGTGCCATTGGTGTCACGGTATCCAGTGGGGCACTTGCAAAACGTCCGCTTGAACACAGCTCGTCCGATCTGAAGCATACGCATGCTCTCGATGAAACGTCGACACGTAGTCTCGAGGCACCCAAGACGCCTCCGAGACGGCCCGTGGGCCATCCGCGTCGCGCCTCAGCTGGAGAAGCTCTTTTCCATGACGACGTATGTTTGATTGCCCCGATGGGATCGGTGCCTGGACGGCTTGAGATCTTCAATACATTTATTCGTTTCATGCGCGACCAGAGCGAGCACCGCGCGGATGGCGCTGTGGGCGTGGGCAAGCGCTGGTTTCTGTCGCAGGTCCGCCGAGTGCAGCGGCGGCGCGTAAATATGCGCTGGACTGGCCTCGAAATATTCACGGGCACGACGGAGCGCAAAAGCTACCTTTTCGACTTTGGCAGCGGGTCGGACCGCTGCAACGTGGCTGCCAAGCACCTAGGTCGGCTTATTGAGCAGGAAGACGCATCGTGGACACCATCAGAGCGCGCCGCGCGTTCAGGTGCTCAGGAGGCTTGGATCGAGGGCCGTCTTTCCAACCTCGAGTACCTGATGATCCTTAACGACTTTGCAGGAAGATCATACTCCGACTTGGCCCAATATCCGGTCCTGCCTTGGGTCCTGGCAGACTATACGTCGGAAACGGTTGATCTCGAGAAACCAGAATCCTTTCGAGACCTTCGTTTTCCCATTGGTGCACAAACCGAGGCAAAGCGAGGTGAGCTCCGCAGCAAGTTCGAAGACTCGACGCGAGATTACCGCAATATCTCGCCAGTAACCTCTTCCCAAGGGAGTCTATTTCGCTGGCCATTGTTAAGCAGCGCTGAGGATCGCCAACTGCAGGAACAAAAACATGGCGACGTGAATGTTCTTCAAGGCCCACCATGGCACTTTGGAAGCCACTATTCTTCACGCGGATCCGTGCTATGGTATCTGTTGCGTCTTGAACCCTTTACAACGTTGCACATTCAGCTTCAAGGCGGTCGCTTCGATCATGCAGATCGTCAGTTCGATTCTATTGCCATGGCGTTCGACTTTGCAACGCGAGTGAGTCCTCGAGAGTTGCTACCAGAGTTCTTTTGTAATCCCGAGTTCCTTCGCAACAGCGCTGGTTTTGACTTGGGCACCAAGCAGGACGGCACCCGCATTGACGATGTCATTCTGCCGCCATGGGCAAAAACCCCGGAAGACTTTATTCGAAAGAATCGCGACGCTTTGGAAAGCGCTCACGTTTCGTCTCACTTGCATCATTGGATCGATATTACGTTCGGTAACAAGCAGCAAGGCCCAGAGGCCGTGGAGGCGGTAAATGTATACTTTCACCTCATGTATGAAGGTGCGGTCGACCTCGACTATCTTGAACGGGTGCGACCGGACCTGCATCGCACGGTGCAGCGAATGGTAGAGGAATACGGTCAAAGCCCGCCCGTGCTCTTTGATCGCCCCCACTCGCAACGGCGCAAGCGCTTGCCAATGTATCGCGGCATCAGCAACGGCGACGTTCCTACTGCAGCCAAGTGCAATAGTGCACATTGGGTGCAGACTTTAATTCGGCAACCATCCTTTAAAGACGATCCAATTGAATGGTCTTCGCCCGTCTTTAATATTGGCGTTGTGTCCTCGCTCATACCATTCGGTTTAGGAGGCAACAAGCGCTACGAGCTCATTGAGCATTTGGGTCGGCAATATGACGTGCGACATGTTCTCATGGTCACACAACGTCAAATTGCAGTCATGGTGTACATTATTTCTGCAAAACGGGAGTTTGCAAATCCAGCAAAGATCTTCACGACCTGGGAAACCCTGGGCCAAGTCGGGGGCCTCCGTGCTGAGCGATACCAGCTTACGTTCGGCGCTGCGCGGCAGTGGGGAGGCTTTGTTTGTCTTCCGGGTCCCTGCAGGGACAAAGTCACTCACGCAGGTCTCATTGATCGTGGTCTTTTGGATGGGCGTCGAGTGACCCCTAGCGTGCACGGTGTAGCTGGCGCCGTTGCAGCCGCAATCTCTGTTGATGGTGGAACGCGTGAAGGCCACCAAGGGCTGGGGCCTCACACACCAGGCAAAAGTGCGCGGCTTTCCAAGCACACACGAGCGATGCTGTCTGCGTCCCCAAGTGCAGCGCCAGCATTTTACGGTGAAATGAATGGGGCAACGGGTTCTGCCTCTTCGACTTCTTCGCCTTCACAATCATCACTTTCCACCTCGCCTTCGCTCCCTGGAACTTCACCCTCGACGGCGTCCGTAACACTTAGTTCTGTAGGCGCGACGTCATCGTCGATGGCAGGAGCTGCGTCCGCAGACGCGACGCTGCTGTCGCCTTTGCCAGCAGTGAATATGATGTCGTCCAGTCACACGTCTGCGGGCGTTTCCGGGCCCGTCAAAGCACTTGTCGGAGCATCGGAGATTCCAGCGGACGCACGCAATCTCTTACGAATGATGGCTGTTGGCTCATACGACAACTCGTTCCGTGTGTCAACGTTTGACTGGGCACCGACCGCTGATGGGAGCGTGCTCTTTGGCTCGCTCCCTCCTCGGCATCCTTTTGTGCGCCGTCAAGACAGCAAGTTGAGTCAGGATGAAGTCTTCAAAATGCATACGGACCTGACGACGTGCGTTGTTGCTTCGGAGGACGGCGCTTACGTATTAACAGGATCAGCAGACTGCTGCGTCTTTGTGTGGAGAGTGCACCGCGAGACCTTGGTCCTCGACAACGTTTTGCTCGGGCATGATGACGCGGTGACGAGCATCGCCGTGAGCGCTGCGTTAGACCTCGTGGTGTCAGCGAGCCTCGACGGGACATGCATCGTTCATACGCTTGAGCAGGCGAACTACGTGCGTTCTTTGGGATTCACGGCGCCGAAAGCTGCTGCAGGGAACAATGTCGACAAAGACTTTCCTGCGGGAAGCTCGGCCAGTGATCTATCGGATGATGGCAACGGCCCAACCGTGGTCGTGGACAAGACTTCTGCGCTGTGGGTGGGTATCGCGCCTTCGCTGACCCCTTCCATCTGTGTATGGCATGCGCCGACGCAGTCGCTGATATCTTATTCTGTGAATGGGCGGAAACTTGGCGATTATGTCTCGCCGGTGAATTTGCTCTACTTTACATTTTCCCTCGATGGTGAACTACTCGTTTGTGTGACAGAGAGGTCCACGGTCTTGGTGCTTAGAGCGCACTCGATGGAGCTTCTTCAGGAAACCGCGCCGTCCACGCAAAAACCGACGTCTATCACAGCGCTGGACGCAGCGCCACTGCATCGCTTTCTTGTGTCTTTTGGTGACGGCAGTTTTGGCGTTCTTCATGTAGGTGACTCTAAGCAATTTTGATCGTCCTTTCTGCAAGATATTATACCCTTTAGTTGTCTCATTCGTGAGATTCTCAGGGCAGATGAATTCTGCGGATAGATGTGTTGAGTACAAAAACGATCAAGATTGTATACAGGCTGCTGAGCCAGCCATGTTGCATCATCGAGACTCCGCGTCATAGTTTCGTCGCACATTGTTCATCAAGCAAGCAAGCGCCAGGCGTCTTGCGCCGGATAATTGGATAGGTCGCACACCGAGAGGGTAGTCATTTGTGAACAGAAGGTCAGTCAAAAGCCCACCTACTACAGGCCCACCGGCTCTCTACTTGACTTCCTCGCGCACGCACGCCAGGCAAGCGGAAGTCGAAATAACCCAGCGCCCCTGGACCGACACGTGAAACGGCTTTAAACCACTGCTTGTAAAACCCATAAAAAACAATCATCGTCGCGTCTGTGTTTCGCACGTGCACGAGTTCCCTTTTGCTTCCCTGTATCGTTCGCACAACACAGCCGACTGGCTCCGGTTTCTTCTTTTCTATAATAATTGATCGGTGGAATCGGTGTGGATCCGGTTGCGGATGGCAAAACTTGAACTTTCGTTCTTGACCACAGAGCATTCCGGTTCACGAAGTACACTGCGCGCAGGGCAGCGTACACCATGGAGGCCGAGGGCGCGCCGATGATTGAGAACGGCCTAAGCTATCGCGCGCGGAAGGAGGCCTTTGTCAGCGGACTCGAAGGGACATCGATGCTCGAAGTAGCTCTGATCGTGACCGTAGTGCCAGTGGGACTTTGGCTTGCAGACCTTGCGGTGCGGGCTCTTCAGCTGCGAGGAAGAAAGTCGATAGCAAGACTCCTCGTGGAGTTCTGCTGCCTTGTCACGCCGCTCCTATTAAGCATGACGCTGGAGACCAGAGCCTTATCAAGTAAATTCGTAGATCATCTGGGCCTCGTTGTTGCAACGGTTGCTTCAGGTGTGCTCCTTCGCTGGCGCAAGCTTGAAACAGAAAAGGAGGCCCCGGTCACGGAGCATGCTGCCGGGCATGTGACTGCATTCCGCTCAGGCCTTTTGCTCATGACATGCACTGCAATTCTAGCCGTCGACTTTCCTGTCTTTCCACGACGTCTCGCCAAGACGGAAACCTATGGGACGGGACTCATGGACGTTGGTGTCGGGGGTTTCGTTGTCTCCAATGCAATCGTTCTTGGTCTTGATGGCTCGTATGAGACGCTCAAGCTAACGATGTGGCGCGCAATCTCTTCAACTGGAGTCTTGGTGACGATTGGTCTTGCGCGTTTGGCCCTTACGAAAAGCGTAGACTATCAAGAACACGCTTCGGAATATGGCTTGCATTGGAACTTTTTCTTCACGCTAGCAGCTGTCTCTCTCGGAAGTAGCGTCCTTTATGGTGCATGTTTGCCTCGTTGTTTGGTGCGGCGTCCAGGTTTGGTCGGATTGATGCTTCTCGGTCTCCATCAAGTGCTACTATCGCAAGGCGGCCTCGAAGCATGGGTCTTGCATTCCTCGCGCGACAATCTCTTGTCGCAGAACAAGGAGGGTCTGACGAGCGTGATCGGATACCTTTCACTTTTTTCTCTGGGCATTGAGTTGGGCCGCTTTCATGCATCGCCAAAGGGAGAAAATGCTCAGAGTACCCCTGGCGCGCTCATCTGGTATCACCTCTGGTGCGCCGCGGCACTCTACGCGGGAACGCTATGTTTGACCGCATGGCTAGGACCCGTATCGAGACGGCTTGCGAATGCTGGATATGTGTTGTGGACACTTGCTCTTTCGCAGCAGCTTCTCGCGCAAGTGCTTTTGCTGCAAGTCGCTTTGCCGCCTCCTCTGTGCCTTGGCTCGAGCCCGGGACTCATTGCGGAAGCCATCAACTACAACCAGATTGCCGTTTTTCTCTTGGCAAATCTTCTCACAGGCGCCTGCAACCTTGGTGTACGGACTCTCGACACCAAGAACGAGCTTGCGGTGAACATTCTGTTCCTTTATCTCTTTACGGTAATTGCTGTGGCATATGGTCTCTATTGCCTGCGTCAACGTGTCAAACCAGCGCATGCGTTGCGATTTCTGGTCTCTCGCGAAGCTAGAGCGACTGCGAAGACGCAGTAGGCGACAAGCTTCCTTTCTTCAAGACTGAGCCCTCTTGAATCATGTCGAGGGTCCACGTCTCCGACACAATGTAAATTTCTACGGCGCTTGTGCTTCCATCCGTGTCTGCTATTGCAAAGGTATCCTTTTGAATCTCAAGGCCAGAGTAGTCTGAGATGGAGAGCGTTTCGGGTGTACCTTCGAAAATAAGGAGGCCCGATTTACGCGCGAATTGGTCTGTACCTGAGATTCGCCACGCTTGATCGTCAATGACCTCCTGGATAATGCGTCCGTCTGCGAGCGCAGTGAGATGTATGGTTGTGCCGATAAGGAGAGCACCGTCGGCTGCCATCTGGCCAGCGCAGACGCCGTGAGGACGGAGTTCGGTAACATCTCCAACACGATAGCGACGCAAGTGCCAGAAATCAAACATGTCACGCTTGGCTGTAATTTTGGCTCGAGAAGTTGTCCAATTGACAAATGCTGTAGCAACATGGAGTGCCGGGTCTAAAGGATCATTCACCGCAAAAGCCCGTGGCGGAAGACCAGGCATCATGACATCTCCGACTGGAGCACCTCGTAGCGGTGTCGCAGGCAAAACACCTAGTGCAAGATCCTTGCGGTCCGCCTCCAAGGTAGACATGTTGTCTGTAAAGAGGAGAAGACCGCCCGTAAGGCCGAGAATCGTCACCTGAGTCCGCACTTGATCCTCCGTGATGATGCTGCCGGCCCGCCGAAGCACAAGGCAATCAGGATCGCTGTGTTTCCATAGTGTTCCATGCATGAAGTAGCGCGTCATGCTGCCCCAAAGTGCATTCCGGCAGCACGGAATGGCCCAGTCAGACACAAGGTATCGCTCGCGACCCGGAAGCCATCGTTCTGCGGTGTCGCACGAGACGCGCATGGCGTCGAAGACGCCCGATTGCGCCGAGGGAAGAAGAGGCGCACCGCAGCCAAGAAGGTACGACTGCGGGCCAATCCCGCGACGAATCGCTTTGACCCCTGCAATATAGCTTTCTACCCGCGTCTGGTCGGTTGCATTCCTTCTTCGACCTTCGCGCATGCCCGCTGCCAAGAAATCGATTTTAAAAAAGGCCCAATTTTTGGCAAGCTCCTGAAAGGTCTTGGTCAGATGCTCGAGGACCTCGGGAATACTGAGGTCAAGAATGTACATGACCATGCTCGCGATCGAACTTCTGCAGCTACCGTTTTTGCGTCGTTTCCAGGCCGGATTGACGTGACCGACGACAGGTTTACCAGATTTGACATTGCGCAAGACCCAGTTCGGGTGCTCACGGTAGACGAGCGATGTCTTGGACACGAGAAACGGGGCGATCCAGAGTCCCGGGGTGAACCCTGCGCGGCGAATCCGCTGCGCGACACGGGCAAGCTCTTCTTCGCCAAAAGCCGCTCGCGTTTGTAGCCAGTCGCCCGTATTGAGCTGGAAGCCATCATCGAGCTGGAAGACGTCGATGGATCGAGCGACGGCCTCATCAGAAGTAATTGCAGTGAGTACCGTGTCCACATCTGCACTGGTGACGTTTTCGTAGTACTCGTACCAGCTCCCCCAGCCGACAGGAGCGCGCCCGAGCTCGCGAAGTGGGGAAGCAAGCTTGAGCGCTGCGTCTCCTGCAGCCGTGTCCTGGACGAGCTGGACGCGTTGCGCAAACTCCTCGACTAGAGCCTGCGTTGTGCTGGCAGAAGCCATCCAAAAATTCTCATGCGCGCTGCTTTGAACGCCGGGAATGCCAAAGTCGATAAAGCATCTGACCTGATTCTGGGGCTGTCTGCCCGCGCCAGGCCATTGCTGACTTACCCAAAAAGAGACAACGCCCCGTCTGCACGATGTTCCTCCAATGAGCCAAAGAGCAGGAGGAGTGGCCGCCGTGTCGTCTGACGTTGGGTTTGCTTGTTCGCTTTGCACGACAAGAAAGCCATGTGACTCGACACCTCTGCCCTTTTGGCGCCATGCTTCATTGTCTGTATCCTGGAACATGCCGGAGAGCCCGAACTTGCTCGCAATAGATTTTTGCCGCGTTCCATCTACAGGATGCGCTGCACTCAGGTTCCACGTTTGGTAGCCCTGCGTGAAAACCTTGGACATTTTCAAGTTGCTGTCGCTGTTTCCCATCTCATGCTCCTCGAGGGAGGAGGCCTCCCGAATTCGCAACTCAACGCGTCGGATTCTATTGGTGCCGGCTATGCAGACCTCCAGGCCGCGCTCAGGGTCGAGTTTGATCAGGTCGCCCGTGTCGTCGCCGTCCTTTGCCCGAAATTCGACGCCCCCCTCGCTTGCTTGTTCGACCTCGCCGAGTCGCGCAGTGGAGACGACGCCCGAGTCCCCGTCTTGGCGCGTCACGAATGCCTCGACGAACAGCGAGACCGTCTTCTCCGCCGGCGCGTCGAAGGCGACCCTCGCGAAGCCCTCCGGCCCGGCGTGCAGGCGCGCAGGCGAGCACGTCTCCATGGCTTCGGCCGTCTCGTCCCGCGCGTTCTGACGAGAACGGCTTGGGCCCTCAATGCAGCAGCTTTGCCAGTGCAATCGATGCAACGCCATGCAACGCGAGCGCCCACTCGCTCACCCGCGCAGCTTCTGCCGGCGTCGCAAGCGCTGCACGCGCGGCGCAGGTGGCGAGCACCCCGAGTCTCCGCGCGTCGCGTGGGCGGCGGCCGAGGCGGGTTGGGGTTTTGCGCGAGATTTCATTGCTCGCGGAGCGGATGACCCGGGTGGGTGGCACGATCAAGAGGCCTCGGAAGAGGAAGACAGCCAGATGCCGTCGTGCCAGCGCACACTCTGAGCGAAGACCATTTATCAGACGTACCAGCAGGCACACCCGTCGAGGTACGTACGAAAGAAGAGTTCGCGCGCCAGGAAACGCAACGGTGGTGGCCGTAGAGGAAGAAGTGGTGGGTGCTTGAATATGTTGATGGAAAAGATGGTTACTAAAGGTGCTTGCTTGGGTATAACAGGACTTAGCTGGAGGAGAACTCGAAGGAAAGCTGGCGTGCGATGCGGCGATAGCTCTCGTGGAGAGCCTCGGAAGACTTGCTCGTGGCAAAGAGGCGGTGCTTGCGGTTGTGCCGATTACTCTGCAGAGAACGCAGATTGACGCCCTTGGAAAGGGGAAGACTAAATGCCCGGGCGTAGATGCGGCCGTAGCGCATGTCCATGCGCACGCGGTCCCAGGCATTGAGGGCATCACGATGAATTTCCGAGGCGGAGCGATCATAACGCGAGTCGGTGTCGTTGGCAGACTCGGTTTCGTCCTCCTCCTTGGAGGTCGTCAGCACGAGCAAAAGGTTGATGAGGAGCTGCCACACAAGACTACCAGCACCAATGGCGACGCAAACGAGCCATTGCTGCCAAGAGAGACCGCCACTGGCAAGATTGACGGCGAGGCCGCCAAACTGGACAATGACGACCTGGGCGACGACGGTGGTGGCGACGATACCAACAAACAGAGGATTCTTGAAAATGCCAGAAAAGACATTCCACTCGGACCATGTAGTACGAAGCATTTCGACCGACTGAAGACGACGCGCGTTGAGCTCGTTGAAAAAGGTAAGCATGACAAAGATGTTAAAGAAGACGGTCCAATGCATTGAGGCGGACTTGGGCTCGTACTCGATAGGGGGCGTCATGGGGAGGACTTGCGGAAAGTAGAGAACCGTCAGCTGAATAGCAATCTGGTAGAGGCCCTGTCCGCAAATGTTGAAAATCATGACGCGCGAAATGACGCCGCGGTGCTTTCCGTACGGCGGGCGCTCGAGAAGCTCCGGGGTCGGTAGCTCGGTCGCCAAAGCCAGAGATGCGAGACTGTCCATGATTAGATTGATCCAAAGCATTTGCACGGCGCTAAGCGGGCTCTCGTTATAGCTGAGGGCACCGACAACGGCAAGAATGATGGCCGCGAGGTTCACAGTGAGCTGGAACTGGATGAACTTGGCGATTGAGTCAAAAACGTTGCGCCCCCAGGATACTGCAGCGACGATGGCATCGAAACTCGAAGAGAGGAGAATGATATCGCATGCCTGTTTGGCCGTTTCGGTGCCAATGCCCATGGCAAAACCGACGTCAGCGCTCTTGAGAGCAGGAGCATCGTTTGTGCCGTCACCCGTGACGGCAACTACCTGATAATCCGGAAAGATGTGAATGTCGTGCTCGCGTACGAGACGGTTGCAGCGAGCCTTGTCGGCAAACACACGACTGGCGCGCAGCCCGCGCACGAGAGCAAGCTTGTCCTCGGGCTGGCAGCGCGCCAGGACGCGAAGTGTGGGCCAGAGCTCGTCGAATTTTTTCTGATCCATGATCTTGTTGCCCGATTTGTCGAGCTTGAACGGCGGAGCCATGGCCTCGGTAGCCTCGTGCTTTTCAAAATCAAAAACTCTGCGGCGTACATTTTCCTTCTTGGAGTCCTTGATGTGCACGCGCTCGTCGAACTCGGCGCCGGTCATGGCGAAATTGGGTTTGGGCTTGTTTTCTGATTCAAAGTCCTTTTCGCGAAGGATGCCACATTGGCGCGCGATCGCAACCGCAGTCGTGAGAGCATCGCCAGTGCACATGCGCACATCGATGCCGGCGCGGCGGCAGGTCTCGATGGCGCCCGGCACAGACTCGCGCAGGGGGTCTTCGATGCCCACAAGGGACACGAGCGTGAGGTCTTTTTCGAGATCGCCCGATTTGGAATCGGACCAACCGCCGCTGGGCTTGTCCTTAATGTCACGGTAGGCGAGGGCCAGCGTCCGCATACCAGCCTTTTGGTATTCCTCCACGGTGGTGTCGTACTCCTTGCGAGCACTGTCGTCAAGCGATTTGGCTTCGAATTCTTCACCCTTTTGCATGGCTTCCTTGTTGCAGACGGCCATAATCTGCGCCGGGGCGCCCTTGGTGAAGAGGCGGTACTTGCTGCCATTGCTTGCAGGGGACTTGAGGCGTACAATCCAGGACATCATTTTGCGTTCCGAACTGAAAGGGACCGATGAGACACCCCAGTCCAAGTCGGAGCCTTCCTCGGCGTACGATGAGCGAAGCTGTGAGGCGTCATCACCAAGTTGTGCCGAGAGCTTGAGCAGAGCACACTCGGTAGGATTGCCCTCGTACTCCCACTCGCCGTTATTGCACTTGGCACGGGAAGTTGATGCAGAGTCGAGGATGGAGATTTCACTAAAGAGACGAAGAAGCGGCTTAGATACCTTTTCGCGCTTCAAGACGTCCGCGAGGCTTGAGACATCCTTGTCGCCCGACTTGTAAGCATATGATTCACCGCCAATGATGGCACGCATCACGGTCATTTTGTTCTCTGTCAAAGTTCCCGTTTTATCGGAGCAAATCGTAGTGGCGCTGCCCATCGTTTCGCAGCTATCCATGTGCTTGACCTGGTTGTTGTCGCGCATCATGCGGCGCATCGAGATGGCCAGCGAGAGCGTGACAGCGAGGGGAAGACCTTCGGGCACGGCAACAACGAGGACAGTGATGCCCGTAATGAAGAAGCGAAGGATTGTGGCAAGATCCTCGGCCCTCCAGATGCGCTCGCAAGCGTCTCCGGTCCAGGTGCACTGGTCAGCGCAGGTCTTGCTGCTGGTAAAGTCGTCGCAGCCGCCACCCATGATCCACTGTTCCACGATCCACTTGCCAAGCATGACGACAAAGACAATGACTGCAACGATCATGCCGCCCTTGCCAATATCCACCGCAAGTTGATCGAGCTTCTCCATGAGGTCGCCGCCTTCTTGCCCGCTGCCAAAAGTGAAGAACTCACGGCACCATGCTTTGCACGAGGCCCCGCCGCAGCAGCCGCCGCCGCTCTTGTCTTCGTCATTACCAGCACGACCTTCCTCGATGTCTCCTTCGCCTTCGGCATCGTCGTCCGCGGTCGTTGGTGTGTCGTCGCCCTGTTCGCGAAGACGGGCGAGAATTTTACCTTGCATGCTGTATCGGCCTACAGCAACGACAAGCATGCGACCGGAGCCGTGCATGACGTTGGTTCCGGAGACAATAAAAGGGTTTGCGGGCTTGTCTGCATCTGCACGGAAGGCGCCCTTCTCCAAGAGGGTTGTTTCGCCGGTGAGAGCGCTCTCGTCCATTTTAATGTCTGTGCCCTCAAGGAGCAGACCGTCGGCAGGGACGATGTCGCCGACGGCAAGACGCAGGATATCACCCACCACGAGCTCGCGGGGGTGTACGGTCTTGGAGTCTCCGCTGCGAATAATTTGTACCTTTTTGTCATTGTCCAGATCGAGCTGTTGCTGTCGGAACTCGGATTCCTTGGAGTAGTCGGTGATGGCTGCGACATTGATGACAATCATGACAGAAACGAGGATGCTTGTGCCCTCGATCCAGCCGTGCTGGAAGTCCCGCTCTACCGCCAGGCCAAGGATGAGGGACACAATGGCTGATGCGATCAACATGATGATGGTCATGTCTTGGAGGCCCTCGTAAAGCAGCATGCAAAAGTTTGGCTTAGGTGGGAGCTCTACGGCGTTGGACCCGTACTTTTCGCGCTGGTCCTCATAGTCAAAGTTCTCGCCGAGTCCGCGCGACGGGTCATCGCACCCCAGTGCGTTGGCGACGCCCTTGGTTCCTCCGAAGGCCTTGACGAAGCCAAACTGCGCATGGGCCACCATGTCTCCAAGCCCCTCCGGAGACATCTCGTACCCCTCCTTCTTCGGGTACGAGACATTCTTCACCTTGGCGCTGCCGCTGCCGCCGCCGCCGCCGCCGCCATTCTCGCCATTCCTCCCGCGCTGCTCCAGGCCGTACTCGCCCGCGTGCCGGCTGCTGCTGCTGCCGCCGCCGCCGCCGCTGCCCAGGAGCGGGCGCTCCTCATCCCGCTGCTCCTGCCGCTGCTGCCCCATCCTGCGTGCGTGCGTGCGTGCGTGCCTCGCGCAGATCGACGCTCGATCGGGCTCTGCCGCGCCGCCCCCGCGCCCTCCGCGCACCTGCGCCTGCACCTGCACCTGCTCGGCGCGACGTCCAGCGCCAGAGCCTCGCAGCAGTTAGTTGTTGATCGCGCTTTGCTGCAGCTCTTTCTGCTGCGCCCTCTCTCGCACGACCGAAGATCGAGATTGCTTCGAGAGATCTATCTCCTCGTCTCTATCTTTGTAGTGTCTATCTTTCCTCCGGCCGCGGATTTTGAATTCCTGCCTGCCTGCCTGCCTGCACGCATTCATTCCGAGGCCCCTCTCGCGCCAGGTTCGTCGCGCTTTCCGGCACCCGCTGCCGCCTGCAGACCGTGAACGGCGCCACCCTCGTCCGTCCGGGTCTCCCGTCCGGGTCTCCCTTCCGGCCGGCGCGGGCGTGGGCGCGAGGACGCGCGGGGGCTCGGCGCTCTCTGCGTGCGCGTGGATGCGAGCATCTGGATGCTGGCAGCTCCGGCGCTCATCTTCACCCGGAATCGTCTTCAACGCGCTGCGGCACCTCGCGAAGCCCTCGTCGGGACAGAGAGAACCTGCAGCTGTTTGCGCCACGCGTGGCGCAAACGCGACCGCGAACGCGGGGCCCGGTTCGCCTCGCCTCGCCTCGCCGGTGGCCACGCGAGGCCACGCGAGGCCAGGGAGCCCTACGAGCGCCTAGAAAGCAGCTGTGCAGAGGCGGAGAGCGAAGGCGGAGAGCAGTCGCGGCCGCGTGCGTGCACGCAGGGCGGCTGGACGTCGCTGGGAGTGTACAAGCATGAGATGGTCGGGGACTCGGCTGACTGTACCCGTGTGCCAGCGTGTGTACCGGAATACAGTGGCAGTGGGTTTGACGGTGACTGAAGAAGACGGCAAGCAGCAATGTACCAAGAACAATTGATGAAGGCATTCTGCGCCTAGGTTTCATCGAATACACTTCAACCGCAGTGTTTGTACGATGCCTCACGCGATGTAATTGTATAGTATCTAATCTTAAAAATGTTCTGTCTACGACTGCAAGAGGGAAGGAGGAAGCTCCGGAGCGTTACAAAGAAACCTGTACACCCGATCATCTGCCTGTGTAGCATGGACTTCGTTGTCGAATATCTCAATAAGTCCTTCCAGGTCAATCTCGGCTTCCTCACCTTTGCCGACTTCAACAAGCTGAGCGGCAATTGCTTTGGCAATCTCCGAAGCGTGCTTTCTGAACTCGGGTGGTCCACGTCGAATCCAGGTTTTGAGCTGGTCACATGCTTCATCAGCAGCCGTCAACACTTTTTTGGCCCTAGCGTGGGCGTCGGCCTCTGCAGCCTTAAATTCTGGGCAGGCGAGACTCATAATCGTCGACTTTCTCGTCGACATGAACATGACACGTCGGAAGAAGTCCACAAGAGCCCTGTGCCCTTTTTCTGCAGTTTCGCGCTGCCTCCGAGGTGATTCCAGCACCAAATCAATGTACTGCTGGGACATCATTACCGTTGGACGACGCTTGTGCGGATCCTCCTCACCTCCAAAAGCACTCTTGTAAAAAGGACTATTGGTGAGACCATGGTCAACACGGCCAAGTTTTTGAAGGAGGCGAACGAGATCGACACTCTCGTCTGGCTTGCGAAGGTACACGAGGTGAGTCGACTGTAGCTGACGACACTTAGATTCGACATTGACGCTTTGTTTCAGCAGAGTGTTGCCGAAAACAGCAAGCTGCAAAGGAGCGGTGTCATAGTTGTACTTGGGCTTGTTTTGTTCGTCTTGAGGTTCAAATCTAGATTCGTGAATGAAACGAACGATGCTGAGCACAGCCTTGATCTCAAGCCGTGGAAGCTGCAGTGAGAATGTCCTGAGCTCTCTGCCACACTGTCGCCTGTCCTGATAGCAGATGAAGGGGCTACCATCTCGCGGGGGTGTCCCCTTGTAGATTGCCCTTGCTTCTAGCGATGCCTGCTCAAAGTGCTCCATGATTTTTTCAAGTGCTTTACTTGTCACGAGCACGCGGTCGTTGGAGCGTCCGGGATCAACCGTGAGGACCTGATTGATTAGATCCATCATATCAAACTTCATCTTTCCATTTTCGTCTGGAATCTTCTCCATTTTTTTTCCACTTTCGTCCAGCTCGGGGGCCAGACGCACAATTGCTCTCATAAATGCTTCATTGAAGAAAAGACGCGGCTTACCAAACTCGCACGAGGCGCGAGAGTACTGGTATACGGTGTACGTGACAACTGAAGGCCGAATGATTTTCTTCTTGGACAGCGTCTTCCCGCGCACACTTGCTTGCTGCATGAACCACTTCGCAATGGCGCCATGGCCCACATTGATGGACTTTCTCATTTCCTTCGAATCCTGACCAATGTGGTTATTGAGAACGATGCAGAAGAAAGAGCGCTTGATTCTGCACATCTTGTCGAGAGCAAAGACGGCCTCATCCGGCACGCTGCACGGTGAGGGCTCGACCGCGCTGGCTCCGTTCTTTTCCTTCTCTTTCTCTTCATCGCGGCTCTTGCGCTTTCGACCCTTTTTCACAAGAGGAAAGTACTCGCGCGGAAAAGGTATGGTCATTTTGTCTGCCGAGACGCTGGGGTCGGCGTTTGCCAGCATAGGATCGTAGTTGACGACGAGAACGTCATCCTCATCCTGCTTCGGATCGTCCTTGTTTGGTCCATACAGATAGTACCCAGGCCGAGGGAGGATGCTAACAGGCCTGAAGGCGTCTCCCAAAATTTCGGGGACAACAAATTGCGCCTCGGGAGTAGCCGTCACCAAAGTAACGTCCTTCCAGCAAACGAGCTGTTCACGAAGTCGCGTAGAAAATTGCCGACCGCCAAGCGCCTCATGTGACTCATCAAGGATGAGGTGCGTGTTGTCCGAATTGAAGTCAATACGGTCCTTGAAGGCCGTCGAGAGCGACTCGAGCGCGCGCACGTTCGACAGACGGATGTTAAAGTGCACCTGGTTTGTAGTGCGCTGATCAAGCTCATCGAAACCCTTTTTCTGGTTCAGTCTTGTTCCGAGGAAGAGCTTGGTCTTGGGAAGAAACGAATTCATTCTGCGGATATCCTGGGGCACCTTGAGCTGGTACTCGGAGTTCAGATCCTTCATGGACGAAAGCATGTCGTTGTAGGCAACTGACATGCCGTTCGCGAGTACGACTACGTGCTTCTTGTGAACGCCGGCATGGACGAGGCCGCGAAGGAAAATGGCACGTCGCGTTTTCCCGCCTTGCATGATGCAAGTGCAGACTGCACGGCCGCGCTTCCAGAAATCTTCGAAGACCGGAGCGTCAATGTTAACCAGGTCTTGGGCCTCAAAGTCATCTTCCATGAGCTTGATAGCGATGCGGAGAAGAATGACGGCTTCGATGGTCTTGGGCGCTTCGAGAAGCTCGCCCATGCGGGAGATGGTAGGAATCGAGCTGGGCCAGTCAGGAAGCTTCATGGTGAAGGATTTCTGGGCCACAGGACTCCACGTCAGGCCAGCAAAGTAGGTTCCGTGGAAAGCAGACGCAAATGTTCCGGGCTCAATGTCCGTTTCCTTTTCCTCAACATCGTCGATCGACTCAAGATCGCTCTCGCTGGCGACCGACTCCTTGTCGGAGTCGAAAATTGTCGAGCTGTCATCGTCGACAGAGCACGGACTCTGAGGCGCCGAAGGGTTCTCATCATCTGCGCAGAGGAAGGCTCTGGTGCTGGTGTCATCAGAAATCCTCGTCGAACTGGCGGGCGAGCAAAGCACTTGGGGCGGAGGCGTCGAAGGGCTCCGAGGACCGACCTCGGATCGCTCAGATGCCTTTCTACGTTTGGCTCGACGGTGATTCGGATCGCAGCCGACCTGCTCGAGAAGTTGGTCAACCTCATGCAGTCTGCCTGCCTCGTTGAGAAGGCGGAAAACGTCAAGAAGATCGCGAAAGCTCTCAGCGTTCTTAAAGATCTCGTGCGCGCTACCATCGCTCTTGTAGCTCAGGAAGAGGTCACGAACGAGCTTGGTGCCGTCGTGATTGTTGTTAATGATGTCCTTGATGATGTACTTGGCATGCGTAAGTGGGTTCATCTTGCTTGCCCTTGAAGTCCGTCGTCGGCGGGCTTGGGCGTGGGCTTGGGCTTGGGCTTGGGCTTGGGCTTGGGTGGGCTTGGGTTGGCTTGTACTTGGCTGGGGCTGGCGTTCGCTTTCGGTCTGAGGTTGCGGGTCTGCTTGCTCGTCTGCATCGGCCCATGATGCTCGCTTCTTCGCGAAGTTCGTGGTGTTCGCGCGTGTCACGATTTGAGAGTGCGCTCTCACCTTGCTCTCACCTTGCTCTCGACTTCGCTCTCATCTTGCTCTCGACTTCGCTTTCTCACCTCGCTCTCGACTTCGCTCTCGACTTCGCTCTCGACTTCGCTTTCTCACCTCGCTCTCGACTTCGCTCTCACCTTGCTCTCGACTTCGCTCTCGACTTCGCTCTCACCTCGCTCTCGACTTCGCTCTCGACTTCGCTCTTGACTTCGCTCTCATCTTGCCTCGACTTCGCTCTCGGTCACTCCGGTAAGCCTAATAGCTCGACCTGGCGCATCGTGCCCAGCCAAGACCTGCCATGCTTTGCCGACCGCGCGAGCGTCGCACTTGGCTACGGCGGCCGGTCATCTCGTGTCTGCATCTTCCCGCGCTGCCGGATGTTGATTTACGTAGGGCGATTGATTGATAGATCGAGCGACCACGATGCCCGGCGGCCTCGACGTTCATTGTAGGACCTCTGTGGTATAAAAAGCAACGATCGAGAGCAAGAGCAGAGAGCCTATAACGAGAAGATGCGCGCGGCGGCGTGGGCGGGCGGAGACGCGGCGTGGACGGCGGCGAGCGTGGCGCTGGCGCCGCGCGTGCTGCTGGGCCATGCCGTCGAGGAAAACCCTGTGGAATATTTGGAGGTGGCGGTCTTTCTGGTCACGTTGACGCGAGCTTGCTGGTTCTATGGGCTCTGGCCGCGACACGCCGGGTATGCGAAGAGCGGTGAAACGGCGCGCACCTTTATCGTGCAGACGATCGCAGCGCAAGTCGCAGGGACATGTATCTTACATGCGGTGTTGGTGCTCTTTGGCGCACCCTTCGTTCAGTAAGTAGATTTTGCGCACGATACATTTTGTGGAGACTTGGTGCTTCTTGTGGACCATTTACAACGATGACCTAACACATGTATGCCTTTACGTAGGATGGCAGGCCGTACATTCCTGTGCGCAGCACTTTTAGCAAACCTTGCAGTGACTCCTTTTGCGTGGATATCCACTCGATCATCTGATGCAAGTGCAATGGGCCACGAACTCGCTGATTTCTTTATCAACTTACAGAGTGAGACGGCAGTGGACCGTATTCTGCTCGCTCAGGCGTTTGGGACCTTGGCGGGAGCGTGGCTGGGCGCTCTGCCCATCCCATTGGACTGGGATCGACCTTGGCAGGCCTGGCCAGCCACCATTGTGTACGGCGCCTTCGCGGGTTTCTGCCTTGGATCGGGCGTTGGTGTTTTCCTTGGCACGGCGATGTTTCCAGCGGCATCAAAGAAGCAGCGATGAGTCTTTTAGAGTCGACGCAGGTTCCTTTGGCTGAAGGTAACTTTGGAAAAGAGATGAAACAACGAATGATGAAAAAAAAACTAGCCAGGCAGGCGCCAACGAAATCGCCCTTTTTTTTTTCAAAATATAGGAAAGGATTTTATTGTTGCTTTGTAGTGTTCTTGAGCTGGATAATGAGGTTCTTCATGCGGTCAAGGTTCAGCTCGTCCGACTTGCCCTTTGCATTAATGTCAATGAGCGAGACAATGCGAGCCCAGTTGGGCGCATCTTCGTCTGAAACGGCGCTGTCTTCGGCTTCTTGGAGCAAAGCGCCCTCAGCTTCACGGTTTGAAGTGTACCGAATGGCATTCTTGTTGGTGCGCTCAGCGTAAAGCTCATCGAGCTCCTCATCGGCCTTTTCTTGCATTTGAGCTTGGAGTTCTGCGGCCTCCTGATCCTTGGCCTTGATACGCTCCGCAAACTGAGCCTCCCAGGCTTCGCGAGCGTCCGTTTCGTCAGAGTCCGCCATGAAGTCTGACGAGGATGGCGCAGGAGCGGCCTCGGATGATTGGGTCGTGGATGCGGCTGTCTCCATGGGGGCGTAGGGAGCCTCGGCGGGGATCTGCGATGCATCGGGCTGGGCACCAAAATCTTGATACTGTGCTTGCTCCTCTGGCTGCTGGATTTGCTGCGGGTCTTCCTGCGCGAAGAAGTCATCGACGGGGGCTTCGCCAGCGTTCGCTGGCTGTTCGGCATTCTCGACACGATCAGACGAACCGAACGGGTCGTCTTCAAAGGTTTCCGGCGTGAACTGGGACGATTCTTGCGCCTCTGACGGAGCTGCGGTGCCACTGCCATCGCCGACAGAAGAGTCAACAGAGGCAGCAGCATTGCTAGCATCTGGGCCCTCAAAGGTGGCGTGAGGATCCGGGATGGGAAACGGGCACGGGGGAGGGGGCGCCGGGTCGCACGTTGGCTTGAGCGGGTTTTCCGGAGGGCCCTGCGCGTTTTCGAGCTGGACCTCCCACGGGCCGAGGGCCTCTTCATCTGATGCGGAAAGCTGCTGAAAGTGCGGCTGGGGCAGCTCCTTGTCACGCTCGCTAAAATCCTTGACCTTGACGGCGGCGCCCTGGGAGGCGTCGAGTCCGACAGCCTGAAAGTGCGAGGTGAGACCCGAGTAGGCGCCATTAAAAGTGCCAACCTTGATGTGGTGGGAGTCGTCGAGCTGCACAGGCATTGGCGTAAACGCGCGCAAGGTGCACTCGCTACAGGAATTCACACGAAGATCCTTGCAGGCCACGGTAAAGGTGCAGTCCTTGCACTTGCGAAGCATGACGGACTCTTTGGAGGGGCCGAGAAAGACGTGGCAATTGGTGAGGTCTGACACGACGACGCGATTGGTCACATCGAGGATGGTCACCGTACAGTCGGTGAGTCCATCGAGATGGAACTCCTCGCCGTTCACCTCGCCGGGGACCTTGGTGAGCGTCTCATCGCTCCGGTTGCGAAAGCTGTAATAGTGCTCGAACAGGTACCGCCTGTATTCGCGCGGGTCGCTAAACTCCTTGCCGTCTGGCGTGGTCACCGTGCCCATGCTTGCGTGCTTCGTACCCTTCTTTTTCCCTCGGTTCGCTGCTCGGCCGTCGCGGCGCTTCGGATGCGCCAACGGGGAAAACGGGCGGGCGGGCGTGCGCGCAGGGTGAGCGGGAAGGGGGGAAACAGGACCGAGGAGCGCGCTTGCGTGCGCTCGCGCTTGCGTGCTCGCGGCAGGCGGGAAGGCAGGAAGGCAGGCAGGTGGCGGCTAGCGCATGTATTTAGTGCTTGCACGCTCGCTGCTGACTGCCACACTCTCGTATCTTTTGTTCGTTGAGTCCACAGTGGCTGATGTGAGAGCAGAGCTGAGAAAATAAAACAAAATGAACAACAATCACAACACAACACAACGCAACATAACGCATCAAAAAGAGACGCGCAATTGCATTTGTTGCAAGCTTGCGAAGGAGAGCAATTCTTGTGTTACCCGGAAATACATGGACGCTCTTGAAGTTGAGCGAGGAACCGCACACTTGAAGTTGTGCGAGGAACCTTGATTCATTGTCGACTGCACCACAAGGTGAAGATCAAGCCTCCTTGCTCGCGATCTCGTCATTCTTTCAATCGTTTCTGCTTGTTAATTTTTTGTCGGCCTGAATTCCCAAAAAAACTTGTCTTTGTGCTGGCGTCATTGGAAATCACAGTCAACTCTGCTGCGCATGATGATCGATGGATCGCCTTATCTCTTTCGTGCGTGCAGCGCGGTGCAAGGAGAAGGATAGGCCTAGGCCCAAACATAGGGAAAAAAGAGAGAGAGATTCAGATTCATAGGATGAAGAGGGGGGGGGGGAACTACAAAGGGCTTGTTTGAACAGGGAACAGGGGTTACAGATATTGTCTCGGGACGAGATGGCGTGCAAAACGAGCAATTTACTCGACAGTGACACTCTTGGCCAAGTTGCGCGGTGAATCGATCTCGCAGCCACGGTAGTCGGCGATCCAGTAGGAAAGAAGCTGCAGCGGGATGCAGGACACCAGCGGGGAGAGCCACTCGGCGGTGGAGGGAACAACCATGACGTGTTCTGCGAGCGTCGCGAGATCGGCACGGCCATCCTCATCCGTAATGGCAATAACGTTGCCAGAGCGAGCGACAACCTCTTGAATGTTGGAGCGGACCTTTTCGTAGTTACCCTCGTGGTGGCGTTTTGGTGCGATGACGCAGACAGGCATCTGTTGGTCAATAAGAGAAATGGGACCGTGTTTCATCTCGGCGGCCGGGTAGCCCTCGGCGTGAACGTAGCTGACTTCCTTGAGCTTGAGCGCAGACTCGAGAGCAACGGGAAAGTTGAAGCCGCGACCAAGGTAGAGAAAGTTCTTGGCGTAGCGGAGAGATGCGGAAAGGCGCTTGAGGGAAGCGAGGTTTTCAGGGGTAAGAATCTCTGCGACCTTGTCGGGGATCTCCTGAACCTGGCGCGCGTAGTCGAGAGCCTCGGCATCGGTAATGTTGCCGTTGCGGTGGCCCAGAATGACGGCGAGCATGGTGAGAACCAGGACCTGGCCGGTGAAAGCCTTGGTGCTGGCAACGCCAATTTCGGGTCCAACCTGAAGGTAGACGACGGCGCTGGTCTCGCGAGCAATGGAGGAACCAACCACGTTCACAATGCCAAGAGTAAGCGCGCCCGCCTTGTTGGCAATGCGAATAGCCTCGAGGGTGTCGGCGGTCTCACCGGACTGGGACGTGACAATGACGACATCGTCCTTGAAGAGAAGAGGGGAGCGGTAGCGAAATTCGGACGCGTACTCGACCTCGACAGGGATGCGACCGAGGCCCTCGATGAGGTACTCGCCGACAAGGCCAGAGTGCCAGCTGGTGCCGCAGGCGCAAATGATGATGCGACGGGCAGCGAGGATGCGATCCATGACATTGTCGAGGGAGGGGAGCTGAAGAAAGCCGGTCTGCTCGTTGATGCGCGAGCGAAGGCACTCACGAAGAACCTTGGGCTGCTCCATGATCTCTTTGAGCATGAAGTGCTTGTATCCGTTCTTCTGGATGGTCTCAACCTTCATGTTGAGCTGGACAGGGCTGCGCTCGACGCGGGGAGTTGAGGTGGAGCGGCGAAAGAGCTTCTTCATGGAGCGCGCGCGGGCGGCGATGGGGCGGTTGCCGAGCATGCCCTCCGAGGTGACAGACTCGAGGGATGGCTTGGACTCGCTCGATGTACCGGAAGAGATGGACTCGCAGCTGTCAGAGCTGTAGTCGGAAAAGTGGTGGTCGGCCATGGAACCAATCGAGTACGAGTATTCGCCGGAGATGGGCTCGCGCGTGCAGGTAACGACGTCGTCTTCCTCAAGGTAGATGACCTCGTCGGCGATGCCGGCTACAGCGGTGGCATCGGAGGCAAGCATGAGGCCATCGCGGCTGCGGCCGAGGATGAGGGGGGATCCCTTGCGCGCGCCGACGAGAATGTCCGGATTGGCCTCATCGATGACGCAGACGGCCCAGGCGCCGTTGCACTCGGCGAGAGCGAGGCTGACGGCCGCTTCGAGCGGGAGCTCGGGATCCTGGAGCTGCTGGTGGCGAATGAGGACGGCGAGGATCTCGCTGTCGGTGTCGCTGACAAAGTCGTAGCCGACGGACTGGAGTTCCTCCTTGAGCTGCTGGTAGTTCTCAATGATGCCATTGTGGACGATGGCGATTCTGTTGTCGTTTGAGCAATGCGGGTGCGAGTTGCGGTCGGTGGGCGGGCCATGGGTGGCCCAGCGGGTGTGTGCGACGGCGACGCTGGCGTCCTTGAAGGAGGGGCGACCGGCCACGGCGCTGGAGAGGTTGATGACCTTGCCCTTTTTCTTTTCTACCTCGAGGGTCCTTTCGAGATTCGGGATGCACGCGACACCAGCTGAGTCGTAGCCTCGGTATTCCATGCGGCGAAGTCCCTCGAGGGCCACGGCGACGGTCTGGTCGCCGGCCATGAGCGAGGCGATAATACCGCACATTGTTGTTCTCTTTTGTTTGTGTTTGTCCCCTGGACTCGCGAGAAGCCCTGGACTCGGCTCGGCCTCGCCGCCTGCCTGCTTGCTTGCTTGCTTGCCGCTTGCTGCTCGAACTACTACTTTGCTCGTGCAATGATTCTCTGCTCACGGCCCCGCGTCCTGAAGGCGGGCGTGCGTGCGTGCGTGCGTGCGAGCGAGCGAGTTTGAAGTTTGCTGCCGGCTGCCGCTGGCTGGAGTTGCCGTCGCCGCGTGCCGGCCGTCCGCCTGGGAGAGAGGGCCCAAGTCAAGCCGTGAGGGAAGAAGCAAGGGGGAAAGAGGAACGGCGCCTCCTCCCGCTGCTCTCGTCGCTGGGATTTCTCTCTGGTAGGCACGGAGGGGGGGGAGCGTGCAAGTGAGCCGTCCGTCGCCAGTTCTACGCGAGTCGCGGCCGTCAGTCGATCGATCGATCGATCGATCGATCGATCGATCGATCGTCGCTCGCGCTGCAGCTTCTCGCTTTCGTGAGCCGCTGGCAGCCGCGGCTGGCCCGCGAGGACCCCTCGTTGGGCGGCCGGATGCGCAGCCAGGCACCGGCCGCAGGGGCCGTGCCGGGAGGCCGGGCGGGAGGCGCTGGCCCTGGCTCTGGCTGCGTGCGGCCGTGCTTGCCTGGCCGGCTTGTCGCGCCCGCTCGCGGGCTGTGGTGCGCGTCTGTCTATGGACGCGGCGGAGCTTCCAGGTGCGCGCCGCCGGCACTGGACCTCACTTCTTTGCCCCCACACGCAGCGGCGCCGCGCCCGCAGCGGCGGTGCCTGGAGCGGCGGCAGCCCTCCCGCAGTGGCGCGGCGGCGGGGAAGAGCAACTAGGTGCAGAAGCAGAAAAGCCAGAAAGAAAAGAATGCCTGAAAGAAATAAAGAAAGAAAGAAAGATGGGCTGGATGGGCGCACGGGGTGGGCCTAGACGCGCGCGCACGCACGCACGCACGCACGGCACGCGGCGGCGCGCGCGCGGCGCGGCGCGAGGTGTCTGCGACGCGCCCGCGTTCGTCGGTCGGTCGCTCGTTCGGTCGGTCGGTCGTTGTTCGTTTCGTCGGGTGCGGTAGAGCGGGACGCGGCGAGGCATGGAGTGGCGCGGCACGGCACGGCGTGGTCACCGTGTCGCACGAGGGGACTCCCAGGCAACGCGGCCGCGGCACGCACCGGCACTGAAGGCGTGCTTGACGGAAGCGAGGGGTTCGCGCGAGGGCCAGTCGCGGCGCATCGGTCACGGGACAAGCAAGCAACCAAGCAAGCAACCAAGCAAGCAAGCAAGCGAGGTCGACAAGTGCATGAAGAATCTCGCTCCACTCCTAGCTGCACGCTCGCAAAATTCTCCCAAGCAGAGCACCACCGCGACGCGGATCAGCCGAGCCAGGCCTGGCGTGAGCGCAGGTTGAAAGGAACCCAAGACCAGCCAAGGCGGAGTGCATCCTATCGCATTGCGTCGCGTCGCACCACGTCGCGTCTGGGTTGCACGGGCCAGGCATTCGCACCGCCATTATCAGGTCTTTTCTAGGGTAAAGTATCCCAGTCCCGCCGTGCACGCGCTGTGGCGCAGAGCAAAGCAAACCACAGCTACCAGCCACACCACCCAGCCAATGCGACCAGCCAGCACGTTCTGCGTCGCCACTGCCTCTCGATGGAGACCATTCTCGGCAGCCGACTCTTGCGGGCTAGCGGTGCAATCAGTGTGCAGCAGTGCATTGCCCAATCGGCAGCATCACGCCAGCTTGATCAAGCGCAATTCCCCGGCCTCGCGCAAATGACCCGGCCAGCGCTCGCCGCTCCTGCCGGGTCCGTCGACGGAAAAAACGGGATTTCATTTCATTCCTTCCTTCATTCATTCATACTCACTCGTGTGGCCCCGATGGCTGAAGTAGAAATCGACTCACCAACATCACCCAAACATCTTTCTTTCCCCGCCACTGCGTGAAAGACCTGCCTTTTGGCTGCCAGACAGACAGACTGACCGTAGACAGACAGACCAGACACACAGATAGACGGACGGACAAATATGTGGCGTGCTGCCGGTACGTGCTGCGCCTTGATTGGCCCTTGGTAGCTTGTAAGCGAGGCGCTGGCGCTGGCACTTCTTTGGCGAAGCGAAGAGGCTGGCGCCGAAATCGATTCCACATCCTCACCGCACCGCGCCGTTCCGCCGCCAGACGCAGACGCAAACGTCTGGACGCAGACGCGCGGACGCACGCACGCACGCACGCTCCGCCTCGGTGCGGTGAGAAGCGAGGCGCGCGCGGTGAAGCCTTGTCCAGGATGTGCAAAAGAAACTGAAAAATGGAGTCCAGGAGGTGCGAGGCAGGCTCACTAGCATGCGCCCGTGCACAGTGCACCGCGAAACGCGTGCAGTGGTAGAGGACAAACGGGATGAGGAGGAATGAAACACGAGGCAGCCGGGGACAGAAAGAAATGAGCAAGCTATTGCAAAAGACTGTATAAAACTCGACGCGACGCACTGTAGAAAGACGCAAACAGACGCATGAATCACGAGGCGGCGCGAAGCCACGACGACACGCAGGAGAAGCGCCACAAAGAGCGAGGTCACGAGCGCACTGTGTCGAGGATGCCCCGCTCCGCGTGCCACTGCATTCATTTCCCGCTCATGATGGCAAGAAGACCAAAAAAAAGTCGAAAATAGTTTATATGGGCATTGTAGCGAGCTTTGAAGCTTCAATGGATTGAGGGCACCCGCCCGGGGACAAGGGAGGAAAGACGGGGCAGCAGCAAGACCGCATGGAGACGGCGGACTCTAGAGGGCTTTTCACAGCTACCACCGTGCCTAGGAGCTTCTTTGCCGCAGAAGAACTTGAAGAATAGGTCCTTCTCAAGCGTCCCAACCCAACGCCAGTCACGGTTTTCAAATGGTGTGGTTTGGGGATGGAGGTGTGGGAGGTCAGGGATGTTCTGTGGGAGAGGGGGGGGGGGGCTGCCGACCATTCATCATCCCGCCTTCTCCGTTGCCTGTGGTCGGCGGCCCGCTTGATGGCGACTGACGCACGAGAGCGAGATTGTAAAGTCTCGCTCGCGCCGCATCAGTCGGCCAGCCGACCCAGTCAGCAGCCAAGCATCCGAGCTTCACCAACAAGCCAGCCAGCCAGCCAGCCAGCCAGCCAGACGACGACCGCCGCTGCTCCTCATGCCAGTTCTTCTTTATTCTTGTTTCTTGTGGGATACAAGCAAGAGCACGCGATGAAACGAGAAAAGACGGACGTGACGAGGACAAATCAGTCCAAGCAAGACCACCCATTTATTCGTTCATTCATTCATTCATCCATGTTTTAAAATTGAAATTTTCTGCTGTCGAGGCGGTGGCCGTGACGGTCCTGGTGGCCGTGATGGTAGCCGTGATAGTCCTGGTGGCCGCAGCCGCAAAGAAGAGCTTCACATCACACAACCACCAGTGGCAACGGTGCCAGGACGCACCTCCAAAAAACTCGCAAGCTAGAAGATCCCAGCGGTGGTTGTTGGACTCGATAGGTCATCTGCCAATGATAGATTGGCAGGCGGGTTTGTCCGTCGCGGCCGCTCGGTGCCCCTCCCCAGCCGAATTGAGTGCTTGCAAGCCAGTCGCCGTTCGCTAAGCCCAGCCCGCTCGCTCGCTGCACTGACTGATCGCGAACATAATAAAAGCTGGCTCGGTCTGCCTGTGAAGCGCGGACGAGTATACAGCAAATACAGCAAACGACGCACGGAAAGGCTAGCCGCCCCAAAACAATGCGTTTATCGGTGAAGCCGCCCGGCCGGAACGGAAGCTTGCACTGGCACCTTCCTTCGATCGATTGCTCTCCCGGCTTCCTGCATCTCCAGCGTTGCGGCGACGGCCCTAGCCACCAGCCAGCCAGCCAGCCAGCCAGCCAGCCAGCTGCCGCCAGTCTTCCCTGCTCGGCCAGCCAGGCTTCGAGGACCGCTTCGCCAGATAGCTGGCGGGATGGACCTATGCAGGGCCGCCTGACTTGCTTGCTTGCTTGCTTGCTTGCTTGCTTGCTTGCTTGCTTGCTGATTCATGGTCCGTGATCGGTGGCGGCCGCGGTCACCACGACTCTGCTTCCGCGGCCGGCCGGCCGGCCGGCTGGGGCCGCATCGCGAGTCAGTCACGAGAGGGAGCAGCTCGCGGCCGCAGCGGCCAGAGGCCGAGCGAGCAGCAGAATGATGGAGGCCTGGACATGGTGGGTGGGTTGGGTTGACTGGGCCCACATGACAAATAAATGAATCAATCATGGCACGATAAGGGGTTTTCTCTCGTTGATTGCAGGTCGAGCAGTAGGTCTGGTTGGCTCTGTCGAGAAAGAACCAGCGCCAGACAGGCCAGGACATTCTCGCCAGTGGCCAGCCATGAACAGAGCCACCCACCTCTGCTGCAAGGAAGCAAATTTTCCTCGCTTGCTCGATCGCAGCCAGTCGGCCAGGCCAAGGCAGAAGGGCGCGCGTCGTCTGTCCGTGGTCGGTCGGTCGGTCGGTCGGTTGGTGGTCGGGCCCCGCCCTCCGTGGCGGTTGCACTGCACTGCACTGCACTCCAAGGCGGGGTGGCCAAGGCCAGCCGGGCCGTACTCGGCGCGCGCCGCCCGTGCGTCGCGGAGGTCGCCCAGCACGTCGCCCACAGCGGGTCGCGGAGCCCCCCGCAGATCGAGCTGGTCGGTGCCCCTGTCTACCCGCGAATCAATATGGCGCCCCGATCTCCCCCACAGCACAGCGCACAAAAGCGCGCTGTTCTCCGTGACCGGTGCTTGCTGCCACCGCTGCTGGCAGAGGCTTGCTGTACCAGTCAGGCAGACATCTCCTTGAACCGCTTCAACGAAGCAACCAACCAACCAACCCACCCACCAACCAACCAATTCCAAGAGAGACCGAGCTGGCTGCTCTGCTCTCTTGTCCTGTAAATGCCAGCCTGTGGTGCAGGCGAGCTTGATTGTTGAAAGTTGCGAGCGAGCACCGACATCCTTCCGGCAGTGCCGGCCGGCATCCCCGCACCGGTCGCCGCGTTGGTTCCCCGAGGACGTAGCGAAGCCAAGGAAGCGCAGGAGAGAAGCGTCGCGCAACTCCCGCACGTTCGGAACACTGGCCAAGCTCAGGGTTTCTGTGCTCATTCGTTCAGGCCCTCGTCACGGACTCTGGTATCCTTGCGGCCGCGCGGCACGCGACCTTGACCCCTCCCATCCCTCTCCCCAACCACCAGCATTCATGTTTTCATTCGTGCCACACAAATGAATCTGGCGCATGAAGTTTTCGTTTCTACATACATTGCGGGCTTGTCGGGGACATTATCCCATCCTGCATCCTTGCGGCCGCGCTGCACGCGCGACCAGCCACCATGGGCACGGCTAAAAATCTCGCTCTGCATAAATGCATTGGTAAAACGACTGTGCGCTCAAATACTTGGCCGGCGTCCCCGTCGCGGCCCCCGGAATTCCTTGCGGCCGAGTGCACGCGACCCGCGCATGAGACGTCGGCAACCTTCCTTCTTATGGGAGGCTGAGTGATGGATGATGCTAGGGCCGACCAGAATAGGGCGCACGCCCAAATTTACGTGGCCTTGAGCGTGCCATGAGAGATAAAAGAGGAGGACGAGAAAGGAGAAGAGGGGAAGAGAGAGAGGGGAAGAGGGGGGGGGGGTAAAGTATAGTAAGCGCTGTGTCGCTCGTATGATTCTCCTTCAGGGAGGTAGGACACCACGCATCGCGGCCCAGCTACTATTTTGCGCGCATGCCCATTTTTCCGGAGATTCGGAATTCCTTGCTTTCCTGCAGGGCAAATCGTTTGCTGCGTTAAAAAAGAAACGCGCGCAAGAAAATGGAGCTCGCCACCTCTAATGCGCAAACGAGTCTTTTGCCTGCATCATTCGACGCGCGAGGCAACGACGCACGCGGCGAGGCGGCCCGGCCCATTTCATTTAATGAAGCAGCCTGCGTTGCCTCCATGCGCGTCGCGAAAACCCTGGCTGGGACAATAATCTATTGATTGCTTTCGAATCCGAGACGCACGTCGATCCATGCGGGCCTTGACAGCTGCTTCATCACAGCCATTGTCGGATGGGCCCCATGCCAGTCGCGGACATCGACTTCTCATGCTTGCTTTGAAAAAACTAATTGAAATGCGGTTCAATAAATCCGTCTTGCCAGCTGACCCAGCTGCTTGAGCACGGATGCCTCCATGCACGTTGCGAAAACGCTGGTTCAACCATCCTTTGGCCTTTTGCGACAGCTACTTGAGCATTGTTGTTCATGAATGCCTTTCATTCATGAAAAACGTTGAGTCGACGAATTCTTGGCTTTGGATGTTGACCTCGTGATCACGATCGTTAATGGACGCATGAAAGCGTTGGCCCATTAAAAACTTCTGGCCCTGGATGACAGCTCCTTGAGCACAACCTACATGGGATGCATGGAAGTGCAGAGCCAGCAACTTTTTGCCTATTCAGAACAGCTCTCTGAGCTTCATGCGCGACGCGGAACCGCCAAGACAATTATTTCCTGAATTTCGATGATAGCCGTTTGAACATAGTCGTCGAGAAATGCCTCTTTGCTTGTCGAAGCATCAGCCGGACGATCCTCTGACAGCTGTATGAACAAAGTCGTTCATGAAAGCCTTCATGTGTTTCTCGAAAATTCCGAAACAAATGAAAAGGTTGTGCTGTCTCGTTGCGTAAATACCTTGTTCTCATGGGTCCAAGCATCTGCATTTCCAGACTTGCAAAAATCAGTTCGAAGCCAGTCATTCACAACGATTTGACCTGCCATCTTACTGGCCCGTGCCGCGGCATGATTCTCAGTCTCGCCACGCAAAATGATGATCATCCTGGCGATTTCATGACGCACACTACCGCGCGTCGAGTACACGTGGTGACTTCGGACATCTTTTCGCGATCACGATGAAACATAGTTGCGATATTTGATCTTTATTCTACATGCTCATGCTTGACATTTGAGGCAGAAGCGCCCGCGCCATTGCCCATGGACGCGGAGGACCCCGAAGCAGAGGCACCAGTTGCGCCACCCATGATCGCACCACTGCCGCCGCCGCCACCTGCCTTAGGATGATTGATGATCACCTCAGCCAAGAAGTCAAAGATGTCCGTCGCCTCGAGCACGTGCAAAATGTCCTCCTTTTCAAGCCCGTTGCGCTTGTGAAATTCTGAAAAGGCATACGCACGTACCGTGAGCTCCAAAATAAAGAGCTCGCATGCCTTGGCAAAAAGAATAGGCGCCTCTGCGCTGATCATGCGTACGTCTTCGTCGGACTTCATGATACGCTTGATACGGGCCAAGGGAAGGTCATTGTGGTGCTTAAAATCCTGCTTCGAGCCGGCGCCAAGAGACTCCATTTCTGCCTGTTGCGATTTCCACAGCTCGTCCAGCTTGGCTACCATCTGGGCGAACTCCTGCGTACGCGCCATCGGGTGGTTGATGCTCATGTTGTAGTTCATCTTTCTTTCCTTTTCTGTCCCTTACTTTTTTTTCCCAACGGACTGCCGTGCTATTATTCACAATCTGCGCGAGCTTCGCGTGAGCGACACGCGGTCGGATGTCTACACTCGGCGTCATACGTTCACGTCAGTCCAAGGTCTTGCAATCGTAGCGCCTCTTCGCGCCAGCAAAGACGCAGACGAGGGCAGTCGAGTCGAAGAAGTAAAGCGTTCTACAACCCAACAGGAAAAAAAAAAAAAAAAGTACTCCACAAGCGAAGCTGCGCTGCCAAGCCGCACGTTTCTCTGCCGCGTCCGGCACGCTCGCTCTACAGATCCCGCGACCTCTCCTCTCCTCTCCGCAAGTTCTCCGAACGTACGCGCTGGCGAGCGAGCCCCCGCCTCTCGCCTCTCTCTGCGAGCGCGAGCGGCGCGCGTCCTCGTGGTCGTCCTCGTCGTCGAGTCGGTTCCGCCACCACTTCTCCAGCCGCCGCGACCCCGGCCTGCGCCGAGCCCGGCGTCGAGCCTGACGGAGGCGGGGGCGGGGACCTCGGCGGGCCCGCTGCGAGCGCGAAGGCGTGCGGCGCGGGGCTCGGGCGCGTCGAGGACCAGCCGGCGCGCGGAGTTCGAGGCTTGCTTGCTCGCTTGCTCGCCCCGCGCCCGAGCCGCCTCGCAGCCAGCCGCCTTCCGGCGGACCGCGCAACCCGCTTGGAGACTGCGCAACGCGGCACGAGCGGCGGTACGCACCGGGTCCTCGCGGGGACATGGGTGTGCGCGGCGCGCAGGTTTTCGCGAAAACGTGCCGCCGCTCGGAGTGAGAGAGAGAGAGAGAGACCCTCGAGGGCGGGGCGGCGAAGGGCAAGCAGACCTCTTCTCTTCTGTTCTGACTCCGGCGCGCACAGCTGCAGCCAGAATAGACGGCGCGGGAGCGGCGACGAACGAACGAACGAGCGAGCGAGCGGACGGACGACGCGAAAAGGTCGCCGTGCTCGCGAGCGAGTGAGAGCGAAGGAAGCATGGGCGAAAGCGGGCCCAACAACGGCGCGGCGGCCTTCTACGCGAGCAACCAACACAACGACGTCCTGAACGCGGCGCCAGACTCGGACGAGGCCCGGCAAAGGCTCGTCGACGAGCTCAAGCGCCGCGGTAATGCTGCGTTCTCGGCAAAGTCGCTCCCCGAGGCCGACGTCCTGTACAGCAAGGCCATCGAGCATGACTCCAAAATTCCGGCCCTCTTTGGCAACCGTGCCATGGCACGCCTCATGATGGGACGCTTCAAGGACGCCCTCGAGGATGCCGAGGCCGCCATCGAGCTTGACGCTTCGTGGACCAAGGCCTGGTTCCGCGCCGGGAAGGCCGAGGTCGGTCTCGAAAAGCTCGACGAGGCACAGAAACGCTTTGAAAAGATCCTCGAGCTCGAGCCCGACAACAAGGCTGCGCAACAGGAAATCAAGGCGATGCCCGAGCGCCGCCAAAAGCTCGAGCAAAAGAAGAAGCGCGAGGCCGCCGAGGCAGAGCAAAAGGCCAAGGAGCGGGCAGAGCTTGCCAAGGACAAGGTCGTCTCCAAGCGCATCGTCGAGGTCTCCAAGGACCAAGCCTCCGGGGCCGCCGCAGCCAAGAAAAAGTCCTCGTCCTCAGAAAAGGATGGGGAGATCGATCTCAGCCTCCGCGGATACCGCACGCTGCCGGACGGCCGCAAGACTACCTTTTTCAACCGCGAGCTCACTGAAGAAGAAAAGGAAATGCTCAAGGATAACAAACCCAAGCAGGTCAGCGAAGAGGCCGAGGCGATCCTGGCCAAGGAACAAGAGCTTGCAAGCAAAGGTGCATCTGCTTGGAACCATGGTGGTACATTCGAGGAACGTCCCATGTCTAAATGGGCCGAGCCAAAGCTCAAAGAGTACCTTGAGGGCCTCTTGTGCCCCGTGCAGCTGGTCGATAGCGACGGCGACGCTGAGTCCGGAACCCTCAAGGTCACTGACCTGAAAAATATCGATGGTGACGCTTCCATCACATTTACGCGTGGCAAAAAGCGCCACATGTTTGACTACAGTCTGGATGTTGCCTGGTCCGTTGCCTGCCTCGGCAAGACCGTCTCGGGCACGATTTTCCTCCCGGATGTCTCGGCCGACGAAGTGTCTGGCGATCCTTCCGATGGCGTCGTCGAGGCCGAGCTTCGTTGGAGCAACCGCGAAAAGGCCGGTGCCAACCAGGCGGCGATCTCCAAGACGCTCATGGATACCAAGTCTGGTCTTCTTGCCAAGGTCAACGAGGCTCTCAACAAATGGGCAGTCGAGTTCCGAAAAATTCAATAAAATTAGTAGTAGAAAAAAGAAAGAAAGAGGATGTTTGCTTCTTCACCCTGCGCAAGAATAGAGGAAAACAATAGGAGCAAGAAGACGTAGAGTGGAATGAAAGTGAAAGCCATTCGAACAAAAGAAAAAGTCAGAGAAGAAAACATTGAAAGCGAAGAAACATTGGTATAAAAAAAAAAAAAGGTACTTGAACCAAGACTGTTTGTATCGCGTGCTTTGCTGCACTGCTAAGTTTTGATTTGATTTGCATCGTCTCCTAAGGGGTAAGTGTGCCGTAGCGAGACGAGGGAGCGCGACGCAGCTCAAAGGGCTTCACCCTTGTTTGCTCCTGCAACACGGGGTGGTCGAAGCAGTACACGTGCTGCGCCGGGGCACTGGCGGCTTGGGAACGTGCCGAAGAGGGCCGTAAGATGTTGTAGAACGCCTCGGGACCCTCAGTTCCAGGAAACGTCTTGGAACCGTACTGCCACAATGCAGGTCGGACCTCCACTGTGTTTTCTGACGCAATCTCATCGAGCTCTGCTGCCAGATGCATTGGCAGTGTCGACACCAGCGTTGCGTAGCGGGCCTCTAATTTGTAAGCCACAAAGATCGTCCCAAACACCAAAAACCAAAGAGGAATCGCCATGCCAATCGACCCTTTGATGACCATCACACCCATGAGCGTGAGCTGGGCAGTGACGAGGCCGCCGACGATGCAGCGATACGCTGAATTCCACCAAAATCGACCTCCACTGTCGTACATCTGCTTGGTGGCACTTGTCAAGATCGTCGAGTAGCACACGTTGGCAAGTGCAAAGAAGCAAAAGGCCACAAGCACAATGAGCGGCTGAATGACCGCGTACACGATCGAGATAAAGTACACGAGCAGGACCTGCGAGAGCGTCGAGGGAATGCTTATTGGCCCCGGGTACGTTAACTCAAAACATCCGCAAAAGAGAGATATACGTTCGCGCTCTGTGCGAGGCAGGCCTGCCACCAATCGCCGCAAAAGCGCCAGAATCACATCTGCCACGCGGAGGAGCTCAAAACATAGCATCCAAAACAGCTTCACCACCACAAACTGCAAGTAAAATGCAGCATTGCGCGGCAGGCTCGACCCCAGCGTGCTCACAATTCGGCTTGGTTGCTGCAAAATCTCAACCAGCGTCTTGAAGACTGTTCCTGCAATACTGTAAAACAGGAAGACCTGGACAACGAGAAAGATAAAGTACCTTTCCATTGCACGCTTGTCCGCTGCGCTTTCCGAAATCCGGCCCTCAAAGCGTGCCAAAAGACTCATCAACGGGTTCACCACACCAACCAAAGATACCAGAACCAGAGGCGCAAGCATGTCCATGTACCCAGCTAGATGCGGATACTTTTCCAGCAAACTCTTGATGGCCGGGATCTGCCGCGCAAGCGCAGGCGTTGACGTACTTGCTCCTACCACAGACGTGAGTACACCCCAGAAGACGACAAGAAGATAAAAGACTGTCTTGGTCACAGCACGACGCACCACTCGTTCATGCGTGGTCATGCCGAGGTTGTCCCATGCCACATCGAGAGGCTCAGGAGCAGGCACCACGCGCATGTCCGACTTATCGTCGATCTGCGTTTGCGACGCAACCGTGCTTGCCTTGAGCGTGCGAAAGGTCACAAAGGCGCTTGAAAAAAAGGCATCTTCATCGCGCGGAAGCAGACGCGTCGCCGCACCGTCGTCCCCACCATTTGACTGTTCATCGACGGCGGCCCCCGAAGAAGAGAAATTGCTCTTGTCTGGCCGCGAGGGGCTCGGTGGCGGCTCAGCCACCGAGGCGCCGCCAGTCTGGCCACGCTCGAGGACCGAAAACGATTCGTCCAGGCTGTCCGTCAAAGATCCAAACGACTTAAAAGAGTCCATTCTTCGGGCGCCATTCGTCGCCGAAAACTTGCCCACCGTATTGCACAACTGATGATATTCATTCCGTGCGATTGCAAACTCTGCATTCAGATCCTCCAAGGACTCCTCGAGGTTTTCCACGTGCGAGCGCATCTGGCGAACTTGCGAGGCATCAGGATACGGGAGCTTCCCGCACGTTACGCAGTACATCAGGCAGTGCCAGCATTTGAGGGCCTTGCTGGTTGCTGACCCATTGGAAGTGCTCCTGTTCGTGCAGCAAGAACCCCCGCAGTACCCGTGTTGCGGCGCCAGGACGTGCTCCTGCGCCCGGTAGTAGTCCACCGTGGCGTGCTCGAGCTTCCAAAGGGCTTTGTTCCGTTGCACGCCGATCCCTCGAAGACGACGGCTCAAGTCAGTGCCTGTGTCGACCATGCTCACTGCGAAGACGCGGTCTGGAAAGACACGATCAAAGTATTCGTAGAGAAGTCGACCCGAGCGGTCGCAAAGACGTGGAGGAAGATGTTCGACGAGAACAGAATACGCCTCTGGGGGCGCAGAACTCCAGTAGCGCCGCTTGATCCTGACCATGGCGCGATACTCTACACTCGTGGCCCAGAGTGTCGACATGGTAAAGATGTACATGACAAGAACCGGCGTCCACAGCGCGCTCGATCCAGCGGCGATGTTGGCCATGCTGGCCCGATCAATGTCGCTACAAATACAGCTTGCCGCATCCCATGGGTCATCCGGGTCCGCCGTGACGCTGTGGTGAGCCGAGGCTTGGGACTCGCACACCGATTTGCAACGTGCGGGCATGGGCTGCCCAAGGTAAACGGGAATGAGAAAGACAAGAGCTACCACCGCATATCCGGTCATGACTGCCCAGCAGAAACGCACCACGCGCAAAAAGATGTAGGCGTCAAGCCCCGCGATTCGCACAAGATCTCGCTCGCGCAGTGCAAGAGCCTTCCAGGACCACGACATGTCGAGCGAGGCGAGGCTGCCAGAACACCCGCACGCTTTGCACCTCGTGAACCAGCTGCAGCATCCGCATGTGTTTTCGTCGCGAGGGTCGTGCCGATCGCGGTTGCGGCCGCGGCCGCGACTGTGTCCGCGCACCTCGCTGGGGCGCAGCGGGGGCGTAGAGACCTCGCCACCGTTGTTGCGCGGCTTCTCGCCATTCCCGCCGTCGCCCAGCAGGTAAGTGTCGAGCTCTCTCGACGCAGGGACGTCGCCGTGCTTCGCCGCGGGTATCATGACGCGCGAGCAGCGTTTCCGCAGCACCGAGTACAGCGCCAGCGAGAGGGCCACGAGGCCGCCGTACAGGAGCAGGGACTCCTCCACCTGCGACTTGTCGGGCGGCGTCATCGTCGGCGGCGGCGTGCCCGTGTTGGCCGCCGCCTCCGCCGCCGCCGCCAGGTCCACCATCGCGCTCCCGCGCCGTGCTCCGCCGCCGCGTGCGGACGCTCGCTCGCCGCCGCCGCCGCCGCCGCCCCGAACGAGCTCTGTTTGCCAGAGCCTCCTCGCAGTCCTTCCTCTGTGCTGGTTTGCCGCCCTTGCGCCGCCCTTTGCCGCACTTGCGCCGCCGTTTGCCGCACTTGCGCGGCCGCGGCCTCAGTGGAGAATGCCGCTGGGACACACTGCAGCTTCAACGGCGCGACGGAGAGATAGTATACTATAGGCCCTAGTATAGTATAGTATGTAAAAATTACGAACGAACAGTTAGAAGACAGGAAGGAGGATGCAGAGGACGTGCACGAAAAGCGAGCTCGGGCAGCAAACCCGAACAACGTTCGCGCGGGCGGCGAGAGGAGCGCGCGCGAGGAGGCGGAGGAGGAGGAGGAGCGCGCCGCGCGAGGATGGAGGCCAGGGCGGAGCGCACGGCCGCCAGGCTCGAGGCCCTGTCGAAGGCGCGGCCCGGAACGCAGACCGCGGAGGCGGAGCATGACGGCGACGTGGACCTGGGCGACGCGGCGGCCGTGGCCGGCGACTGCGCAGAGATGCAGGCGGAAGGCCAGCGGCTGCTGGACAAGGCGCAGGGGGCGACGCTTGAAAGCGCGGAGAGAGAGCTCCTGTTCAAGATCTTGCGCGTAGCGAGACTGTACCTGCGCACGCGGATCAAGGGTAGCGAAGCATTTGCGCAGGGCCCAGCGCTCCAGCTATACTTGCGTGCCGGCGAGAACCAAGCGAGCGTGGGTCACGTGGCCAGCGTCGAGGGCGTCACTTGCCTCGTGAACTCCATCTATATGAACCCGGCCGCCTACAAGGCCTTTCAAGAGATTGACGGCGGCGCTCGTGTCTTGGCGCTCTTTCGCGCCGCCGGGTCTGCGGGCAAACTGCAACGCTGCACCCGCGTCATGAACTTGTGCATTCAGAACCAGGCCGTTAGTGCGGAAAAAACCAGCAGCGACGAGGATCGTGCCAAGCTGACGCAAATGATCAACGCATACGCGCGGGCATCCGTTGCATGTCTGGCATATTGCGTCCGCAGCAAGACACCCTCTCGGTTCCCAGGTAAAGACCGCGGTCGCGTGGATCTGGTGCTTGAAATCCTCACGTTGCAAATGCTCTTAGCTTCGCAAATGAAGCAAGAAGATTTGCGCAGCGATGATCCGTCAGAGCACGAACGCGATTTTCTGACGCAACTTGGTGTTGTCCTGGTCGAGCTCTTGCTCGTTCCCGCTGACCTTCCTTGGGCTATGGAGGTCCGCGCCAAGGTCGTTACCGTACTCACATTCATGCCACCGCAGTACGCGAATTTTCTCAGTGCAAACAACGCTCTGGCACCCATTCTGGAGCTGCTCGAACGTGAGCTGCACGCAACCTTGGTGCAGGGCAAGCCAGACTACGAAGTCCGGCTCACGCCGCCCTTGGTCGTGCTTTCCGAGGCAGCAAACAACTCGGTCGCGGCCAAAACGCAAATGAAGACTCTATTGTTCTCTGAACAAGATGAACTCGCTGCCAAGGCTGCCAAGGCTGCAGCGGAGGCTGAGGACAAGGAGAACTCGGATGGTTCCAAGAATTCCGCGCAGGATTCATCTACTGAGGCGACTTTTTCCGAGGAAAATCCTAGCAAGCCTGGCGAATCCACCGCGCGAAGTGCAGGCGCGACGGAGGGTTCACAAAAGCCAACCAACAAGAAGAATGGCAAGCAAAAAATGGACGGCGAGCACGTGCCGCCCGGCTCGCTCTTGAGCTTTGTGATCAAGAGTATGAATACGCCAGCATCCAATACGGTGTCCAGGCTCTTGGGCGAATTCATGTGGACATTGTGCGATAACAAAAGCGATGAGCTAACCCGTCGTGCGGGCATCGGCAATGCCATGGGTTTTCTACAGCTCAAGGGTTTGCTCAATATTCCTGGTGCTCAATAATAATGAAGAAAGGGAGAAAAATCAAGAGAGCAAATTGAAAAACAAACACACACACAGAGAAACAACAAAAACAGCAGACAGACACAGAAAGAACATTTATTTGTATGAAAAGGGCCTAAAAGACGAAAAGGGGGATTGGGGGGGTGGGGACTGAGACTTAAGGTCCGGCGAATCAGGTCAGCAAACCGACTAGTGGAAACGAATGGGATGCAATCTTAAAGCGAGGGGCGGTCCATCGCTGCATTGAGCTTAGCAGCCTTGAGCTTACTCAATTCCTTGGTGCGCATGGCCTCGGTGGGACCCGTAAAGGCATCAATGGCAATTGAGAAACGAGATCCCTCCTCGCGGAGCTTGTTTAGCTCAGTCCGAAGCTCGGCAAGGTCGCCCGATGGCGCCCCAGATTCCGACGCTTCGTCTTCCTCGCGGAATTGCAACTGATGCATGCCCGAGGTGATGGCATGCCAGTTGCCGTCGGGGGGAGGATGATCCATCACCCAAACGGTGAGGTAGTCGGCGAATCCATCGCTCGGCAAAAATGCCGCGGCGCAGAGACTGAGAAGCTCATAGCCAGCTTCGACAGAGTACTCATTAGGGTTCTCGGTGAGCTGCTTGATGATCTGGACAAAGACCTCGTTGCGAAGACCGGGGTTCGCGAGACCAAAGTCAATCACCTTTTGCACAAACTTGTCTGGCTGTGAAGCCTTCTTGTCACCCATTGCCTTCATGATGTTGACGAAGTTAGCCTTGCACATCTTCTTCATCTTCTTGACTTCCTTGGTGTCGTCGACGACGCCGGGCACCTCGCCCGGCATGAGCGTGAGCGGGCACGGAATGGGCTTTTCGGTCCATCGCAACATGCTTAGCAGCACAGCCGTACGGCCGCACATACCGGCAGACTTGGCGTAATGCGTGGCCTCACGCACATGACCCGAGGCGGCCCAGTTGGAAAGCTCGTCGTGTCGCGCCAGGATTTGCAGCTCGCGGAGCCGAATGCGACGGTGAAGCTCGCGAGGCTTGTCGCCCAGGCGCTTGGCGGCCTTAAGTTCCATTTGCACAAACTCAATCTCGGGAAGATCAAAGAGACGCTCGATTTCATGCACGTCCGCGTTCTCGTGCTTGTACAACCGGCACTCATCAAGAGCTTCCTTCATGCGCACCGAGTCAAGAACGTCGAGCGACTCGACCAGCTCGACATCGAGGTACTCGAGGCGGCCCAAAATGTACTTGATGCGCTTCACGATTTCCGTCGGGTAGCCAATTTCGTCGGCCTTGTCTGAAACGGCTTGCATGCGCTCGCGGTCGAGCGACTCCAGCGCAGGACCGGCCTCGGCGTCGAGAAGACCCGGGGGCGAGTCGTGAATGAGCTCCTGGCAGAATTCATAGAGGTCTTGCTGCGCGTTGGTGCGCACGACATCGGCCAAATCTCCATCCGCGCGCTCGCAAAGCTCAATGAGGTGCTTGTAAAGAGCGACGTCGACCTTTTCGGCAACCTTGTTGTCCGAGGCCTCGTGCATTTCGGCCTCGAGCTCCTCGAACGCGACAAGACGAGATTCAAGGTGACGACCCTTGTTGTAAAGCTGCATCGGGTACGCCGGCAGAAACGAAAGATTCGGCTCCAACCAAGCCTTGGTATCTTCGACGAGGCCAAAGCCCTTGCGCACCAGCGCAATATCGTTGCCGGCGTCGAGGGCCGCCTGAAGGGTGTCCTCGGCCTCGCGAAGCTGATTCGCGTAGTGGCGGCCAATGGCACCACGGATGAAGCCCTGGACACGGGGAAGGTTGACCTCGATGGCGAGGTTACGCGCCACCTCGAGAGGTTTGTGCACCTCAACTCGGTAAAGAACCATCGAGTTACCAAGCTGTGCGTTCTGTGCGACAGTCTCGTCATAAAAGTTGTTGAGGATTTCAGCGCAAAGATTGCGCCAAGCCGAATGGCCGTCGAATTTGGGATACTTGAGGCCAATGTTGATGCAGGCGTATCGAAAGGCAAACTGCTTGTGAGTAAGACGGAACGGGTAGCCGCCCTGACGAATTTCAATGGTTTCGAAAACACCACTGTAACGAAGCTGCTGCGCCACAAGCGTGGCCTCGAAGCTGCCCGACTCCATGCGTTCGTTCGGCTTGATGCAGCGAATGAAGCGGACCTCGGTCGACTGAATGAGCTTAAGCAAGTTGTTCACGTGGCCGCGGAACTGCGCCGCCACAGGTTTAGTGTTGGACGACCGCGTCGTGCGCGCCGGGAACATTTTCGTCATGACAGCATCGGACGAGGCCGAAGCGCCACTGTACAAGTCCGCCCAGAGCGTGTCCTTGTTCTTGGACACAAACCCGGAAGCGTCGTACTTGACGGTATCGGCGTAATGCTTGATCTCAAAGCTGAGAACGGATTCGAACTTGCGCCGAAAGTCCGTCTCGAAGCATGGGTGCTCGCCATACTCCTTTTCGACCTTACCGAGCCAGCTCTGATCCGAGCCGGCACCCAGGGCGCCCTCGTCATCGAGCATGTGCAGAATGCCCTTGGACTTGATCTCGAGAAGGTCAAGGACCTCTTGGTTGTCAACATACTTGAGAAAGCTGTAGTCGACGCCTTCGGCGCGGTAAAAGCTCTCCTCGACGTCAAACGTGTGGGCGTTAAAGTACTGCTGGAGTTTTTCGTTGCAGTAGTTGATGAGGAGCTGCTCAAAGGAGTTCTTTTCGAGGATCTCAAAGCCGAAAATGTCGAGAATGCCAATCTTGAAGCTCTCTGCCGGCGGCGCCATGGCCTCGTTGACGCTCTTGACCAAGAACGAAAAGAGGCGGTTGTACACATCCTTGGCCAGGGCATTGGTGGCATCCTTTGCGGCGGCGGCGTCCAGAGACACTTTAATTTCCTCCCCGCGCGTGGACAGAGTGCGAGAGGTGAGCATGGCGCGCAGCGCCTCGTTGTCGAGCGAGAGCGCATCGGCAGCCTTGGCAAGCCACGCCTCGCCAGCAGAGGTCACTTCGCTCCCAGTCACCTGCGAGGTGGCATCATCGACGTCCTTGAACGCGATGTTGCCCAAGTTCAGGACACCACTGAGAATGCGAAAGATAGACGATTGCTCGTCTCCAGAGAACTCGAGGCTCTCAAGGGCTTCCCTGACCGTCTCGAACTTGGCGGCGTCATCGATGCCAGCAAGGGGGCCTCCCGTGCTGGCCTTGCTGTGGTTGAGGTAGCTGTACGCCTTTGGCTTTTCGAGACCCAGTTCCGCGACCAAATCGGCGTCCTGGAGGATCTGGTAAAAGATGTGAAAGCTGCGCTCGCGTTCCTGGTGGCCAATGACGCGGGTCTTTTCGAGCAGAAAGTTGGTGAACTTTGCGCCGGTGATCTGGCCCGACTCGTGCGAGAAGGTGACTTCGACCCAGCGGCCAAAGCGCGACGAGTTGAAGTTACGGATCGTCACGGCGTTGCCAAAAGCTTCGAGCAGCGGGCTTGCGTAGAGGAGCTTTTCTGAGACGCGATGGTCGACGGCCTCGCTGCCGACCTGTTTGGCGAAAAACTCGAGACAGTGGCGCGTGCTTTCCGTCTTGCCTGCGCCAGAGTCGCCGCTGATGAGAATGGACTGGTCCTTGTTGTTTTCGATGAGAGCATCGTAGGCCTCGTTGGCGATGGCAAAGACGTGCGGAGGAATCCACTTGTCCGGCTTATTCTCTTGTGATTTGTGAAACGACATGTTGGCCTCGTCAAAGCCCTCGATCTCCTTGTAGGGGTTGAGCGAGAGCAGGACAGCGCGCCCTGCGCCGACCCAGGTGTAGATTTGATCGCGGGCATACCTCGCCTCGGTGTTGTGCAGGATGGTGGCCTCGTTGACGGGGTCAAGCTGGATGACGTCGTCCTCGAGAAAGTCGAGCGCGGTGTGGTTGACGGGCCACAGCGGCACCTCCTGAACGCGGTTGCCAGTTTCCCGGCACGGCTGCATGAGGCCGTCGGCGGGAATGGTCATTTGGTTGCCCTTGTAAGGCTGCACGAGGACGGAGCCGTCCTTGTTGCGCTTCAAGACCTTGGCGGGCTGCCAGATGCGGGTCGGGTGAGGGGCCCAGACCCACTCGCCGCTGGTGCGCGCGAGCTCCTCTTCGGTCTTGAGCGAGTCCGGCTTTTCGAACTGCACGCTCTCGTCCACGGACATGGCCGAGTGGTTAAAGTAGTACGGCTTGCCATCGTAGGTCTCCCGGCGGACCCAGCCGGTCGGCTTGCGCAGCTTGCCCTTGCTCGCGGCGAGCTTCTCGAGCTGCTCGGCCGTGGGCTTCTTGCTGCTCACGCGGATGCTGAAGAACCCCATCGCGCCCTGCGTCTACGCGGCGCGCTAGCCGCGGCTCTCCTCCTCCTCCTCCTCCTCGCGCTCCTGGTCTGCCGGCGCCCGTCCGCGCCGACCGAGCCAGCGACCGAGCGACCGCCTTCCACGCGGCGTCTCGAGTGAAGATGGACTGGACTCCCTCTTCTGCCGGCCAGGCAGCCAGCCGGCCCGCACGCGCTCGCTCGCAGCGCGCCGGGCAGCGACAGCAGGGCTCGCGCCGACTCCGCTCCGACGGCGCGGCGGCAGCGGCTGCAGCGGCGGCGCCGGGTTGCAGGTCTGCTCTGCTGCTGCTCTGCTCTGCTCTGCTCCTGCTCTGCGTGCAGACACGGCGTGCGCGCGCCGGGCCCAGGATTAATGAATGAGCTGAGCTGCGGAATGCGGCGTGTGCACGACCCCGGCCGCGAGCGCGAGCGGCGCTGCGCCGGCGCGGCGAGGAGGAGGAGGAGGAGGAGGAGGAGGAGGAGGGCTCGCGGGAGGCCGCAGCGAGGGCGGGAGGGCGAGGGCGCCGCGGAGGGCGGGCGGGCGGGCGTGCTTTTTTGGCTTTCTTTTCTTTTTTTGCGCGTGCACGTGCACGTGCCGCGCGGGCATCGATTCTGAGCGTGGAGCGCGCAGGGCGGGAGGGCTGCCGCAGCCGCTGCTGATGGCTGCGCGCGGGCGCAGACGCGGGTGCGGGCGGCGGCGAGGAGAGCAGCAGCGGCGCCGCGGCGGAGAGGAGCGAGCGGGGCGGGCGCGAGAGGACCCGGGAGGGAAAAGGAGCGCGCGCGAGGCGGCACGCGCGGGAATCGAGGCGGGGGGTGCCGGCGGAGTCCACGTATACCTCCCGGTGCCCTAAGGTGGTTTACATGGGTGCGGATCGGGGCAGGGTGTTGTTCGATACGCCCCAGGATGGGACGGATACAGGCAAGTCGGGGGGCAGATAAGGAATTGAGGAGGAAGTAGGCGTAAGAGACGCGGACGGGACGTGCGCAAGGCCCCTCCGAACCGGGCCTCGTGCCGCCGCCGCTTGGAAAGAAATCGATCCTTTTACGGTCACCATAAAACCAAACAAACAATCGAACGAACGAGGCGTGGACTTCCTGACACTCAAGAGCGACGAAGATCCTCTCGCGCGTTGCCGCGGCATCAGTGGCAGCTGCAGCTGCTGGAGGCCTGGCGGAGCGTGCGTCGTTCCGCTTTTTAGGTGTGTGCAAGACATCGTGCGGCAGCGGCACGGATGGTGTGCGGAAAGAAAAGGAAAAGCGATGCGCATCCGCCTGTCTTATACATGCAGTGCGCACGAAGCCGCGGGTGTGGCGGGGGAGGAAGACGGCGCGGTGAGGAACACACAACTTGGGCAAATGTCGCTGTCGGCGGAGGAGGTGAAGGTGGAGGAGGTGGAGGTGGAGCACAGACATTCTATGATATGCAAAACTGCTCTGCGGATCGACAGAGATCGTCGAATGAAAATGCGCAAGATTTGGGGCCTGGCAGAGGCTTGCATGTTTATGAGCGAAGACTTGTTCCAGGTGTTTGGGATATTATTCTGCAGAAATTCGGAGTCGCCTTGTGTGAAGCATGCATGCTTGTCGATTGAAGGTATGCAAGTTGCTTGGAAGGCACGCCTCGCAACCACTCCCAAATCAAGGATACTTGATTGATTCGCAGCGACTTTGGACCCATCGAGAGCGAGAGAGTCCCACGAGCAAAAGACGCCCGTCCCACCTAATAAAGGTTAATAAAGCAAGCATGGTAGATTGCTGGGCCGTTAGCGACGGGCTGCTTGCTGTTCATAAGCTGTGCCGACCGGGGTTGATCTTCGTCTATCCAGATCTATAAATGGACGTTGTTCGGTGTCTGTATCATGAGCTAGGCTTGGCCTAGGCCTAGTATGGGCAGAGACTCTCTCGCCCCGTCATCATCAGCCACAAGCCCAACGCGGCCGCGGTCTGCGGCGCGACAGAGGCCATGGCGCACGGAGGCGCAGAGACCTGCGAGGGCGCCGCGGGCGCCACGCAGCAGCAGCAGCGGCAGCAGCAACAGCAGCAGCAGCGGCAGGCCAACGCGTCGACTTTGGAGTCGGCCATGGCGAGCTCACTCGCGTCGTCGTCACGGCCAGCAACGACCGCGACAACGCCGCCGCTCACCAAGGCCCAGGCAGGCGGCACCTCCGCAGCGGCATCTGGAGCAGCTAGATCCGGATCCCTCGAGCACGATGTGCGGCTTGGGCTGCGGAAAATGTTCAACTCGCATGAGCTCGCAGACGTGCGACTCCACGGCTTCGAGGACGACCAGGGCCTGACGACCATCGAGCAGATCCCAGCGCATAGACTCGTGCTCAGTCTGAGATCTCCCGTCTTCCGCCAGCGACTCAAGGTCGGCGGACCTTGGTATGGGCGCAGCGACATCAAGTGCGAAATCGCAGACTTTGACGTCATGCGCGCTGTTGTGCGCTTCATGTACACGGATGCCCTCGAGATCCCTGCAGGGAACTTGCACTTGGGCGCTCGCGTTCACAGCGCCGCCCGTCTTTTCGGCATCACCTTGCTCGAAGAGCTCGCCGGCGACTGGCTCGCTCGCACCGTCAGCGAAGGCCGAGGAACCGACGAGTGGTTCTCCACCGCACTCGCAGTCTTGCAGTTTGCCATGCATGGCCGAAGTGCTGCCACGGCGCTCAAGGTCGAGCGCGACAGGCTCGATGGATGCATCGACCCGCGTCTTGCCCGCGCATGCCTGAACTTTGTGCACGCAGAACTGGACGAGGCACCGCCATCCACGCGTGCTGCGCTTTTTCGAGCCATGCACGGACCCGTTGCCAACTTGCGCGAGGGGGCACAAGACGATGCCGCAAGCTCCTGCGAGGCCAGCATCTGCGCCGACGTCCTCTTAGAAATTGCCGGCTCTGTAGAAAGTCCGCGACTCATGGAGTCTGCCGTGCTCACCGGCAGAGCAGACATAGTTCTTGATCTCATCTCAAGAGGGGTCGATCCAGATGCGCCCACGTCGCTGTCAAACCTTCTCCCCGTCGAAATTGCTCTTCAACTGGGCAAAGTACTTTCTGCTTCGTCCCAGGGAGACCAGGGGCACGCGCGTCTCGCTTCTTCTTCATCCTCATCCATCTCCTCCTTGCCGGGCAATACGCGTCGTCAAGCCTCCGTGGACGATCTCTATAGCGCAAATAGTGCCACAGGCCCAACGCAACGCTCTGCAGGACTGCCTTCTATTCCGGCTGGACCCACGGCCAACGAGGGCAAAACCGAGGCAGACCAAGAGTCGAGTACTCGGGTGTCAGCAGCACAAACAGAGGCGCGCATTGCTCGCATTCTCGATCAGGAACTCGGCTATAAGCCCACGTGGTCCTCGCAAGAGGACATGACTCGCATCGTGGAAACGCTCATCCTCGGCGCTAAACGCGTCGCAGATGCTTCCATGGGTGATCGCCGCGATCACGTGCAGCAGCACCATTCCATGCTTAATCTCGCCGCGCGCCTGGGTAACGCGCGTCACGTGGAAGCCCTTGTCGAGGCCGGCGCCGACATTAATGAATGCGACCCTGCCACAGGCCGCTGCGCGCTCCACTGCGCAGCTGAGGGTGGCCACGCGGATGTAGCACGCGTGCTTCTCGCCAATGGTGTCGTCCACAATCAGCAGGACCAAAACGGATGCACAGCGTTGCATCTTGCTTGTCGTCGCGGCCACGTCTCGGTTGTCGAGCTGCTTCAAGCCGCTGTCAACGTCATGATTCCCGATCGCTATGGCTGGACAGCCTTGCACCATGCGGCCCGCAAGGGCCACGCCGAGGTGGCTCACCACATCCTTCAGGCATGCGAGAACCCCCTCGGCCTCATCATGGCTACCGAATATGATCAAGGTAGCACCGCATTACATCTCGCAGCCTCGAACGCTCATTATCGCGTCGTGCTCGTGGTGCTTGACATGGCTCGCGAGCTCGACGAAGAAGCGGTCGACGAAGCCGAGACCACCGGGCCTTCAAAGCGTCGCGCTCAACAGCAGCAACAGCAACACGACCAGGCACACGCCGCCGCCGGCGCACCGAACGACGGACTTTCGTCACCGAAATCATCCCGCTCTCCGCAGAAAAAGGATCAGAAAGATAGGGATGGCAACACAGAAAACCAGGATAGTGCGGCGAATCAGGGAGCTTCTTCCAAAACCGGCACAACCGCAAAGGTCTCCTCTTCGGGTGCAGCGTCCAGCGCTGCTGCCGTGTCTTCGTCTCCGTCCAAAGCTGGAGGATTCCCCGACGACCGGAGTGTGGGCAGTCGACGAAGCACGAGATCCGGCAAGACCACGCTCAAGCATGGGTCAAACATTGATGGCTACCTTCACTGCCGAGCTATCACCAACGCCAAAGATCTCCAGAGTCGAACTCCGCTGCACTGCGCGTGCGCCACCGGCTGCGATGCAATCATCCGAACGGAGATCGCCTTTACGGCACGCCTCAACAGCGGAAAACCTGATGCCGAGGAGACGGAGCAGCACGACCTTCCCGAATATGACGTCTTTCGCCGTGCGTGCAAGGTCATCGAAACGCTCTTGGACGCAAAGTCTGACGTCATGGCCCGCACTAAAATCGGCTATGTCCCATTGCACTTTGCGCTCGGCGGTCAACGCAAGCAATCGCAGCAGATCCGCGGCAACGTATCGTGGCTCCGTCAGCTCCAGGACCCTGGTCCCGCGCAGCGTGCCCGCATCGAGAACATGACACGCCTTCTTACAATTCTTGTTGGCGTTCCGGGTGGCCACGAAACTATGAAAGCGATTGGGTCTGATGGCGTGACCCCCCTTCACGTCGCCGTGCGGAATGGCCATGTTCGTGCCGTTACCGTTCTCATTCGTGGTGGTGCAGACCCGAACGCTCGTGACCAAGCAGGCGCCACGCCTTTGGCGTTAGCGCGGGAGCATTGGCCGCTTCCACTACTCGTCAATGCTCTCATCAAACAATTACCGATGGCGCCACGCTGGGTCGAGGACGCTGAAGTGACCAAGTGCGAAACGTGCAAGTCGGCATTCTCCTTTACGAATCGCAAGCATCACTGCAGGTGCTGTCACTCCATCCATTGTAGCACGTGCGCCAGTCGCAAACTCCCTATTCCACGATTTGGCGTTGATTCTCCTGTGCGCGTGTGCGATGCTTGCCACGAGGCGTTGTCCTGGCCAGACGTGCAAGACGAAGAGTATTCTGGATCTGATCAGGACGAGTTTTCCGACGAGGCGGACGAGGACACCTTTCAGGACGAGCTTGATCGTCGTGAAAGTCAGGCGCGCTCCGTGGCCTCGTCGACCTCGGCTCGAAGTTTCCTGAGTGCGCAGCGCAAGAAGCCCACGACAACATCGGCCTCTGCGGCACGGGATTCGACTAATCTTGCGGCTGGCGCGACGAGCGGCTCGCAGTCGTCAGCACAGGCTTCTAACGTCAAACACATTCGTGTCGCTGCATCCTCTGCCGCAAACGGCAATCGTCGCCGTCGCAATGTGAATCTTTCTTGAACTGCCAATGATTGAGATTCATACCGATTATTCTTTTGTGCATTGAAACCATTCATTCATTTACTTATAAATAAATAAATCGATCATTCGCGTTGCGTCTGTCGTAGTGCCAAGAGGAAGAGCTTTGCAAAATAATTTTGCGTCCGCGCAGATCTTCCTGCATTTGGTTTGGAATGATCAATACAAAGTCATTTCCTTTTCCTTCTTGTGGCCAACAAGATTGTCTCGTCTTGCCTTGTGCGCATTGATTTTTCTCGACTTGGTGCGCTTTTTCCATACCCTCAACATATGCAATCCCACCAGACTGTGAATGTGCGGCCATTCACGCCCGTCGCTTCTACGTCAGCGCCCCAAAGTGCTCCTTCAAAGAAGTCTCCTTCAAAGAAGTCCAATAAAAAACCATAAGTTTCTTTTTCAAGTTTCAATGGCGGCGTTCCGTTCTAATCGAGGCCGTGTTCCAAAGGCCGTTCTTGGACGGCGAGACCGGTGGTGATTGGCGCCCGGGCTCCGGGGCCTTGTAGCAGAATGAGATTGGCTGCTGGCTTGGTCCTGCGTACGCGCGCAGGCTCGCAGGCACGCAGACGAGCGAGGCAGGAGCGGCCGCGGAGGTCGAGGCGAAGTCTTCTGCGGCGGCACCATGGCGTCGAGCAAGACGTACCTCCGGTATGCGCACCAGGACAGCTTTGGCGTGGTGGCGGCGCACGACTGCAACATCGTGGCCGACGCCAAGGGCGCCCACGTGCTCACGTCCGGCGTGCAGGATGTCTTGGTGTGGAACCTGCAAAGCGGCGAGCTCGTGCACAAATTCCGTGACGCGGATACCGCGGGCCGCGCTGATCCGTACGCAGTGTCGAGAGAACTCTCGGCGCTGGCACTTGGGCCCGAGGACCGCTACCTCGCCACGGGCGATGGCGCCGGCACGATCAAGCTTTGGGCGTACAAGGACAAGAACTTTCTCGTTGCCTTGAACGGTCATCGATCAGCTGTCACGACTCTGTGTTTTTCTGCCGATAACGCGCGACTGGCATCCGGGTCCCGCGACACAGACATCATCCTATGGGACCTCGTCGCCCAGGTGGGCCTCTTTCGCCTGCGCGGCCACAAGCAAGAGGTCACCGATCTTCGTTTCCTCAAGGGCGGGGCGCAGCTGCTGTCCTCTTCGAAAGACATGCTCCTGAAGACTTGGGACCTCGAGACACAGCACTGTGTCGACACCTTTGTTGGCCATCGCAGCCCCGTTTGGAGCGTTGATGTCAACCGCGACGAGACCCGAATTGTCACAGCAAGCTCGGACCAGCAGCTGCGAGGATTTGCGCATGTCTCTGACGAGCAGCGCGCCGCCGAATTGAAACGTCTCGAGGATGCAGGCGCTCTTTCCAGCGTGCAAACCGGCGACAGTGGAAACAAACCCTTTGACGCCTCGTCTTCCTGGCGCCTGCTGGAGGGATCGATCACGCGCGGCACCGCCGAACGCGCACATACTATTCGATTTTCCCCCAACGGCCAACTCATCGGGTGTCAGACGGCCGGGAAGACGCTTGAGATCTTCCGTATGCGCAGTCCCGAAGAAGTGACCAAAAAGATGAAGCGAAGACTGCGGCGCCTCAAGGAAAAGAAGAAAAAGAAGGAGGACGGTAGCAACGACGCCGGCGACGAGGCTGAAAAGGACGGGGCACAGGATGAGGTTCCTCAATTTGCAGACGAGGTGGAGTCTCTCGCCCAGATCCGCACAGACCACCGCATGCGCTCGTTCGCTTTCACGCGCGTCTCCGCCCACAAGGCCGAGATCGTTGTCTCGTACAACACGAACCAGCTCGAACTCTATACGCTAAACATCCAGCAAGCTGCTGGCGAGGACCAGGAACAGTCTGGGCAAAAGCGAAAGCGGCAGCTCAGCTTGCAGCGCACGCGCGAGGTTGAGCTGCAAGGTCACCGCAACGATGTCCGTGCGGTGGCTCTTTCCGGAGACGACTCCCTCGTACTCACCGCAGGCAACGGTGCTGCCAAACTCTGGAATGTCAAGACGCGCTCTTGCATTCGCACCTTTCGAAGTGGGTACTCGCTCTGCTGCGCCTTTGTTCCTGGTGACATGCATGCGATTGTGGGTACGCGCTCTGGGCATCTGATTATGTTCAACTTGGCGTCTGGTGAGGTGCTAAGCGACGTTGCCGCGCACGACGACGCCGTCTGGAGCATTGACGTTCGCCCTGACGGTAAGGGCTTTGTGACGGGCTCCGCAGACAAGCAGGTCAAGTTCTGGGAGTTTGAACTTGTTGGTGCAGAGGACCCCGCCGACGATACAGCCAGTGTGGCTTCATCGTCTTCGTCGTCGTCATCGTCGTCGTCGTCGTCATCGTCGGGCGCCTCATCTGATTCATCCGCGGGTAACAAACGGAAGAAGACCAGTGCACCTGCCGCCAATGGTGGCGCGGACGGCGGCAAGCTTGAGTTTGTACACACGCGAACCTTGAAGATGAACGAGGACGTGATGGGCGTCAAGTATAGCCACCATGGAAGCTCGGCGCGCCTCATTCTGGCCGTCGCTCTGCTCGATTGTACCGTCAAGGTCTTTTTTGAGGATTCACTCAAGTTCGCGCTTTCCTTGTATGGCCATAAACTCCCTGTTTTGTCCATGGATATCTCCGACGACAATGCCCTCATTGCCACGGCTTCTGCTGACAAGAACGTCAAAGTCTGGGGTCTCGATTTTGGAGATTGCCACAAGTCATTCTTTGCGCACGATGCTTCAGTCATGTGTGTTCGCTTTATCCCGCGCACGCATTACATGCTCACCGCAGGCAAGGACCAGCGCATTCGCTACTGGGATGCAGACAAGTTCGAAATGATTCTCTCTCTAGAGGCCCACATTGGCGAGGTCTGGAGTCTCGCCGTCGCAAGCGATGGCTCCTATTTTGTGTCGAGTGGACATGACAAAGCGCTGCGCGTATGGGAACGCACCAACGACATCGTCTTTCCCGATGAGGAGCGCGAAAAGGAACTCGAGCAGCAATTCGACGCCAAGTTGCTCGCGGATCGCAAGGCGGACACGAGCACGGTGCAAGCGGTTCGTGAGGCCGACGCCGGCGATGAGGATGGCGCAGACGCTGCAGAACAGACGGGCCCCGAGTCTGCGGCCGCAACCAAGCGAACGACGGAATCGCTTCGCGTGGGTGAGAGGCTCATGGAAGCTCTTGATATTGCAGATGAGCGTCGCGAAGTCCTCAAGGCGCACGAGGTCACGCTCAAGGCCGCGCGGAAGAAGGCTACCAAGGAGGAGCTTGCCAAGGCAGAAAAGCGCGGCGAACCCTTAGTGCAACCGCCACCGCCGAACCCACTCATGTTGGGCCGCGATCCAATTGCCTACGTTATGCACACGTTGCGTTCCATCAAGTCCAGCGAGCTCGACGAGGCGCTCATGCTTCAGCCGTTTTCATATGCTGTGCGTGTTTTTCCTTATTTGCACGAGGTCTTGGTGGCCCCACGTCAGGAGGGACACCTCTTACGGCAGAGCACAAACACCGAGGTGGCCGTCAAAGTTGCAGTGGCTCTTCTTCGCGTCCACTTTAAGCAGATCGTCGCCACGCAGAACCTTCGGCCCACGCTCGTGGAGCTCCGCGGTGCAATCCGTGAGCAGCTGTCGGTTCTTCAAGATCAGGTCGGCACCAATATGGCCGCTTTGCGAGCGCTCAAGTCCCAGGTGGCCTCGAACAGCTCCAAGGGATTTGCTTAGCTCGCTCGTACATTTAGCATCATATCATGGTAGAATATAAAACGAATGAAGGTTCGCGACGAATTACTCACTGCTTTTGCACACGAGATAGATTGACGTATTCGTCAGCTGTGTTGGTAACGTAGGCAAATTTCATTCGAGCATTGGGGAAACGGTTCTGCGCCAAAGGATTTGAACTCTTTGCTCGCCTCCGTCTCTGTGGCCGATGATGCTTTGGAGGGGTTTGTTGAATCCTCGTTCGTTGAAAACTTGCCGCTTTGAACGTTTGTAGAGCTCGTAATTGAAGTATCGGCGCCGAGTTTGAATTTGAAGGTTGGCAGAACGATCCCGTCCATTCGCAAGAACTTGATTGCGTTCTGGGCGACAAGACCAGCAAAGAAAAGAGGAACACCCGGAATGTCCAGTTTAGCGGGTCGCAAAGCATGATTGATGCCTGCAAACGAAGTTCCATGCGTACGTCGTGACTGAAGACTGCTCGCCATCTCTTTTGCAGCATGGCAGCGCAGGCAAGCCGTGCGACCAGGTCGAACGAGATTGATGACGCCGGCGCTGACGTCTGCATTGAGTTGCGCATTAAAAAAGGGCACGTTCAGCTCGAGCGCAAGATCATTGACGCAGCGGCGCGCAGGCTCGCTATCAAGACAGGCAATCATAAGGTCTGCGTCTGCGTTTCTCAGGATCGCGCTTTCGGAATCACGAACGTTCGCGCTAACATCGGCAATCTCCGACGACAAGCGGAGACCGGGATTGATGGCGTGCAATAGAAGTCGCGTTGCCTGTGTTTTGGGCAGACCTACGTGGTCCCATCCAAATGGCGAAGACTCGAGATGCCGAGGCTCGACACTGCCTTTATCAATGAGCGCAAGACGTCCGATTCCAGCTCGCGCGAGGAGTTCTGCGACGCGGGCGCCGATGCGACCGAGACCTACGATCACGACGGTGCATTCCCGCAGAGGTTTTGCGCGCCGGGCAGAGCTTGTGCGTCGAACAAGACTTTGCGAAACGGACGAGCTCGTTGGCGATTGGGGAAGACCGTCGTCGGCGCCTTTGTCGCCAGAGGTTTGCTGTCGCCGTCGTTGCTGCTGCTGCAGAGGCGGAGGCGACGACCTCGGAGAGCTGCCCTTGTGATTGTTCGACCCTCGAGAGAGGCTGGCGACAATATCGGCGTTTGATTTTGGGCTCTGCGGCTTGTCGCCATCGTGGTCCTCGTCATCATCGTCGTCGTCCGCCAGGCTTTCCTCTAGCATTCTGACATACCTTTTCAGTTTATTCACGTATCCGATGAGGTCGTCGCCCGTGAGGACAATGTCGTCATCTTCCTCGCTGGGCATGGCCCTCGACGCTCTCTCTTGCTCTTCTTCGCGTCCCGCTGAGGCGAGCGCAGTCAGTGCGTCAGTCTGGGATTGCTGCCGATGGGACGCGTGTCCCAATCACATCTAGCCGTTGTGACGTCTTGCAGAGTGTGTGCCATGCCATTGGCACGAAAGTGCAGTGGCAAGATGGGGGTGCGACTACTCGTACTAGTATCATCTCGTCTTGTCCACAGAGGAACGAGCCGCGGCCGCGGCCATCACCCACCCACCCACGAATCCACCGGCTCCGCCACCTGCTGCTGCTGCATACCGAGAAGACGTGGCAGTCAAAAAGAGCGCAAGCACGCCAAAACGCAAGCAAGCAAATAAGCAAGCAAGCGAGTGAGCGACACGGACATAGACGTCGAGCAAGAGCAAGATGCAGAGGGCTCAGCCCTTTCAGCAACAGCTAGAGCGTGACTCGCCCGCGCTTCAGCAGAGTGTGCGGAACCCGCTCAAGAGCTTTAGTCGCGAGGAGCGAATGCTCGAGTCTGTCCAGGCTAAAGAGGTCGAAAATGAAGATCTGAAGCGCGAAGTCATTGTTCTGCAGCGTAGACTTGCCCAGGAGCAAGCGGAGCATGCGAAAACGCGCGCAAATCTAGGTGCCATCGAGGCGGCATGCCGTCGGCTGCATGTCCATCGACAGGTCGAGCAAGATCTCGAGGAACATGTTCGGCAAAATCTGCAACGCGAGATGGGCTGCGAGACGGAAGGCCCCAACCCGAATCTCTTGTCGCAAAAGCCGCGCGACATTCGCGTGCATGGCGGTGCGGGACTGCCGAATAAATTCGCTTTTGGCAGCGACGAACTGCAGCAGCTCATTGAGCAGCACAACACTTCGCACGCTGGATCCTTTTCCCGTCGATCCTCGTTCGGTCAGGCGACGCGTGAGGAAGAGGCCGCTGCTGCGCGAGATCGCGAGACCAGCCGCAAGGAACACTGGCGTAGGATGACATCTCTTAAGCGGCCGGTGCAGGAAAAGCAAAAGTTTGACATTTTTGGCAATGCCATTGTCGAACGGGCCCCGTCCATGGGAGGAAATAATAATCAAACCGAAGATGCCGGCCACGAGGGGGGGCTCTTTGCCGGTCTCGGTACTGCGCGGGCGCGACACGAACGTGCTGGCACAGACTTGCAGTCTGACGCTTTTCTGGCAACCGCAGGCTTGTGGCGAGGTGGGCTCGCGGCGCACGGGTCTGCGCCGGGACCGAGCGCGCACTAAGTCTCAAGATGCAGCGCGTGTATTCATTCGTCCATGCATCTGTGCCTTTCTTTGACTCTTTGCAAACAGATACATTTTTGACACTGTCACGATAACCTGCGTTTTTGCAGCATAGGTTCAAGAAGTAAAGCAACTGTTCAATGTCTACTTTTCATATCGATGTGTATGCCAAAAACAAGTCACTCGATGGTCATTTGTTTCAAATCATCATTTTATTTCATATACTCATCAGGTCTTGTCGATCGTTTTCGAAGCTGCCCGAATTATCAGAATCGCGGTGGTCATGAACATTCTTGTTGTCGTCGTCGTCATCATCATCATTTCCATATTTTCGGCTTGGATTTTCATCGTTGTCATCATCATCTTCTATCTCGTCTTCTTCTTCGAGGGGGCGCCCAAGCGTTTCACCCTGCAGACAAAGCGCAACAAGTGCAGCAACGAAGCTTATAGACGCGAAGAAGGCACTTGTGGCGCACAAGGGCACTTTTGAAATAAAGGCCGAAGCGATGAAGGGCGAGATGACGGCACCTGCGCGGAAAAAGCCGACACAGAGTCCGTAGACAGAATTGCGGACACATGTTGGAAAAGACTCCGGAGTGTACGTGTAAAGCGTGCTCACAGTGATGCAGAAGGAGGCGTGCATGAAGAATACGCTGAGAAAAAGAAGACCTGCGTGCCTTCCCACACAGAGCGAGAGCGTGCTGACAGCGAGCGAAAGTGCGCCGCAGAAAATCGCTCTTCGGCGCGGGACCTGCTTGACGACATGGTAGTTGACAAAGGTCCCCGCGAGGCCAGCGAGGCTAAGAACGCAAGCTGTGAGGTAATGAGCCTGACCTCCCCCAAAGTAGGCGCGAAATTCGAGTGGGAGGAACTGAAAAATTCCAGAAGAAATGGCCATGAGCAACCAAACAAGAAGAAGCGGTCCAAGCTTTCGCACTCGCAAAAGACGCTTACGGCGCCTCGTGCGCTGCGCCATCCACGGCATGTGCGGCGCCTTGGCAGCCGTGGCGTTCTCTCGCGCGCTCCATTCGAGGTTTGCGACATTAAAGTACGAGGGGCACGTCTTGGCATTAGCTTTTGCAATGAATTTCACTGCAACAACGGCTTGGTGAAATTGTCCATGCTGAATGTGGTGTCGCGGAGACTCAACAAAGAAGGCGAGCTGTGCGATTGCGGGCACAAAGAGTAGCGATATGAAGCGAATCATGTGACGCCAACCAATCCGCGGAAACAAGAACCAGGCCAGAGAGACCATGACAAGATGCGCGACTCCAAACGACACTCCGGAAAGAACAACGTACTGTCCTCGCACCCGCTGCGGAGAGCTTTCGAGAAGGAGAGATTGACAAATGATGAGGTTGCCTCCTGCACCAAAACCGAGGATAAGTCTCGCCCAAGCAAATTGAAGCACAGAGCCTGCAAAGGAGGAGATGAGGCCACCCATGACGCAAATGATGAGCGTAGCACGGAACGCGTGTCGCCTGCCAAAGGCGTCCGCGAGAAGGCCCCAAAAGAAGGATCCCAGCATCATGCCAAGTGCGCCAAAGGCGCCAATTACGGCGAGATCGGGTGCAGCAACATGCCAAAGATTCTCGAATTCGACATAGAGAAGCGAGAGAAGCGCGCCTTCTGATACGTCGATAAAAAGGCTAAAGCCTGCAAGCACGAGAAGACGTCTCTGGTATGCGCCGACACCGATCTCGTCAATGGCCTGGTCTAGTAGCCTTAAATTCGCAGTCTTGCTGGTCTTTTCGGACGGCCTGCCGCCGCTCCCGGAGGTCACACGTGGGCGCGCGTGAGCCTTGGTGCCCAGGAGGCCCTCGCGCTCTTCTCCATAGCCGGCGGCTTTTGACCATGTCAACGGGGTCATCGGTCTATCCTCCTCGTCTTCGTGGTTATCTTCATCGTTTTCGACGCCTGCTTCGGCAAAGAGGTGGCGCAGGCGTCTCGGTGCCTCGGGGGGCCCTTGATTGTGCATCCCGAACAGCGAGCCGGCCGCAAGCGCTGCTACCGTCAAGTTGTTATTCTCTGAGAAATAAGTTTGGCTAGGACGTTGCAGCAACAACAGCAGCTGCGAGACATCTCTTTACTTTTTGATTCCATCTATTCAACTACGGCCCAGAATCTGTGCGGAAAATGAGCGCGTCCTTGTTGTGTTGGTCGACAAATGAGAGGACGGAGAGCCGCACGTTGGAATCGTTTTGCCCGTCAACAGCGCGCACAATGTATTGGCCCAGCGCGTTTCGCATGACCTTGAAGGCTTCGACAGTACCATCTTCCTCGTCGGCTTTGAGAGCGTCGCGCTTGCGTTTTTGCGGGGTTGGAGCCAGATTTTGGATGGACAGCGACTTGGACTTGTTTTCTTGCAAAAAATTGCGGCAGTAGTCGAGCCAATCGTGGAATTCTCGAATCACTTTGGACTCGTTGCCAGATCGAGCCTCGTGCGTGAGGTTTTTTACAGCCTCCACCCAGCGCTCGCGCCATTGTCGTTGTTGATCCTTTTTGCTGCGATTCAGTTTGGAGTATAAGATGAGTCGGACATGAATGTCGCCAATTGTATAAACGAGCTCGCGCTGACCCTCGCGTCCCTTGGCTTTGTTGGTCGGGTCTTCGCGGGTGCGCAAGTTAATCTCGGTGATGACCCTTTCAATGCGAAGACGCGTGGGCGCATCCAGGAAGACGAGCACGCTGTTCACGCTGATGAACTTGATGATGTGCCCATGCAGGTCCGGAATCTCTGTGCTCGTGCCTGTCTGCGCATCAAGAACGTGAAGCGTGACTGGAAACTGGCCGTTTGCATCGGTGTGCCGGATGGCATAGGGGTTGACCAGCGCGGGCACAGGGAGGCCCGAATTATTGGCTGCAAAAGACGCTGGTGGCGCCACCACGGCCCTAGGGTCGCTCGTCGTCGGGAGACCAAAATCCGGCGGAATCGTTCCAGGCGGGTCTGGCTGTGGCATCGCCATGTGTGAAAGTGCGTGGATACTATGTACACCTGCTGGAAGTGGCGGGGGTGGGGCCGGTATATGATCGCCGGAAACGACATTTGGAGCTTCCTGCGACTGTCTATGGTCCTGCTGCTGTCCCTCTTGTTGTGTTCCGCCATCTTGGTCTGTTTGCGCCTGATCTTGATGTTGAAGTTGGTGATCCTGGCCCGTGAGATCTTCTTGGTCCGCGTCCGCATTATCAGCATTGAGATGGCCGTGCTCGTGATGCTCGAGATGATGGTCCGGGTGCTGATGCGGATCTCCGTCGTCGTCTCCTTGCATGCCGGCGCCAGTGACACCATCGACCTCGAGCTTGCCATCTTCCCCTGCATCGTTGGTCTCCGGATCTACGCCTTGCGCGTCGCCGCCCGCACCCTGATCTTCGGTCGAGGCCTGCGCAGCATCTTGGTTGGTTTCGATCACCTCTGCATCCTCCACTGCATCCTCCACTGCGTCCTCGCCGCCGTGTTCGAGGTGGTGGTGGTGGTGCTCGTGTTCGTGCTCTTGCTCAAGGTCATCATTCGGCACGCCCGCCTCGGCGTCGCGGGGATCGTGCGGGTCTCTCGACGCCATGGCATGCACGGGCGCCGCGGCCTCTCTCCCCCCCGGCGCAGCCCGCCCCGGTCGCCGCCGCCGCGCGCCTGAACGTGGCCCGAGAGCGCCAGGGGAACGTCTGGCGGCTCGAGCCGCGAGATTCCCCTCCTTCCCCTCCTTCCCCGCGCCGGCTCGGCTCCGCTCGCCTCGCCTCGCCTCGCCTCGCCTCGCCTCGGCGCGCGCGCGCCGCCTCCGCCCGGCCTCGACGCCGGCGTCGGCGTCGGCGTCCGCGTCCGCGTCCGCGTCGGAGTCGGAGTTGGAGTTGTGCTCGCGAAGCCTGCGAGGCCGAGCCCCTTCGCTTCGTCTCGGCCGGGCTCGCGCAGAACAGAAGGGAGGAAGCGAGGGAAAAAACGGGACGCCGGGACTGGGACGAGGAGCGCGAGGCGACGGAGACAGCCGCCAAGGCCGGCGGGCTGGAGCCTCGAGGGAGCGCGTGCTGCGGCGAGCGCGGCGGGAGGGAAGAGGATGTCGGGGAACGTCGGGGTTGGCGAGATGGCCATCTGGAGAAAAAGGGGAAGAGCGAAAGCACTTTGGAGGCGGCGAAAGAAGATCTCTTCGATGCCGCGTCAAGTGAAACGATGCGCATGATGCTGAGCGGATGCGCGATCAGCATTTCGACTGGCCCGAAGCTTTGTTCTGGGGTACAGAAACATTGGATGGACGGAAACACTCGTGGCATCACGCGGCTGGCTGGTTGGAAATCGCATGTTGCGCAAAAAACAATAGTTAGGCTGCTTTCTCATCTTCTTTCAGGAACTAGCCTCTGCCATAACTGTCATACTGGAAAGAGCTTTGATGAGCGGGCAAAGTGAAGAGACTTTCCCTTTTCAAGCGTCTTTTGGTCAGACGAATCCTGTACCACGGAAAAAGTATGCGCGGGAACAATGAAAAAAAAAATGACGCGATCCGGAAGAAGTTGCATCAATGCAAGAGAGGTTGATGCATCCGTTCAAAAATCATGAAGCGGTCGCTGTCGCTAACGAACCTGACTTCGTCACTCTCCTTCGAGCTCAATGCGTTTGTGCTTGCGCATCTCGAAGCACTGTACATTAAAAACTTCGTCTTCAAGTTGTTTTGTCTCCCCCTCCCCCATGTCATGCTTTTACAGTCAATCAAAAACGCAGAACTAGGCCTACGAAACAACCCGAGCATCTCCACGAGTGCACAAGCAAGCAAGCAAGCAAGCAAGCAAGCAAGCAAGCAAGCAAGCAAGCAAGCAAGCAAGCAAGCCCCGACGAGGCGCGCAGCGAGTCGACTGATCGTCCGAGCCAAAAGCAACGAGCCGCTCGACCGGCCGCCGTGCAGTCAGATTGCGCGCGACCTGGACTTGGGGCCTTGCGCAATCTGGCGCGCCAAGCCAAAAGCCAAAAGCCAAAAGCCAAGACAGAAGCCAAAGTCCGTCTTGGCAAAACAGAGAGAGGACGGCGCGGCAGAACGGAATCGCGCGAGAGGGGAAAAGAGCAGCAGGGCCAACATCAAGCGGCGGCGAGCCGAGAGGAAAGATGCAGCACGACCTCGAGTACGCGGCCAAGGTGATGGCCTTGGACCGCATTCCGGCCAAGGAAGAGCTCCGGTACACGACGCGGTTCTCGCAGGAGCGCTTCGAGGCATGGCGGACGATGGGCGATCCGGCCGCAGACGAGTGCATTCGCGCGCTCGTGGAGATCAATGGCCGCATCACAAACATGTCGGATTTGCTGAAAGAGGTGAAAGAGCATCGAGCAGACTCGGCAGCCTGCGAGGCCTTTCTTCAAGAGGCGTGGACGGTACCTGCGTGGATGAATTTCGACAAGATCAAACGCGGCCAAGAACTCATTGCCGTGTACTCTCCCTTCATGGCAGTCTCTCTATTTTCCGCCTTGGTCGGTGGTGCAATGTTTCGCAAGGCTGCCATCGTGACCTCGATGGGTCAGCTTGGGGGACCCAACAGCTCACGGCGCGTGCAGGAAACCTCTTTTATGATCGGCAAAATGGTCCTTCCTGGCGAGCTCGAGCCTGGTGGCGAGGCCCACGATACGCTCGTACGCACAAGGCTCTTGCATGCGGCTTTGCGGCATCACTTGTCCGCCACGGGAAAGTTTAAGCACCCCACGGAGCAGGCCATCAATCAGCATGACTTGGCCATTACACTGGGCCTCTTTGGTTACGTCAACTTGAGATCGCTGCGGCACGTTGGTATTTCGCTTTCAGCGAGTGACACAGCATCATTTATGCTCATGTGGAAGTACGCTGGCTATCTTCTGGGTATTGAGGCCGATCTCTTGCCCGATTCCCTCTTGGATCAACAGGAGTTCTTTATGGCGAGCATGCTCGATCAGGCCAAGCCCATGGGCTCTGGACCGCGCGAGATCCTTGATGGTGTCGCCGAAAAGGCGGCATCAGAGTCTGGGTTCTCGGTCACCTTGCTTCAGAGGTATCTCTACCAGCTTGCTCAGTACATGACAGGCAATGACTACATGTCAGGCACTGGAATCGAAGACGAGGGCCCGTTTTACTGGGGACGTGCACTCACGTATGCCGGTGGGACGCTGACCAATGTCGTTGACCAGTACGTGCCCTTTGGAACCCAGGCGCTGTACGCTTGGAACATCAAACGTATGCAGCGCAGCTTTCGCAACAAGGAACTCAAGGAATCTGGCTACCGCGCCAAGCTTTAAGGTCTTGAGGCTCCGTTGCATCGCCAGCTCTTTGTTCATCATGATGCGCCAAACTAATAAAGAATGAAAGCTTGTTTTGGCTCTAATAATCTATCTTTCCATCTATTCATGACAATGACGTGACAAGCTCGAGCAGCAGAGTTACACGAGAGGTCAAAGAGGCGAACTGAGAGACCTTGCTTTCGGGATAGCTCGTCGGATTTTCTGAAAATTAGATCCAAGAGCCGTCCCCTCTTCCACCCGCGGAAATATAAGTGATCTCGCCGGCCAAGAACTGAAGCGCCTTGAAGCATCCAGTTGGAAGCTTCATAAGCTCCGGCACAGAGTCCATTGGTGGCGCATCCTTTTCACTGGCGAAAAAGTACATGGAACGAGTCATGTTCAGACTCGAGATCTCGCCAGGGCGCTTGCAAAAGCGCATGAAGACGCGCACCACAGGACTAGCGTTCATGCCATTGTTTTCAATAATAAAGTTTCGAATTGTTCGCTGCAGGTTTACAGCAGCTGTAACGCGCTCCGAAAGGCCTTTTTCGTCGTCGTGGAAGGGAAGTCCTCGACTCACTCGAGTCTCTGGATGCTCCTCCGAAAACGCAGAATTGTTGGGTTCCACGCGCCCAGGCGCCGTGCCCATGACAATATTCACCACAGCGGTACCGTCTTGCTCCCGTGAGGTCCAGCAATTCATGAATCGCTCCTCCATGATAGGTCCCAAAGGAAGTGGCTCTTGCATGCCCATCTTGGTGACTTCGCCAAAGGGAGTCGCCCAGAGTGAGTTGGAAAAAAGCAGAGGAACTCCTTGAACGCAGAGCAAGTCAGAACTTATGGAAACGCGGATGCAATCCCAGGAGCACCGAAGAATTTCAGCTGTAAAGTCGCTCACGGTGAGGCCCCGAAAGGAGCCGATCAGAAGCGCAAGGTCGCGCGACTTAGAGTCCATGCCTTTGGAGTTGACTTTCATCCAACGACCGCTGATGTTCCAGTCTGGGTGCACAGGGAGACGCTTTCTGCGTGAAAGCCGTGCACGGATACGCTGGTCTTCGACGATTCGATTGGCAAGAGCCCGAAGAAAGGTCGCACGTCGCACGCGCATCAGCATTTTACAAAAGACAACTTGCTGCGCCTCATTGGAAAAGTATTCCGCGGGTACATCGTCCACGAGGGCTTTGATATCCGCTGCAGAAATGCTTGGAAAGACTGCGCAAGCGCTCTTGAGCTTTGATCTAATTTCCAACGGCGGGGGGCGAAAGGGCTCGAATTTGAGAAGACCGGAGCACGCTGCCAAGTGCATTGCGCGCGAGATCTGGGCCTTGTCCAGGCCGGCCGCATTGAGGGAGCGCTCTGCATAGTTGCGCATCGTTTGGCGCATCTCGCCAAAGATGGAATTCTCCGCGTCGTTGTTCGACCTGCCCCGCACGTATGTCCCGTATTCGCGCTCCATCGACCAAGAGTACTCTTCTTTCTCACGCTGGATCTGGGCCTTGAGCATGGGCAGGTTCGCAGACCAATAGCGGACCATTTCATCGTGCTCTGGCAGACCTTGTTTGGCCAGCTTGAGCATCACCACGCAAAGGCTGTCGAGGCTATCAATAATGTCTCGCGCCGCGGCAGGTTGCATCCCGCCGTGCCGCACAAGAACTTTCTCCAGGCAGCGCATTCCCTCGCTTGGCTCGCTCGGCTTAGTTGAGCTGCTAGTGCTGCGCGCGTCGTCGCCGGAGGTCTCTACGCCTGGACCTCCAACGCCAAGGTCAAAATCGAGATCCCGCAGAAAGACATCCAGCTCCAGGTCGTCGAGGCAGTCTTTTTCTTGTGCCGCGGCAGTGGCTGCAGCCGCCCCAAAGCTATTGTCCACAATGCCGCGTGACCATTGATTATTAGTCAAGGAGCTCGAGCTCGAGCTCGAGCTGGCGCTGCTACTCGAACTCGTTCTCCCCATATTTGCGGCAAATGTGAATGGCTGCCCCCAACCTTCTGAGACGAGAGCACTGTCGTTTGAGCTCGCACCTTCGGCATCCATTGAAAATGTGTCTTCGTCAGTCGCATTCGATATCGTGCCATACAAGATGACAAACATTAATAGACGGTCCAGCATGCGATTTTTTTCATACTCGGGAGACAAGGAACCCAAGGGCGGTATTCCAACTGCTTCCTTGGGCTTGTTGTGCGATGAAAGAGCAACCCCAGGCGGATTTGGTATTTCCTGTTTTGCTGGACTTGGCCCAAGACTTGCATTGACGCGGTCCCGGGGCGACGATTTCTCGGGGGAATTGTCAGATTGGGCCATTCGCATCCAGTCAACAACCTTGGTTTGTCTTTTGCTGGCTCCCGCGGCATCAACTTGGTCTACGCCTTGGTTGCCTGGCGCCGCGCGTTTCCGACCGCTTTGAGCGGACTGAGTGGACGAAACGCCGCTTTTGGAGGCGCTTTGCTTTTGCTGAAGACTGGCCTGTCTGCGTCGCGAGAGAACCTGAAAGGCTGGCGAGCGCAAAGACCCAAGAAAAATGAGGTCTTTGTCATCGTTTGCCCGCTGCAAATAAAAGTGCGCCTCGAAGCAGTGGAAGCTATCGCACGTGGTTTTCGTGCTTGCCCATGGGTAGTGCCAGCTTTGCAGCGCGCGATTAAAGACGACGACGGTGCCGCGATCCCCGTCGTTTGTGATTTCACCTTGAATGAGGCTGTTGAGAGGGTTCTCCGGGGACCGGGCCTGTGCATCAATTTTCTTGGCAGGTACTTTGTCACCAACGTGCATTTGGTTCGGCGCGTCGGCTACATTGAGTTGGCCAAAGACCTGAACGTAGTCCCCGTTGCTGAGATTCGCCAGCCCTGACGAGACGTGAAGCTTGATGTACGACCCACAGAACCCTGACTTGACGTGTCGCGTCTGTCCATCGGGCGCAATGCTACAGTGCGGAAAGCACCGCAGGTTCTTGCACCGCGAGTTCTTATTGTTGCGCTGGTACACGCTATCAAAGCCCTGCAGGAACTCGCCGTGGATGGGCTCAAGACTCATGGCTCGTCGCTCTTCGCGCGACCCGTTCGTTCACTTCGGGTCGTCTTCTTCGTCTACGTAGCCTCGACGTCCTCCTGCCTCGCGCGGAGCTCACGTTGGCAACTTGCTGGGTCTCCTTGTCCAATCTCCAGGCGCCGGCTCAGCTCCAAGGTCCTCCCTCGGCTCAGGGCAGCGGCTCAAACCCCTCGATGATTTTCAAACTGGATTCCCGCACGCCCAAAGTCCACGTCCACGTCCACGACCACGGCTCCGTCCGCCTCTTCGCGCGCACGGCCGGGCTCCGCGCCCCTGCGCTCCGCGCTCGCGCGGGCTCGGCGGCAGTGCCCGCGGCCTCGCCTCGCCTCGCCTCGCTCGCGTCGCGACTCCGTCGTTGAGGAACTGGCGCCCTCGCGAGACTCGCTTCCAGGCTCAGACGCGTCGACCACCGCTTCCCGTCTCCCCTCGCTCTCTCCGCGTCTTGTACTCCCGCGCCCATGTTGCAGACCAATCCGCGCCCGCACCGGACCCGGGGCCACGGTCTTGTGCGGAGACCAGCGAGGAACAAGGGAAAAACTAGGAGCGACGCGCGCAGCTGCGTCCGCCCTCGACGTTCTGTTTGTCTTTCTGTCGCGCGGGTGTCGATGGCGAGAGCGATGGCGAGAGCGAGCACGAGGAGGGAGGAGGAAATGGTGGCGCGGATGGCGAGCATGGGCTGTTTGCGCAAAAGTGAGACTGCGTGCCGAGGCTGCGAGTCTCGTCTTGCTTTCCTTTTGCTTGCGCGCTGGATGGAACTAAGTGGCCGACGAGTCGTGACTTGGGATGGTGCCGTGGCATAGTACGTGCGTAACCTGGCCGAGAAGAGGTACGGCGAGCTGGGCCCGTTCGCTGGGAAGTGAAGGCAAGGCGCTGGTTGCAGTAGCCAATGGCAGGTCGAACATAGGGCATGGGAACGGAACTGGAAGGCAGACCTCCGCAAAGTACACCGGTCATTTTGCGGTCGACCGCGTCAGCCATCGCGCCGGAGATTGCCTTCGTGATGGCCTTCTCCAGTCTAAATCTTGGGCTCATGCGGAGCTGTGCGTTCTGGACAGAATCTTGTTTCGGTCCTTACCCTGGAGGGAAAGAGGCTGGCCGGTGAAAGAATGCGTTTTATGAACGGGACAGTAAAAGCGAGCATAACAGTGAATGCGCACGGAACAGAGCTGGCCCTGCCATGACTGAGGTTCGATTTGCGAGATGTAACCTGCGTTCCTCCGAAGATATGGATTGAAAATTGCTTGAGAGGCCACGCAGGAGTGAGACGAGCTGAGCTTTGTGTCCGGAAACCTGGCCTGGTTTTGAACAGGCAACCTTACGCAGGCACTCTGGCGCAGTCCCGCGTACTAGCACAAACTTCCTGGCTTTTAAAACGTCACTGCTTTCCCGTATTCGTTGAAGACCCGAGCGGAAGTATCTTTCAATGCCTTGAGACATAGCACAAAGCCAAAGGCTCTTCATTAAATCACGCGTTTAGCTGTCTTTTTCTTTTTAAAATTTGAAATCTCAATCGAACTCGAGCAATCGTGAGGATGGATGAATCGACTCAAGGATGACGCAAATTTCCCCAATTGCTTACAGGGCTTTTGGACATCATGATTTCCGGACACTCGCTGTTGCCCAAAGATGAATTCACCAGGGGCGAAGAGGAAAGTCACATCTTGTTGCCTTGTGTTGTCATTTTGGTTTTTCTGACCGTAATGATCCGCTGCGCGAGCTTCTCTCTGTGTGCTTATCGTATTGCCTGACAGCATCCTGAGATTTGTCGCGCCGCTAGCTTTGTCCCCGTGGCTTGCAATACCTGCCTCTGCTGTTTGCTGTATCTCAAGGCTCGTGGGTCACCTCCGTCTCTAATTTCGAAGATTCGCGATTCAGCCCTGCGCAAGTCTTTCTTTGGTATCTCGAGACACTATAGTTGAGGTAACATGAACGACGTTCAAGTCCTAATGGCTTGATTCCTTGCTCGTGTGGCTTGCAATACCTGCCTCTGCTGTTTGCTGTATCTCAAGGCTCGTGGGTCACCTCCGTCTCTAATTTCGAAGATTCGCGATTCAGCCCTGTGCAAGTCTTTCTTTGGTATCTCGAGATACTGAAGTTGAAGTAACATGAACGACGTTCAAGTCTTTATGGCTTGATTCCTTGCTCGTGCGATCGCAAGCTTATTTTTTCCTTCCACATTGGGATCTCCTCCGCATCGGTCCATACTATGTTGATGATACCCATGAGCCGAATCGAGGTCACGTCTTTGCTCTCAGCCTGTCAGACCACAAAGCGTTGTTCGTCGCACACTAGGTCTAGTCCTAGTTTTTCGTGGCAAAGTCGCTCTCACGGCGATAATCATGATGATGACGATCCCCTCCGCAGTAGGGGTAGGCCCTCAAATGTCCCCCCCAACGGCCTCCGCCTGGACTCCGACGGCGAAGCGTTCCTCGTACCAGGATCTCCTTCCCGGGTCTTTCCATCCATGTCGCGACGGATGTTTCAGGGTACGAAAAGGTTTCGCAGGCCACGGGACAAGGTAGATCCCTCCTGCGCTTGTACGTCGCTGCGCGTATCGCCCGAAAAATCCGCGCGCGGCACCGGCGCAGATAGTCCTCGTATCGATGCAAACTCGGTGTCATTCGATCGTTTGTTTGTGCTGGCGGTTTTGCCTTTGCTTGCTTGCATGAATGTTTGCTTGGTTGATTCTTCAATTTCCTTCAAGACTGGCTGGCTGGCTGACTGGCCGGCTTCAGCTCCCGGTTGGTGTTGCTTGCTTGCTGTGAAGCTCGAACGGGTCGGAGTCGGCACTTGCAGACGTGATTGCTGCCAGTGGCTGTTGACACCCGCAGACGGTCGCGATCGCCTTTGATGGTGTGGTTGGCGGCGGAACGCGAGATCGGGAGATCGGGAGAAGAGGGGGGGGGGGAACGGACGGTCCACAGAATGCGCGGGAGCGGATTATTGGCCTGTGAATCTTAAGGTTAGACAAGCCGAGTCCTGCTTCCGACAGCGGCAGAAGGTGCAGCGATTGCTGCACTGCCGCCAGAATCGAGGCGGGAAAACGGCGAAGCCCAGCGCCAGGGGTGCGGCCGAGAAGGGGCTCTCTGCCCTTCCTCGAACCAACGTTCCGAGTCTCGACGAAGCTCTTTGCCTGTTCAGTGTATACACAGTCGCAAGATGGCCACACAGCAGCCCCGCAGCTATCCCATGCCATGCAGCGACACTCTGCGCACATCTCCCTACAGCGCGCGTGCGAAGTCGGGCTGCGGGAAGGGGCGGACGGAGGCCGGGGTGAGGCCCGGCGGTGGATTGGAACGCTTCCGCGGCTAGACCATGCGCGAGTGGGATAAAATAGAACGAAAGTGGAACGGGAGGCTTTGACGGAACGCAGCCTGGGACAGAGGTCCGTGCAAGTGAACTATCGCAGGGCCGCAAGTGCGGAATGGGGAGGCGCAAGTGCGTAGCGCGAGGCCTGGCTGACGGGGCCGGCAAAAAGAACGCGCCTAGGCCTATAGTACCTATTGTACTAGATATAGTACTATACGACGACGAACGATAAGAACGAAAGAAAGAACAAAACACAAGGTCTCGTCCGCAACAAAGAAAGAAAGAAAGAAAGAAAGACTGATCACAGACCTGGACGAGTGGAGACGCACGCACGCACGCACGGCCGCTTGCTCGCTCGCACGCTCGCTCGCCCCGCGGGAACCCATCGGCGGAGACCGACGCGGACCCGTGCCGACCTGCAACGCAGGTTGCGACGGGGGAGGAGAAGAAGGCAACCATCTCGGGCTCCCGGCGGCGGTCGACATCGAATTCACCGAGGTCATCCGTCCATTCGTCTCGACTTCGACGCGAGCTCTGGGCCCTTGGCGAGGCGGCGCAGGCGGGAGCGAGCGAGGGGCCCTTGCGAGAAGGAGCTTGGTGTCTCTTTCTCTCTCCCCTTCCCTCTATTTCGCTCATTTGCTCGCATACTCGCGTGACTAAAGAAAAGCAAAATGTTGCGCGCAGAATGGGTCGACAAGGAGTCCTTCAAGGAGCGGTACCAACGCAATAACAAGTTCGGGGGCCAGAAGAACTTGAGATGCTACCCCACATGCTCTGTGAGCGGGCATCGTGATAGTGGGTTCTGCGGCACCTCGCTCACCTGCATCGTACAAGATCTCCCGGTTCTTGACGCAGAGACGGAGTACCGGGCCTACGGTGAGTTCATCATCTGCGGGACCAAGGAGCTGATGCGCCCCAACACAACCCTCCCGCTCGCCGAGGCCCAGGCCAAGGAGCGCACTGCAGCGCTACCCAAGCTGCCCTGGCTTGCTGGCGACGTCCGCTTGCAAGACGATAACAGCTTCTCCATCGCCTTCAATAGACAACTCGGCGGTTGGCACTACGGATGGCGCGCAAACAAACACTCGTGCGACAGCTACCATTGCTTTCGCGCCTACATTTTCAAGCTCAAGGCCGACAGTCCTGACCTTGTCTATGTTGGCTCCGTGTCTTCCCCCGTCTTCCAGGTCTACAGCCGCAGGAGACAGCGGGGTGTTCTCAAGGAGGAGGCCGCCGACGCGGGCAGCAACGGGGACGATATCCCAATTCCACCTCCGGCAGCGAAGCGAGCCAAAGTGGAGGCTCCCAAAGCCCCCTCAATGGCTACACTAGACAGCAACTCGTCCATGACGATGCCGCTTCGCGAGCTCGCCTCAGCCGCCATGGACTCCAAGATACTGGACACTCTCATGGACAACTACCCTCGGCAGAATATGTTGAATCGCACGCTGGATCGCCTCACCTATTTTATATTCCAGTTTGCGAGCGGCAATGAGGGGTGCTGGGACGACACAGATCGCACAACGGACGTCTCGAATGAGGTCACAAACAACAACAGCCCCATGCACGGTCCCATGGACTCGAGCAGTCCCAGTGCAGCGGGTGGCATCAGCCAAGGTCTGGAAATGGACGTCAGCGAGGCCTTTAGCGGGCCGCAGTACGTTGATCCACATCTCTGGGACCCTGCATATACCGGCAAGCCGAGTGTAAACAACAATTACAACGACATCAATCACGGCGGCAGCGGCGGCCGTAGCAAGAACAGCAATATCACCATCAATGGAATGCCAGTTCCACCTTTGCCACATACCTCGATGGGCGAGGAGGCGCGCGGCGGTGCTGGCATGGCGCGGTCTGCCCCAAATGTGGACCTCGGGTTCTTGAAACGAGGGTTTACGCCCTCCAATCCAGCTGCGGAGAACCCTCCCAGCAATGTGACCAACATGTCCGAGGGTATGCAGCAGCTGCGCGAGATACTCATGCGCGAATCAAGTTACGCTCACGATCCGCAGCGCATTGACATGATCATTGAGGGCGTCGAGTCCATTTCCGAGTGCGTGATTCGACTTGCCAAGAATAACAAGGCCTTCAACGATATCGTGGCCTCCTATTCGTCGCCCGAAGGCATCAAGAGACTCAAGGCGCAGATCGAACGCGAGCGTAACGTGAACTTTGTATGGTCCGCAGAACGCGAAGACCGAACATACGATCCTACCAAAGTGGACGATCCGGACCACGAGACGAGCATCTATGGCATGCTGCGTCAGGCCTTTCGTAACATTATGATGTCAGCCATCGTCAATACGGGCCAGCGCTTGGAACCCTACATTGAGTCCATGGATCTAGCAGCGCGGCATGGTGTCGCGACGCCCGACCCGTACTACCCCCCATCGCCTCGTGCTGCTGCCTTTATCCATATGCAGTTGTACGGGTCGCTTGACCACTTTGAAAAACAAGACTACGGGTCTCGCGAGGGGAAATTTGTAGATAACACGCAGCGGTGCCAGTATGCAAAGGACCTCATGGTCGTGCGCCGAGGCATTATGCGCAGAATCGTCTGCAACCGCATCGTTTCCGATCAGCGCACGCGCGCACAGTCCTCGGCGCGAGACCTCGAGCCCCCCGTTGCGCCTGGTTGGGACATTAATGGCACATGGATCCTCCTGGGTCCTGTGGATGAACCTGGTTTCAAACAGGGCAGCGAGGGAATCGGCGCGTTGCTTTCAATCTGTGCTGGTGTGAACGTCGGTGGATTTTACAATCGCGTGTTCACAACAATGCTCTCCAAGATCGAGGTCCACATTACTGAAGAGACCTTTACCTCGCGAGGGCAGCAAATGCTGCTCGCGGATCCGCGCCTCGTTGCCAATCTCAAGGGCAAGCCGCATTGCTGGCGACCGTCCATGCCAATGGTGGTCGGGTATGCTGGAGTCCACCCTCTTTCGCAGAACAAGCTCATTGTCGGATGGCTTTCCGTGGAGAAAGATGGGCAGCATTGCATCAATGTCGTGATTGGTGGGCCGCTTTTTGCGGAGGCGGTCAGTGAGCTAGCGTGCGATACGATTCGCCGTCGTGACGGAGAGCCAAACACGGCCTCGGCCCAGCGCTTGTCCAAGTTTTTTCAACAACATGTCAAGCCGGGTGACGTTCCTCAACTGCGCATTCACAAACGCTTCATTATCTCTCACAGCAGGCAGCACTTGACCATGGAGGATTACTTTCACATTTTTCCAAGGGCTGCTTTGGCGCCGCGCATGGACAAGACCTCAGAGCTGCAGACGCTCACAGGCACGCAGGAATACAAGTTTACCGGGGTCAAAATGCGGCATAAATTTATGCGCTGCTATTTGAACCAAACGGACACGGACTTGATTCTTGATCTTTTGTAAAGCAGAGCAAGGTGTGAGATCAAGAGGGGAAGGACGGGTGTGCGCGCGTGCGTGCATGCGTGCGTGCATGCACGTAGCCGTCGCACACGAGATTCCTTGAGAGATCGCTTTTTTTGTTATGTGGTGGTGCGAAATGTAAACGATATGAACTCTGCTTTTCTTTGTTTTTGATTTTACCCTTTCCGTTGCTTGTCTTGTCTTTGATTCGCCTTATCTTCGTCCTTTTGCTTCTTTTCCTGGCTTTTGCAGAGGTCTTCGCACTATTTTTGTAAAATTGGTAAACAACGCTCAAGAATGACAGGGTAATGAGACTCGTGCAAGCCCGGAAAAGGAGGAAAGCAAGAAAAAGAAAGCAGCATCCATGACTGAGAAGATATACATTTATTGAAAGAGATTTGGCTAACATATGGCGGGACAGTCCACGCCTGGTAAAGACTGCACGGCATCCCGAGGTCCTCGTCTAGTCAAAGAGCTCGAGAACCTCGTCGAGACCTTGATCAGAAACCTTGATGTACTTTGTCGAATAGGAGACGACGCAAGTCTTTTGACCAGAGTCGAAGAGTTTTTGCAGCGCTTCGGCGTCATCCCAACCGGGAGCGGACTTGTCGTCGAACAAGTGAATCTTGTGGTCGAGCGTCATCGTCTCCCGATCCTGAGCCACGTGCAAACGTTTGACGATACGCATCTCTGTAAATTTTGGCATTTGTTCCGCCTCGAGGCGAATTTCCTCGTCGTTGACCAGCTTGGCGTGCTTTGAATACTCCTCGAAACTCGTACTACGAGTTCGTCCTCCGAAAATGAGATTCAGATATGCCTTTGAGCCTTCAAACCCGAGCCAAGCAATGTATGTGCGTTCGAGGGCAAAGGTTGCCATGGGCAGCGGATTGGACACCGTGTGTCTGCGCGGAACGCGGTCCAAAAGAAAAAGCTTAGCCGGATTGGCGAGAAGAACGCGCTCACCCTGCAGGTGCAAGGCGGCCGAATTAATACGCAAGGTAATTCGCTTCCACATTCGCTCAAAGAGGCGTGCCGAAAGCTTGCCGACGCCTACACCAACGCGGAGACCCCAGGCATGCACCTCTGCGGCATCGTCACGCGTGCTAGTCTGAACCCATGTGCCAGTCAGGTCGAACTCGGGCGGCACAGGGCGGCCCTCGGGGGGTAGCTTCGAACCAACCGCCTCGTTCAGCACAGCTTTGATAAAGTGTCGTCGAAACGAGCGCCGACGCACAGTCCAGTAGGCATTCACCCACGCCGTGCGCTGTGCTTCATTGCGGAACTCGCCAGAGCAGCTACCAAAATCCTGCTCCCGGAACCTATCCAAGGAGTTGTACAGCTCCAAGTGCGTCATAGCAGCCACGCGCTTGGAAGGTGGGTAGTACGGGTCGACAAACAACAGCCCGTAGCGGGCGCAAAGGTCCATCGTTTCTACAAAATCATCGGGATCCCCGCCCAGACTAGTGAGCGCATCGAGAACGACGCGACGGTAGATGAGACGCATCTCCGCGTACACGGAGCGCATGGGGCTGATGGAGGTGCTCTCGCTCAGATCTGCATGTTTCGCTAGCTCCTCGTCGCGCACGAAAGATGAGACATGCCCTGACGATGACGGGCCACCCTCGCCTTGCGCGAACTGCTCGCGCAGCATCTGGATACCCTCGGGAGACTTCCAGCGGGCAAAAAAGGCAAGAAAATCGGGCCTATTCGTGCTCACCGAAACGAGGCGATCTGGAAGTTTACGCAGAACCTCGACAATCTTATCGGCATTGGCCTTTGTCTTTTCGGATCCGTGTGTGCGAACGATATAGTCGAGTTTTCGCGTGAAAATGCACCCCGAGTCCCACTCCGCCTGGGCCGTCTCAATATCTCGAGGAGAGTCCTGCGTTGGCGTACCTGAATAAAATGAAGAGGACGACGAGGACGAGGAAGACGAAGACGATGAAAAGTCAAGGGGCCGCCAAGAGCTTGCTGTCGACGCCTGCGCGGAAACTCCATTGCCGTCAGCGCCGGCCGAGTGCTTGGCCGCTCGGCGCGTGCGGAGAGCAGGGCCTCTCGACACCTGGGGTGACTGTGGCGGCAGTGACATGGGCGGGGGCGGAGGTCCGGCGTTTCCACTTGGCGCTGGAATCGAGTGAAACATTGGCGCAGGGGACCCGGAGCGAGAACGCGACTTGGCCTCCTCTTCACCGTCAGCGCCTCCCATGATTTCCGGGTCGAGAAGGGCTTCCTCGATGAGCTTGTCAAACTCTGCATCATCGACACCCTCGCCGACGCGAATGTCCCCGCCCATTCCGATAAAAGGCGAGCCGCTCGAGCCAAAGGGACGAAAGTCGAGATCAGGCCAGTCTCCGCCAAAAGGATCCTCTGGACCCGAGGTATCCATTGGCAACGACGAACGAGAAATGAACTCCTGCTTCAGAGGAGGCGCGCCCGGCCCGGAGGCAATGCCAGAAAGAGGCAAATCTCGTGGATACGAAGGTGCTGTGGCATCTGTGCTGATGTTGTCAAAGGATGACTTTTCTTTGGCATGGCGCTTAATAGCTTGCTTTGCGCTAGCTGTGGGGGGTTTCTTGATGGGCGCCTTCATCATGTCATTGAGAATGGCACTTGCTGCGCTGGATCCAGGAGACGGATTGCCAGAGCTGACACATGGATTGGTGCGCTTTCCCTTGGAATCCGTTTGGTAATCCGTGTCATACATGCTACGTGTCCCGGAGCCGCTCCTCACAAGCATGAGGCGCACCATGCGGTCCAAGCAGAGATTTCGCTGTATGCGGACTTGCATGGCCGTGTCAGCACACAGCCGTTTTTTGGCTGGAGGCAGTACCACATCGCCAAGATTGGCTTTGGTTTCACGTTTTTCTGGGCGCGACTTTTTCTTTTCAATAGCAGCCTGTTTGACGGCTTCGCGCGCCTCCATCATCATGGCTTGGCGACGGCGCGAGAAAAGCTGAAAGCTTGGCGACTCGACAGATCCCATGTACGAAAGCTCTTCGCGCGACTGGTCGAGGACAAAGAGGTGCACCTTGAAGCAATGCATGGCATCGCAGGTGTGTTTGCTCGAGACCCAGCCGTAATGCCACCCGAGCAGGCTGCGATTCACCATGATCGTGATTTGTCCTGCTTCAGGCTCGGAAACTTCGCCTCGGACCCAATCGCGCAGCGGATTGGCGCGGTTGCGTTCTTTGAGGTCCGCCTCGTGCAGGCTCATCTTTTGACCCGGCTGCATCGACACATCGGCGCCGCATTGCACGAATTCGCCCCAGGCGCGAAAGACGCAGCCGGGCGAAGGCTCCGTCGGCAGGTTCGTCACGGTCACGGTCACCTGCTGCCCGCAGAATCCGCTCGAGGAGTGAGCACGAGGCGTGCACGAAGGGAAGCAGCGGATGTTCTTCTGCCCGCTGCGCTTGTTATTGCGCTGGTACCGCGGCTTGAACTCTTCCTCAAAGGTCGCCTCCATGGTGCTCCACCGCACGGGCGCTCCGCGCCGCTGGCAGCCAGACCTCTTTCCCCCGCGCTCCTCCTCCTCCCCCTCCGCCGTGCGCGCGTCGCGGCGCGGCGCGTCGCGTCTGCCCGAGGCGCGCGCTGCGACCGCGCAATTTTCGAAACCAGGCAGGGTCCTGCGCCGTCGATGCCTGCGCGCCGATGCCAGCCCACCGCGGGCGCCCCCGCGGGCGGCGCGGGCGCGGCGCGGGCAGGCGAGCGCGGCGGACGAGCGCGCGGGCGAGCGGCGAGCGGGCGCGGCGCCGGTTCTGCGCGGCGCGAGACCAGCTCCGAAGGGCGCCGGACGCCGCCTCCCTCGCGCTGCCTGTTGCTGGACTGCGCCGAGACACGCGGGGCATGAAATGAAAGAAGAAAGAAGAAAGAAAGAAAGAATGAAAGAAAGAAAGAAAGAATGAATGAATGAAAGAAAGAAAGAAGGAAGGAAGGAGGAATGGAAGGGGGAAAGAACGAGGAGAAACAAAGACCGAGGGAAACACAGGAAAAGAACCGTGGGAGGAAAAGGAAAAAGAACGGCCAACAGAACAGAGATTCCTGGACCCGCCATTTCGCACTTGTGCGCGCGTGGCGCAAGTGACTTATAGCGCCTCCGAGCCGTATTCTTCACTTTATGCTCGCCGCTCCTCCCTCCCCACCGGGCATCCCTGAGCCACTTTACAAGCCGCCAAACTTTGAGCGAGCGAGCGAGCGAGCGAGGATGGAGACGAGCTCGTACGCCTCGTCCCCGGCGTCGCCCTCCTCGGTGGTCTCCTCGGCGTCGTCCTCGACGACGGCGACGGCGAGGGCTTCATCGTCGTCGGTGGATATCCGCCTTCGTCGAGGCGAGCGGCCTTTCGCGCCGGGAGATCGCGTCGAAGGCGATGTCGTTGTGAGGACGCACCACGCGTCGATGAACGTGAACAGCGTGCGGCTCGTGCTCGAGGGGGCGAGCCGTTTGCACCTCAACGCGCGGAACGTGGGTCTGCTGGAAGCGTTTTACAGCTCGATCCAGCCGCAAATTTTCGTGGAAAAGGAGATGATCCTGGCGCGAAACAAGCGCGTGCAAGCTGGTGAAACGAGCATTCCCTTCAGCTTTGTGCTCGATTCGAAGCCTGGACTTCAAGAGACTTACCATGGCGTCTACATCACCACTGCCTACGTGCTGAGGGTCGAGGCATCACGAGGTCTCTTGTCATCGACACTTTCGCATGAGCAGGAGCTCATCGTAGAAATCCCAGGGGCCGGTGAGGGTGAGGAGGTCAGCGCTTCTCGTGCTTCTCAAAATCCAAGCGGTTCCAATCGCAGCACGAGCGCTGAAAACGTGTCAACAGTCAGATCGCCTTCAGAACGAAGCGTGGAACCAACGGTTCGATTTGAGATCACGCCAGACTCGCTGGAAAATGTCGATGATGCGGAGCGCAGCCGAATCCCGCGGTTTACTGTACTTGGTCACCTTGATCGTTTGCGATGCCCGCTCACGTGTCCATTGTCCGGCGAGGTTCAGGTAGACGTGTCGGAGATGCCAATACAATCGATCGATCTGCAGCTCGTTCGCGTCGAGTCCATCGAGTACGCGGAAGGCATTGCCAAGGAAGCCACCGAGATACAGAGCCTGCAAATCGCCTCGGGAGACGTCTGTCGCGAAATGGCCATTCCTATCCATATGCCGTTCCCGAAATTGTTTACGTGTGCTTCAATGCGGGCACAGCAGTTTCGTGTGGACTTTGAGATCAATCTTCTGGTCACGCTTGGAGATAACACGATCATCACAGAGAGTTTTCCGCTGCAGCTCTATCGTCCCAGTCTCTGAAAGCCCGAATCTTTGATGCGCAGAACTAGAATAAGTGGTTTGTACTATAATTTTTGGAAAACGTTTACTTGTCTGCGAGGTGTGACGTGCACGACAACATCGCAAGATGTTTGTATCGCCGCAGGTCTTGTCTCACGCTAAACTTGAGAGCGCGTGAGTCAAAGCAGCAAATGCCAAGGCCGTCTAGTTGTCAAGTTTCTGATTGACGAGATTGCAGCATGGCGTCGACCATGGAAGCAAGCTTTCGCCAATGAACAACTGGAGGAATACTTCGGTATTTGTGTGGCGCCTTTTGGTGCATAATATTTTATTTTATAAGCATCAAATGCACTTCTTTCGTCAAGAGCACACATGACTGCGTTGTGCTCGCCCTTCGTCAATTAGTCGGACGATTCTTGGCGCGAAGAAATGTCATAGATTTGCGGAGCCGCGTCCTTGATGCGTTGGTGATGAGCTGGCGCGAGGAGGTCCGGCACAGATTTGCCTGTAATGGTCGACGCCACAAGTAGTGAGGACCGCTCCACGCGCTCAATCGGATTCATGTTCTTCTCGATGATGGTGCGCATGATGCTCTGGTCAAAGCAATGCGTCGTTGCAATCACAATATGAAGCTGCGTTTGCACAAGGGGAAGCTCACCAGAGCGCGAGAGCGCGTCGAGAAGATCCATCGCTTTGTTACGATGCTCACGAAGCCCATCCCCGCGCACTATTGTTTCTGTCTTGTTGCGAGACATCCACGGGGAGTCGTACGTCTGGAGCCGGATGGATCCCGTGGTGGAGATTTTTGTAGAGCGCAGAGCACCTTCCGGGTCGAGCGTTTCAAAGGTGGCGTCCATTTGCGCAGGGATGCTCGTGTAGTCAAGCTCGCCTGCCGCACTTCTTCCCATGTTCATTCCTTCTGTTTTTTGACGCTTGGGAGGTGGCTGTTGCTTTTCCGCTGGTTGACCTGGAGCAGGAGGCGGCATGGCACGTTGCATGTTCAGATTTGCGGGGAAAGCAGAATGGGCCGACATAGGAGCCGACGCCACATTCCTCGCGTAAGGTGCCATTGCAATTTGAGCGTGCGACGGACGCCCTCCTCCTGCTCGTCCTCTGCGCTTCGACTTCGCTACATTGGACCTAGGTCCAGAGGCCGCCGCTCCAAACCTCGGGCCACCAGCTTGTACAGATTGAATGAAATCGCCAGAATCCATAAATTCCGCATCGTTGCATTCACTGTCAGTCATATGTTGATACGCCAAGTCCTTGGCGCGGTCTTTCTCCTCGGCGACCTTGGCCTTGCGTTCGCTTTCCATCATATCCATCAAAGACTTGACGTGGCCCTTCACCACTTGCACCTTTACCGTAGGATCTGTGGTCTCTGGACCGTCGAACGTCACCAGATCACAAGGGACCTGAAATTCAATGAACAGGCGCATGAGGTCCTGCGTCAGCGCAATTTCTTTGGTCAGTGATCCGCCATCAAGCTTAAGAAGAACCTCCAGCTGGGGCTTGATCTCCACCACTGCCACGCCAAACAATGTGCTGGCGAGCTGCATACTGCGCATCGCCTTGGCGAACGCTTGTTGCTCTGGCGACAAGCTCTCGATTGCGTCACGAAAAGCCTTTGCCGACGGCAGGGGCTCCAAGAGTAAGGGCACGATCGCACAGTCCTTGTTGCGCAGCACGATCGCGTGTTCGGGCGCAAATTCGTCCTTTGCAGAGATTTTGCCCACCATTAGCACAAAGCTGCTGAACTGGCGCGTCCTCGCGACCAGATTCAGCGTCTGTCGCGAGCCGCCGCCGCCGCCGCTAAAGTTGTGAGCCATGTACCCATGGCAATACTGAGGACCCTGCATCTCGACCGAGGTGGCGCTTCCGAGCTTGAAGCGCATGGGAATCGCCGGCCGCTCCGCGTCATTCGGCAGCCGTGCTTGCACACACGTCGCAATCTCTGCGGCCTCGGAGCGTCCAGGTGTCTCGATCGACAGCGAGCCCTCGGGAGCAAAGCCTGGGCGCTTGACGTCAAAGCTAAAGGGTTGGAAGATTGTCTCCGAGAAAAGGCGCCGGTAGTGGTAGCGCATGTACTCGGCCATGTCATCTGCGGTGACCTCTTTACCAATGGCCTCGACGAGCTGATCGTGAAGCATGCGCTCCGCGTAGTCGCACGAGTTGGCCATGGCCGTGTTGATGAAGACAATGTGACGCATGAGCTTGCAGACAGACGCCTCGAGAGTGGTGACGAGGCCGGCGGCAGCCCCACCTTCGGGTTGGGGCAAGAGCGCACGGATCTTGTCGAGCCACTTGTCGATGTCCACTTGGTGCTCTTTCTGCAGCGCTTGTGCGGACTCCTCATCGATCGCGCCGTACGCATCGTCTTGCTTTTCCTGCAGTGCTGGGAGAACAGGGACAAAGAGATCTTCGGCGCCGTTGAAGCTCGAGCGATTGAGGTCGTCGACATAATCGAAGATGGATTCAAAGTGCCGAATGATCGACTTGCACCAGATCACGAGGCGCTCGAGGCCGGCCAAGATGGTGTCAACATCTTGATTACGACGAGGCGTAAAGCAGGTGTCCTTGGTACGATCAATGGCAAAACAGGGGGCGTTGTTCTTGTCGAGAACGGCCAGGAGCGGCGTAATGTTGACGTTTTGCTCGGGAAAAGCATGGGTCTCCGGCTCTGGAGCAATCTTTTCGCTGCCGGTCGTCTTGACCTCCGTCTTGCCTGAGCGCTCCGCCAGGACAAAGGTGTTGTCACCATCAGGGTTTGACCCCGTGAAAAGCACGATCCGGAAGGCATGCTGGATCTCCCACGAGTGCATAGTGGTGCTCTTGACCGTCTTGCTTGTACTTGTCATGCCCATAAACTTGGTCACGTGCTCCGTTTCGGAGTCCTCCTTGCGCACGTCGCTGCGGAGGAATTTGCACTTGCGTGAGGCTTCGAGTCGGAGGCTGGCGGCCTTGCCGTCGTCGACCCAGGCGCGGGCTTTCTCCCATCCATCCTCGGCCAGACCCAGCGCGGAAAACGCTGTCATGATGGCTTCGATGCCATTGTTCATGGCATGTTCGACGATGAGGAACTTGTCGTCGTAGTCGTGCGGCGCATCTTTGGCCAGCACGGGGACCTTGTTCTTGGCTAGCACGAGCTCGGCTCGCTCCAGCGCCTTGCGCAGGTGAATCTCGAAGATCGGCGGCTCTGCCGGCACCCCAGGCCCACGCCCTTGTCGCTGCATCTTGCTTCTTTTCCCCTCCGCGTGCTCTCGCCTGCCCGGGTCCGCTGTCGCTGGCGGTCGCGGTGGTCCTTCTTCTCCGTCTCCTTCTTCGTGTCTCGCCTCCACTCGCCTCCACTCGCCTCGACCCTCGCGTCGCTCGTCGTCTCGGGCTGCGCTGCGTTACGGTTCTGCTGGCGCAAGATTTGCTGCTTTGATCCGCGTCCCCAGGCAAGCATCGTGCTCCTCCTAGCGGCGCCAGTAGTAGTAGGGCTATCTAAAGCAGGTTCTCCAGCGCACGTCCCCGGAACCTCGGGATAACGTGTCACACGCCACGCTGCGCCGCGTGGTGCAGCTTGAGCCTGCTTGGGCTCGCCGGAGCTGACAAGAGCGTGCGGACGAGGACCCTTCGTAGTCGCTCTCGCTCTCGCCGTCGGTGTCGCAGTGGTCGGTGTCGCAGTGGTCGGTGTCGCAGTCGCAGTCGCGTGCGCTCTCGCGTCGAACTCGGGCCGAGACGAAGGGGAAGAGCGCTGCGTCGGCCGTCTCCGAGAACCTTTTTTGAGAGCGCGCGTGCAGGTCGAAGGCGGGATCATGGACGGATGAGGCCGTCCGCCGCTGTCTGGGCAGCGATCAAGCAAAGGAAACCAAGCCTATAGGTGGTTATTCATTCATTCATTTGTGAAAAGGCTAGAACATGGTCCAGATGAGAACGCGTCAACTTGAACTTCATCATGGGCCACGGTCTCCAAACGGAGGCGGAGCACGTTCCCCGGAGGACCTCGTCCACCAGGGCCAGCAGCAGCTGCAGCTGCAACCACCAGTGGCAGCTTCTTTCATGTCACCATCGGGATTGACAGAGAAGTGAGAGCGCTTGTGAGAGCGCTTTTGAGAGCGACACAGGTTCTGCGGTCGAACTTACAAGGCCACCCTGAGAGCGCATGGGCGCTGGAAGAGGGCGTGCGAGCCGACCGTGAGCTGAGCTGACTGAATCGATAATGGGCAATCCGCGTCGGCCAACAACGACCAATCGTATAGCAAGGCGTCCGCGGCGATGGTGCTTTGACGAGGCACGTGACAAAGCGAGCAAAAGAGCAAAAGATGCGTGGGAGCCGAGGAGTGATGACTCGTATGTTTTGCAAATTTGGAATGAAAAGCGATAGCATGCAAGTATGCCCACCCACGGGCCGCATTGTGTCTCACCAGACAAGACCACTTCCGCTCAATAGCGAAAGAACGAAGGGCAGGCCAACGCCATGCGTCGGACGCTAAGATGCGTCGAGGAACCGGCCATTAGAAAGAAGGCACGTGCCGTCTTTTGCATTGGTTGAGCATCTTTGATGTGGACGCGCAAGTAAAAGCACCAATAGAGCTCCGTATCTACTATATCTTTGGTCAAGGCAAGCTCTAGATGCGTATACGGACGAGCGATAAAAATGACGTGCAAAAAGACGTTTTCCCTCGTGCTCCTTCTTATTACACTTTGGATCAGCTATGCATCAGAAGATGGTACGTACAGTAATATCATTTCGCTCGCGCGCGAACAAAGAGACGTCGGTCATGCGCAAGTAACAAGAACAGCGCAATGACAAGCAGCACTGCATCCTAATCGGCGTGCCAACAACGCTGTGTGCGTTTACGGCGCGTTGGCTTGCGTTGATGAGGTCAGGGCCGCCAGCCCCCTCTCCCTCCTCCCGGAACCATTCCGGGTCCCGTCCGTCCGTGCCGCCCGTGTCCACTGCCGCACGCGATGGCACCCAAAGTGTACGACCCGCAGCGGCACGCGACTGTCCCGCGCGGTGTCGTCGCCCTTTGCCAGGCAAGGGAAGCCAATCTGTCGCCAGTCTCCGCCTGGATCTTCGGCTCCCAGCCCATGTAGCCAGCTAGCTCGCCCTCCGGCCCCAAGGCAAGCAGGCCGGCCGCGCCGCCATCCTCAAAGTCTGCAGCCCAACGCGGCGCCGATGCGATGCAATGCGATGCTGTGCTATGCTGTGCTGTGCTATGCTATGCTATGCAATGCAATGCGATGCAATGCGATGCAATGCGATGAGCAAGCTCTGCTGCTCCTGGCAGCAGCTGCAGCAGTGGCAGCCTCATGCACGGCAGCAATGTTGTCGAGCGTGTTCGCTACCTTTGCGTGCCGGTCACCCAATACCTCCTCTTCGATTGAGAGTGCTGCCTCCAGATATTCAATGGCTTCTTTGTAGCGTTCCCGAGCGTAGAATACGATGGCAATGTTGTTGCACGGCGCGTCCCAAGAGGAGTCTCGACCCACCGCACGGGACGCGACGTAATTCCATGATGGACCCGACGGATGAACCACTAGAAAACTCGAATAGCGAGGGCTCGCAAAAGCAAGCAACAGCGGGTCGAAGAGCAGGCGCTCTGGTCCGCCACCGGCCGCGTCCCGAGACCCCCTCCGCCCCGCGCGGCGTCGTCGGAGGCCCGCCCGGCCGCCGGCGCCGGAGCGGGGCTCGGAGCCGCGGCGTCGTTTGGCGTCGGCCGACCGGGGTGTGGGAGGGAGGGAGGCGTGCAGGAGATGCGCAGGGAGCGCGAGCGATGGCAGCGCCGCGGTTTGAAACGCGGCGCAGGATTTGAAGCTGGGTTTGAGTTCAAACGCGGCGCAGGAGGGGGCGGGAGATTTGAATCAAAGCAGCAGCAGCTGCTCTGCAGCGCGCGGCTGCTCAGCGCGGCGCGGCGGTCGTGGACGACGCGGGTCGAGCGGACTGGCCTGGCCCCTTCCCCTTCTCGGCCTCCCTTGCTCCCTCCCCGCCAGGCTTGCGAGCTGCATCCATCATCACCAACGCATCGATCACTCCATCCAATCTCTAGCGCCCGTGCCGCCGCTACCGCTGCTGCTCGCGCGGGCGCGCGCAGGCGGGGGCGCCCGCAGACGCGGAGTGGCAGCGGCCACTCGCCGTGCGTCGCACTCTGCCCCCGCACGGCCGCAGCGGTACCACCGGAACGAGCGAGCGAGCGAGCGAGCGCGGTGCGGGTCGTGTCGTGTCACTGTCGCCGCCTTTCCTCGCTATCTTTCCCTCGTCGCAGTCGATCCGCCGCTGCCGATGCCGATGCGACTGCGACGAGCCCGATCTATCTCCCTCTCGTCTCCTTCGCGTCCGCGCTCTCTTCCCCGCCGGCATCAGCTGCAGCTGCAGCAGCAGCGTCTCCTCCATCTCCATCATGTTCATCCTGATCTTGGCAGCATCGTCGGAGGCGGCGGCGTATCTTGGACCGAGGGGGCGTAGGACCGAGGCCCGGACGCCGCCAGAACGAGGCACGACTCGAACGACACGGATACCGATACGGATACGGCTCGGGCAGCATACTGAGGGCGGGTAGTACGTGTACTACTGCAGCGAGGAGCGGGCGGCGCGATGCTGCGCGCGACGGCAAGCAGACTCGCAACGACCGCGCAGACATTCTGGAGAAAACCCGCGACAGCAGCAGCAGCAGCAGCAGCAGCAGCAACAGGAGGAGCAGGAAGCAGCAGGAAGATGAGCGCGACGACGGCAGCCAGCGGGCGCTTCGCCATGATGATTGACGGCGCGCCAGTGGAGGGAGGCGAGGCGCCCTTCGACGTCATCAACCCCTTCGACGGGTCCGTGGTCGCCAAGGCGCCCACGTGCTCCAAGGCCGACCTGGACAAGGCCGTGTCCGCGGCGCGCACCGCCTTCAAGTCGTGGTCCGCACTCAGCTTCGAGGACCGCAAGGGCTACCTCAAGAAGATGGCCGAGGTGACCGAGAAGAACAAGGACGCCCTCGCCGAGCTCCTCGTTCTCGAGCAGGGCAAGGGACGCATTCAGGCCGACTACGAGATCATGGCCGCCCAGGGCTGGTTCCAGAACGCCATTGATGCCGAGCACCCCAACAAGCTCTTCGAGGACAGCAAGGAGCAAAAGGTGCAAAAGCTCTACCGCCCCCTCGGCGTCGTCGGCTGCATCACCGCCTGGAACTTCCCCATCGCCCTCATGGCCTTCAAGATCTCCTTTGGCCTCCTCTCGGGCTGCACCATCATCCTCAAGCCCAGTGAGAACACCCCGCTCTGCACCCTCGAGCTCGCCCGCCTCTACAACGAGGTCCTGCCCCCTGGCGTCCTCTCGGTCGTGACCAGCGAGAAGAAGGAGCTCGGCGAGTGGCTCGTCAAGCACCCGGGCATTGACAAGATCTCCTTCACCGGATCCACCGCCACTGGCAAGCGCATCATGCAGACTGCGGCCGAGTCCCTCAAGCGCGTCACCCTCGAGCTTGGCGGCAACGACCCTGCCATTGTGCTCCCGGACGCCGACCCGGCCAAGGTCGCCCCCGGCATCTTCCAGGCCGCCTTCTTTAACAGTGGCCAGGTCTGCATTGCCGCCAAGCGCATCTTCGTCCCGGAGTCCATCTTTGACGCCACCGTCGAGGCTTTCGCCAACGAGGCCAAGAACGCCCCCTTTGGCAACGGCCTCGACAAGGGTGTCGTCTTTGGACCCCTCAACAACGGCATGCAGTATGACCGCGTGCGCGAGCTCCTCATTGATGCCCTCGACAACGGCGCCGAGATGGTCGTCGGCGAGGTCCCGCCCCCCCGCGAGGATGCCAAGGGCTACATGATCAAGCCCGTCGTCCTCAAGAACGTCAAGGAGGGTATGCGCATTGTCGACGAGGAGCAGTTTGGCCCCGTCATGCCCGTCATGTCCTACAAGACTGTCGACGAGGCCATCGAGCGTGCCAACAACACCGAGTACGGTCTTGGTGCCAGCGTCTGGACCAGCGACCTGGACAAGGGTGATGAGGTTGCCGCCCAGATCAACGCCGGTACCGTCTGGGTCAACACCCACGGCGAGATCGACGGCACCGTCGCCTTTGGCGGCGCCAAGTGCAGTGGTGTTGGACATGAGGGCGGCACTGAGGGTCTCTTGGCCTTCCTTCAGCTCCACGTTGTCAAGACCAAGCGCGCTGCTGCCCTTTAAATTATACCTCTTTGCAAACAAGAAGAAGACATTCCATCTAACATATCTTTTCCGTATCCGTATTTGTTGATTCTGAGAATGAGAAAAAAAAGTAGTAGTATTACTACCTTGTTTCTCTTCGTTTTCCTTTTCTCAGAATTTCGTACACTTGGTTTGGCTTTGAGAAATGAGACAAAATGTACGATTTGGAGAGAGGAAAGAGGATAACGTCCATGCAAATGAGCGAAAAACTTCGTCGTAATACTCGTTTTTTATTTTAGTTTACTTGTGCGACTTTGTGGCCAAAATAGCCTCAATGAACGGACACATGTCGCCAGACAAATCAGAAGCGTCTTCGACGAGCACAGCGAGACTGACACGAACGTCTTGCTGCGAAATTGCGGCATCCTGCAAGATACCCTCCGTCAACTTGGTATCCAATACCGCAGTCCCCGGCGCGAGCGTCCTCTTTGGTTTGCCTCCTCGGCCGCGCCTCGATGTGTTTTTGCCATGACTCGCGTCCGCTTTATCATCTCCGTTACTCTTGTCACTTCGTTCGTTCGCGTACACTTTGCGCAAAGCATCCGGCCAAAGAGGATGAGCAAACACATTGAGACCAGCGTAGCTCTTGCTAAAGAGAAGCACAAGGTCCGCCAATGGTTCCATGCGCGCCGCATCGTCGCGCGCATCCGCAATACCGCGTAGAATAGATGCAGCCAGCGCCTCATAAACTTCATGCCACAAGGATCGGATGTACTCCTCATCCACAGAAGCATCTGCACCGTGTGTAGCCGCTTGCTCATTCGTTTGCTCCGGCTCTGTTTGCTGCGACGCATTGCGGAGACTGCAGAGCAAAAGCGCAAGGAGAATGTCTGCCTCTCCCTCGCTCATGTTCTTCGAGACCGCATAGTCAGCTTTTCGCACGCTCGAGCTCGCCCCACGTGTGAAGACATCGAGCAGCAACTCAGTGTCCCACACGTGAGCAGCGGCAAGATACTCTTTGGCCGTTTGCGTCGCGGCGTTGTGCGCGTTGATAAAAACCCCAAGACCTTCTCGGTCTTCGGAATGAACGCCAAGGACGTCGCGACGCGAAGCCGAACTGAGTCCCAATGCACAGCGGACAAAGAGAGGCGCCAATGACTCATCCTGTGATAGAACGGGCGCAAGCAAGCAGCAAACAAGCTTGCAGGCATGCTCGCCAAAACGCTCCGGCTCTCGCAGGGCCTCGTGCAAGAGCAAAAAGTCACGCGCTGCAATGGCAACACGAGCCAATTGGACCCGGACCTCCCACCACGGATCGATCGCCAGAGCCGAGACACGAAACAAGAGATCTGGTGTGGCCACCTTGTCGACGGCGTCGATACGTTCGAGGACGCCGCCAAGAATGGCCATTGAGCACGCACGGGCACTCGGCGCGCTATGCGTAAGCCCTTCTACCGCGAGACTGATGAGCCACCTACTCAATGGATCCTCGACCTCGAGGGCCAAATCACCCTCGGCAAGATTCATCAAGGTGACTGTGCAAGCCAAAAGGGTTTGCCGCTGTTTCAGATGCCGCTGCAGCATTCGCAGCGCCTCATACTGTCCGATGCGGTCTTGAGGAGGGCAGTATGCTGCGTAAATAGCGACGGCTGTCGCGCGCTGACGAGGCAGAGCCGTCTCCATCGAAGCCTTCATGACGGGAAAGATGCTCTTAAAGTACACGGCCCGCGCCGTGCATGCGTCCTCTTCGGCCATTGCTCCGCCCACATCTGCAAGAATTTGACCAGCCAGACGATTGTCGCGATAAAGGAGAACAGTCGCCAATCGCGGGGCCAACTGCGTCCATTGTTCGGGATATGCCATTGCAGCCCTCATGAGGGCGTCTCCTTGCGCTTGAAGCGAGGCCACGACGCTCTCGAGTTCTTCAAGGGGCATCATTGGACTGGCGGCGCTGTCAGGCGCCAAGCAGTCAATGTCGCCCAGGAGGTTTGGAATCGAATACCCAGATTTAGATCCAAGCGCTGCTGCGACCGCTTCTTCGAGAATACCGAATGGTGAATGGATGCTTGGGGCGCCTCCGTGCGAAGAGCCCGTCTTTGATTCCCACGTAGACCCATCCATCATTTTCGATTCGTCAATGAGGGCATCATGCGCGGGCACCGATGATGAACCTGACCCAAAAGCCTCGACATGACTGCTTCGCTTGGCCGCGCGTAGCGCCATGATACCGGACTCAACCGATTTGATGTTTACTGTTCCGGTCTTGACTTGCACTTGGCTTGCGACCTTTGCGAGCTGACGATTTTCGCCCCGCAGAATTTTGGAGGCACCCTTGCTCGTCGAAGCAGTCGTTCCAGCGCTAAGTCCCCCTGTGTCTTCTGTTGAGCCACCGCGGCGTCCAGGTTGCTGTTGTTGTTGCTGCTGCTGTTGCTGTTGCTGGATCTGTTGCTGACGGTCCGAGCCTTCGCTTTTATCTGCGGTTGCGTCTTTGCTTTCTTCGCTGCGAGTGTCTCCGACAGATGCCTGTCGGGCTCTTTTTGCACGTTCCTTTGCCTGTGCACGCACGGAAGCGGCTGTCATCGTGCTAGGAGCTGCATTTGTACAGATTTCGCGCGCTGTGAGAAAAGTGTACGCAGCGTTGATAATTTGTAGAGACGCCCCAGGTTGGCTGTTCATGGTACTTTCGATCAGCTGCGTTTGATTGTCGATCTCAAAGCCAATTTTGGCAAAGACTAGCTCTAGCTGGCGCCAGTTATCCTGGCGCGCGGACATGCGCAAGGCATTATCATAGGAATGCATTTGAATGAGCTTGGGAAAGTATCTCGAGAACATTTCCGCCACAAGGAAGCCATTTGCAAAGTCACGCCGCATGCTTTTGACAGCGTACGCGAGGTCGAGTCCCTGGAGCCACTTGAGGACCTCGCGGCTCGGCTGCTGTTGTCGTCCTTCTAGCTGCTGCTGCATCATCTTTCCTCTCCACGTGCTTGCTCGCTGTCTTTGCACTATACCGGCCACGTTCCAGGTCGAGCGCCGTGACGCTGCGTCGCAAGACGACTCTTCTATTTGCACGCTCCAAAGAACCAAGGAACGAACGCACCCGTCGCCGTCGCCGCCGTCGTCGTCGTCGCTGTCAGCCTGCAGCGCAGTTTCCCATGCCAGCACCAGAATGCGAGCGGCGGGCGAAGGAGGAGGAGAAGGAGAAGGAGAAGTACAGGAGCAGGAGGAAGACTAGAAACCTTACGCCGCCGGGTCAACGGCCCTGCGGAATCGGGCGCGCAAGGGCGCCGAAGAAAGTCAAGATCAAGCCTCCCGCGGTGTGCACTCTCCCCTTGCTTCCTTCCTTCTTTCCTGCACACGCGCAGGCATGCACCCGCGCACCGGAGCGTGCCGCCGCGGTGGCGGTGACGTCGTCGAGGCGGCTCCTCGGTTCCGCAGGAGTCCAGCTTGTCACCGCGGCAGGCACGCACGCGCGCACGCGCGCACGCGGGGTGTGAGGGACCTTGGCCGCCCTGCCTGGCAGTGAGTGAGAGAGTCGCTGTCGCGGCTTCACCATTTCTCGTTTTCCGTGGCGCGTCTCCTTTTAGTTTTCACTTTTTCAAGTTTCGATTTTCACTTTTTCCACTTGTTTTTATTACTATACTTTTGTTTCCTTCCTGCTTTGGGTTGCCAGTTCGGGCGCCATTGGGGCGGGCGGCGCGAATGGAGAATGCGCGCGCGCACAGTGGGGCAAAGCGGCGCGCAAGTGGGGCAAACGGAGTGCAAAGGGCAAGAACGCGGGAAGCGGCGCGAGCAAGGCGGGCGAGGCGAGCAAGGCATAGCTCGATCAGATCAAGCCGCGCTGCCACGTCGCCGCCCGCGAGGAGGAAGCGCGAGAGGCCACGGGCAGGCAGCGCGCAGCGACCGGCAAGGAGCGCCGGGCGGAGCCGGGCGGGGAGCGGCAGGCAGCCGGAAGGCAGGTCGCAACGCAGCCTGCGCGCGTTCGGAGGGCCACCGCGAGACAGACCGCGACATTTGCTTCATTTCTTCGCGCCTTGCTGACGCGAGCGAGCGTGTACTGCGCGAACGAACGCACGCGACGAGCAGAGATGGACGCCGGCGGAAGTGGCACGGCCAGCGGCGGCACCGACAACCGCCGCAGGTCTTCGACGGCCTCAAGGCTCGGGAACCTCATGAACGGGATGGGCGGATCCGGGTCCAATATTGTGCGTCGCCGCGGCAACAGCGCGCAGAATGGCGACCAAAAGGGTCTCGTTCCGGACGACTTCTCCGTGAGCGCACCCTTCTCCTCCATTGGCGCCGATGGCGCCAATCCCCTTCGGAAGAACAGCACGCAGCAGTGTCTGGAGAAGCGCTCCTGCAAGGCCTTGCTCGTACTTCTCGGCCTCCTCGTGCTGTACACCGTCTTCACGCTCATTTTTGACGCCATGCACAGTGAGGACCCTTGCGTCGTGGCCAGGCGCTCTCTGCACACTGTGCGAAACTTTCCTTCTCGTGACAATGTCCCTGCAGACTGGAAGCCTGAGCTGCCCAAGATCATCCATCAGCAATGGAAGGACACGCATATTACCAATCCCAAGTATGAAATGTGGTCCAAGCGCTGGAAGACGCTCTTCCCCGAGCCAGAGTTCAAGCATATTCTCTGGACCGATGAGACGCAGCGCGAGCTCATCGCCGAACACTTTGACTGGTTCCTCCCCTACTACGACGGCTACAAGTTCAACATCCAGCGTGCCGATGCCTCGCGCTACTTTATCATGTACGCCTACGGTGGCATTTACGCCGATCTCGATTACGAGCCTCTTGTCAACTTTTGGGATCATCTCCCTCAGGACCGCGTCAGCCTCGTCGAGAGCCCGTACCAGTACAACGAGATGGTGCAGAACAGCCTTATGAGCTCACCGCCAAAAGACCCTTTTTGGAAGCACGCCTTTGAAACGCTTGTCAAGCAGTTTGGCAAGCCCGTGCTTGCAGCAACAGGTCCGGTGTACCTCGATATTACCATCAAGACGAACCCTCACCCTTGGTACGCTTTGCCTTGTGAGAACTTTCATCGTATTCCTCTCGGCGAGCAGGACCAGTCCCCGTTCCTCACCCTCTTGCATCGCGAGGTGCTTGGCCGAATCTGTAAGTTTACTTCGCTACGCCTGCGGCTCATGATAAACCCTTTGCAATTTGTGGATCTTTGGCGTGCTCGCAAACACAACACGACGGACTAACTTTCTCTCTCGTTTTTTTACTCCCTCTTGCGCAGTCCCCATGAAGCAGTGTGGTGATTATACCGACTTTGCCTGTCACCAAGCAAAGCACCACAACGTAAGTTGTTTTCTCTGCAGAAGGGACAGAAAACAGCACGACTCACTCCTCACTTTGTCTTTGTTCACGTCTTCAATCTGCTCTACTTCTTGTTCAACGATTTCTATGCACAGAGTACGTTTTGCGCGCTTACAATGTTGCCTTTGCGTCTTACACAACGTGAGCGGCCACGCTGTAATAATGAGCCGATGACTGACTCGCTTTCTGCCCCCCCCCCCCCCCCCCCCCCCCCCCTTCTTCTCCTTCTTTTTTGGTTTCTTTTTTGATTCTTTGGAATTTGCACAGCTGCTAGCTACCTTGCCGATACCGGTCTCTTTAACCTTCTGTGGACCTGAGCCGTGGTTTGGGGTCACCCGCGCTCCAACCGCGGCAAGTACACAGGGTTTTGCGATCACGAAAGTCAGTCGTGTTCCAAAGCCGTGCAGCTGTTCACGTGCTATGCTCGTGGACCACGGATGCGCGTCCCCTCTTCTTCTGCGTGCGCGTGACCATACTTTTGCTGATAAAAATAAAATAAAAATACAATCATATTTGATTGCATACAACCCTGTTTCAGCATGTCGATTCGCGCATGGGTCTTCGACCTACAAAGATGATGTTGAAAATGTCCATGATTGCGATAACCCACGATAACGAACGAGTTGGGCTTTGTTGTACTTTCAAAGAACATTGTGCCTGGAAAGCTGGTTTCCTTGCATTGTCTGCCATCTCTAGCGAATGAGGAGTGAGGTGAAGCCTCGTTAGAGAGGGCAAAAAAAGGGAAAAGGAAGAAGGAAACTCGTTTACATATTTTTTATTCAGTCTTGAAACCGAGCAACGGATGTGCTGTGAATCCCGGCTCATGCAAAACATTAGGCAAACTTTTTGTCGAGATGAGCGAGCATGGCCTGGTGCGACTCGAGAAGGGCCGACGACGTGGCGGTATTAATGACGGAAGTAGGAATCCAGCCATTCAAATTCATGTTGGTCACCATTTCGTACAAGAATGTATCCTTGCCCAAGGCGGATATCCGTACGCCCCCCCCTGGGTAAGAGGTTCCCACAACGTAATTTTTGTCTGGCTTGGGCATTGACGGGAGCCAAGACTTGTCTTTTTTCGGATCTAAACCAACCGTGGCCGTAAGGCAGCCATTTTCTGGAGCAAATTTGTACTCGGAAGGTCCATTGTAGCGTACACGCAGATCGAAAAACTCGCGAGACGAAATCGCACCACCTGCTGCGGCGTTGGTGATCATGCGGGCCACAGTAAAGTGCTCACCAAAAGTCGTGACAATGTTGCCGGTCTTGAGCGCGGTGTCCCAGCCAGAGGCGCCCGTACGCTTGTCGAAATTGAAGAGCTCCTCACAAAGCTCGTGAAGAGATTCTGCTCTGCACGTGCAGGTGACCTTCCATCGCTTGGTGGACTGTCCGGGGAAGGCCGCGCTAAAGACCTTGATCCCGTCCTTGTCCTGCTCGAGCTGCCAAGTTTTTCCGTCACAAGAGTGAACTGGATCTAGGTTCTTGACAAACTTGGACAGAGAATCTTCGATAAGTTTCTTTCCCTGCGCAGGTAACGCACTGGTCCCGGTTGCAGCATCTAGACCCTCTCGCTTGCTCTTCGTTGCAGTCTTCGCCTGCGCCTCGGCACCGGCTGCAGGTGCCGCAGAAGCCTTCTTGAGTGACGTCGGTGAGCCTGCGAACGCCAAGACGGCGAGCCACACGAACTGGGCCGCGAGAAAAGCCTCGTATCGGCCTGCGACAGCAGCGGCTACGGAGACGGCGAGCGCCGCATGACGTGCAGGTCCTTGTACAGGTCCGTGAAGCCAAGCATCTGCGGCGAAGAGCACGAAGAAGGCCGAGAACGCGACTTGGCCGCTCGTCCAATCTAGCGACATGCCGGCCATGGTTGCCCACTGCGTCGCGCCCTTGCGCTTGGGCGATCTCGCGGCGTCGAGATCTCGTTGAAGCTTTTTGGCTTTGTAGCAGGAAAACGCAATACTGCGTCGTGCTGGCTGCTCGCCGCCAACTCTACACTGTTTATCTTCCTTATTATTTTGAGCCAACCTGTTTGTATGTAAAGCTTTTTGGTCTTTTCGAGAGGGTTGCAACGAGGGTCATTGACCAAGTCGCTGGTCAGTCTTTGTAGCCCAGTAGAGAAGAGCAGCCCATGCCGGACGTCGAGACGGCATTGTCGCTCTCATTTCCTGTAAAATCCCTCCGTTTCGTCAACTGCAACTCGAAAAAAAGATCAAATGTGGTCCAAAAGTAAAAAGGATCACAACCATTTTGAAATTACCGACGGTGTGGCGGCTTCTCACTCCGCTGTCGGCCACCCGAAGCGCTTCTTCTCCCTCTCGCGTCTGCACGTCCAATTCATCCGCCATTACCGACTCGCATCATCACGATCATCCCCAAGACAGAGTGGGCCCGAGCCTCGATTAGATTCTTCGCGAAGCGGCCTAAAGAATGTGGCCCAACCCTCGCCCCGCGCGCGGCGACGCGTCCGCCCGCCCAGCAAAGATACTACACTAACTGTAGGGTCGTCGGCGTTGGAACGAAAAGAACGCGGAACCCCACGCGGCGCGCTTTGCGCACTTGGCGGGCGCGGCGGCGGCAGTTGCGGGCGGCGCGCGCAAGTGGAGAATGGCGCCGCGCAAGTGCGCGCAGAAAGGGCGGCAAACGTTTTTCGCGACAGACAGACAGAGAGGCAGACAAGGAAAGAAAGAAAGAAAGAGGCCAAGAGGCCAAGACAGGCAGGGCAAAGACCGAAGGGCGAGTCGGATCGTGGCGCAGCAGGCGCGGCGAGCGCAGGCAGCAGGCAGGCAGGCAGGCAGCAGGCAGGCCCCGCGCCGCCACCCCCGCGCGCGCGGCGCGCGCCGGGCCCTCTCCCCGCCGCCGTCCGCCCCCGCGCGCCCCTCCGCCGCGCGGGCCGGGCTGGCATCGCGCCGGCCGGGCCGGGTTTGAACGACGAGGATCGCCGCGGATCTTTCGAAGAAAGAAGGCAAAGCGAAGCAAGCGCAGCGCGCGCCGCAGCGGAGACGCGCGCGGCGGAGGAGCGGGAGGCGGAGAGAGCCCGCGGGAGCGCGAGAGAGCGCGCGCGCGGAGAAGTTTGCCCGGCGCCGCAAAGGCCGCCCGCGGTCGCGCCCTCCCTTCAGCGAAGCTAAGCTACGCTAAGCTAGACAGGGGCGACCACAGCGGAGCGAGCTTCGCTGTTGGCGAGCGTGCTTGCTCGCCGCGCGCAGCGAGCGCCGTCGCGGCTTTGATTCCTTTCCTCTCCTTCGCCTCGTTTGATTTCCGCCCCTCAGGAGCGTCTGTGCTTTCTTTTTCTTGCGCGCCGTGCATCCGCAGCATCTGCGGCTTCCGCGGGCACCCGGCGGTTGCATCGGGGAGAGAGAACCTCCCCGCTCGCGACGCCCCCGCACGTACGTCGACTCGCTATCCAAAAAGGAAACGAGGGAAACGAGCAGCAGCATCAACAGGTATCCTCGCGAGATAAAGGAAAGCAAAAGCGAGAGAGAGAGAGAGAAAGAAAAGATAGAGAGTGGGAGAGTGCGACCGCAAAGTAACGCACGGGCCACCCGCCATGGACGCCTCAGAGTTGAACAAGCTGGAGAGCTTGTGCGCCCTGCTCTATAGCGGACAAAACGCCACCTTGATTGAGAAACTCGAAGCGCAACGGTGGCTCTTGCGGCTGCAATCCTCGGCGCAGTACTTGCCGCAGCTGCAGTACACACTGGAAAACTCCACATCGCAGTATGCGCTTCTGTATGCCTCGAAAGGTCTGCTGCTCATTCTCTCCAAAGATTGGCGCAATGTGACCTCTTCACAACGCGTCCACTTGCAGCAGTTCTTGCTGCGGAGGCTGGCGTCCTCGTCATCGGACCCAAACGATTTCGTGACCAAGGCAACGATCCAGGTCCTCTGCCGACTGACAAAGCTCGGATGGGTTTCGGACCCAGAGCTGCGAAGATTGATGAATGAGATTGTGCAGTTTCTTCATGCCGGCGCGCAGCACGCCATCCTCGGGCTCCGTATCCTCACAGACCTCATTACCGAGTTCGAGCTTGGACGCACAGAGCCAAACGGCCGCCTGGACCCCGAGGGTCGACAGGCCGCGCAAGCTTTCAGGGAACAAGATGGGCTCTCGCGCGCGTTTATGCTGGCGCTCAAAACGGTGAACCAGGCGTTTAGCTCGCAAGAGCCCGCACGAGACCGCCCCATTCTCAGAGAGGCCCTCAAGACCTTGCAGACTTGCCTCGCGTACGATTTTGTCGGCACCGGGTACAGCGAGAGCGACGACGTGGTCGCCTGCCTTTACATCCCCATCGAGTGGACCAAGGATATTGCCAACGCGAACGCGCTGCGGCTTCTTTTCCAAATTTACAACGCGCAATGGCAAGTCCAGAACGAGAGCGAAATTGATGGCTCCGAAGACGGCGCCGCCAGCATGGCGCTTCAGTGCATCGCTCTGTTGGCCTCGACCAGGCGCTCCGTCTTTGAGGAGAGCACCCGTCATGAGTTCCTCGTTGCCCTTTTGGAAGGCTCCACGCAGCTCATGAAGGAGAAGACCGGCCTCAGCCACAGCGACGCCTGTCTCCACCACCTGTGCCGACTTCTCTCGCGCATGAAAAGTCATTTCCAGCTCGTCGAGCTTGCCAAGCCGCCCCAGTACCAGCTCTGGTTAGAAGCACTCGCACAGTTTACCGAGGAAACCCTCGCAGCGTGGCGCACCGTCTCCACGCGCTCCGTCCACTACCTCGTTCGCTTGTGGAGCGCCCTCGTTCTGCCAACGCCCTACCTGCGCATCCGCGAGGGCATGAATCGCGACGGCATGAACCAGCCCGGGTACCTGCGCGGCCTCGACCAATACGTGCCCCGCGTTGTTCAAGCCTTTGTCTCGACGCGGGCCGACATGTGCAGCGCAGCCGCTCTCGAGGAGCTTGACGAGGGCGGCGAGGCCGCCTCAGAGCTCTTGGGCACGAGTCGACAAGGCTTTGGAAGCTTTGGTCGGGGTTCGGGTGGAATCGAGGACAATCCCCTCGACGACGAGGGCATGCTGCTAGAGCAATTGACGCCGTTGTCAACACTGGCGCGCTTCCGCTATGGTTACTCTGCCTCCGGGGTCGGCGAGCTCTTTTTGACTGCCGTGAACGAGCGCGCCCAGGCCGTCACGGCGCTTTTGTCCAACCCACAGGGACAAACCTTGCTCATGGCCAAATGCCGTCTCGCAGACTCGCAGGCGCGCCTTGCCTTTCTCTCATACGTTGTGGGCGCCATCGTGGGCGGCCACGTGACGCGTGTCTCGGCGCGCGCCATTGAACGTCTGGAAGAGCTGAATGCTGAGCTGGCTGCGCTTGTCTTTAAGATGGTCACCGATTCGCAGCGGACCGAGGACGTCATTGCTTCGAGGGGCGAGTCTCCGGCTGCTCTCATTTTTGGGTTTGGGAGCAATGCCGGCTGGCGCCTTGAGCTGGCCACGCTTTACTTTTTCCGCTGTTTCCAAACGCTCTACATTGAGTCTCGCGCGCGTGAGGACGAGGCGGAACGTCCCGCGCGCGACCGTTCTGTTGAGCTCGTCGACGACTATTCCGGCTACATGAACTTTGCCTTCCTGCGAAGGGGGGCGATGGTGCCCAACGGCGCTGGTGGAGCCACGACTTCGCTGATGATCGGGCCCGGCTCGGAGATGCGCTCCATGCAGCTTCGTTCCTTGCCAGCGCCTTCCCCCTCGCTTGATAGACTCAACCAAACCGGATCTTCGGGCAGCAGTGGGGCCAGCAGCACGCGCGCCATCGCAGACAAACAGCCCGATAATGACACCGGTATGTCGGATGGAAACGCTGATAACAACAATAGCAGCAACAACAGCAGCAGCAGCAGCAACAACAACAACAATAATGGCGGCATGAAGCAGCAAGGCCTATTGGTCGACGAGCTCAGCGCATCGGAAATCAAATCCGAGGAAGAAAACAATGCGCGCGTCGCGGCTATGCAGCACAGTATCGCAGCGCGCGTCGGCGTGCAAGGTGGGGACCGCGCGCTCTTGGATGTGGCAATGCGTCGCATCTTTGGCCTCTTACAATTTGCTCAGCACGTGAATGAACGCAACGCGCAGCTCGATGATTCTTCGGCGCCAGTTATGCTCGTGCAGCGTGCCTTGAGCGTCTTGTATCAGCTAAGCATGGGAGTCACCATTGTCCATACGGGCAAGGTGCACACCCCTCGGCTCATGAGTAGCGGTCGTCTGCTCCTCGAGAGCGAAGTGATTCAAGACCTTTTGCAAAACCCATCTGCCGAGCGTTTTCCCCTGCTTCGGGAGCCAAAGCATGGTCGGGCCCGCACCTTTCTCATGGCGACTCTATCCAAGCTGCTCTATACGCAAACGCGGTATCCCTCGTCGCAAAACTCGAGTCAGGTCCCGGAAAACATGTTCGATGTGAACGCGAACATGTACACTTCGCACGACCAGGTCGAGGAGCGCTTTGTGTCCTTCATGCAGCCAATGACGGAAGTTGCAGATGGTTTGCTACGCATTGTCAATTCCAACAGCAATGACCTTCGCAACCCGTCCTTGATAGGCCCCACCATTGGCTTGCTTCGTGACCTTCGTGGAGTCATTTCCTCCGCCTCGGCAGCGCGCGAGTTTGAGCTCATCTTTTCGTGGTTCTACCCGAACCGTATCACACTGCTTGCAGTTCTTGCCTCGACCTTTCACGACAACTTTGAAGTTATGGTGCCGTTGCTCAAACTTCTCTCCGAGCTCGTGCACAACCGTGGTTCTCGCATTGTTTTTCCGTCGTTATCCGCGGGCGGCCTCATTCTCTTTCGCGAGGCAGCGCGCGTGTTGGTGGCATTCTGCACCCCGCAGCTGCAGGCGCTCGAGCGCACGCGCGAAGCGCAGCGCACGCGTCATGAAAAGCGCGAGGCCATTCGATCCAAGCTTGTGGATAACATGAACAACCCCGTAATGGAATCCCTTTCGCAGGCGCTCGGCACCGAGATTAGCAGCAACGGGACGACCAACGATCCATTGTCTATGCAGGCGCTCCAGGAGGCGGTTATTGCCATGGGTGAAGAATTCCTTAGCAGCAGCGGCAGCGGCAGCGACAAGAAAAAGGTTGAAAACATGAACGGCACCGTTATCGATGTCGGACCTGGCGCAATTGGACCTGGCATCACGGTTGATCTCGAGGAGCCGCAGCAAAAGTGCTCGCGAGTTTGCCTGATCACGCTGAGCCGCATGCTCAATGGCAGGTACGCGCCGCTGGGCACCTTTCAGCTCTTTGGGGACAGCTGCCTGCTTGATGCGCGTCGGGTCACGCTCGAGCTTGCGCTTGCCTCTTCGCCAAAACACACCATGTCCTTTCCGAAGATGTCAAAGGCGCTCGTGAGTCTTCTCAACCAACTGTCGGAGAAGTTCGTCATTGCACTTGTAGACCTCTCGCCTTCACTGTTTGCACGCATCATGTGTTGCCTCGGTGAGGCGCTCGTCTCGGGCAACGCCCAGCTCAGCTCACCGGCGGCAAGTGCGGTCGAGTCGATTGCCATCTTTCGGTGTCGCGCCGCGGCCGCGGTCCACGGTCCTTCTGGGGATGACGGCAAGGGTGATGGCAACGCTGTCGACACGGACCCCTTGCGCCGTGTGCGCGCCGTGTTGAATCCTGAGCACCGCTCGCGCGGTGATACGACCTCGCTCGAAGAGTACCGCCGTGCTGCGCTTCTCTTCCAAGAACATGAGCGCGCCCACCCGAATCTTTTCAGCAGCCTATTGGCCGTTGTTATGGACCAGCTTTTCTCGAGCGGGTCTTCGGAGCTCCCGAATCAGTGGTCCATGGCCAAGCCTATCATGCCTCTCATCTTTTGCGCGCCTGCAGAGTTTGAGAAACAGCGTCAGCAGTTCTTATCCGCTCAATCGGCTGTGCGCGAGCCGCGCATTCGGGAGGCTTACGATGCGCTCTTCACCAAGCTCGGCCCCGCACTTTCCAATCCTGCCCTCTTCAACGTTGTGCTACGTTCCAATGACACCTTTGCCAAAGAACTTTGCACCTTTAATCGGGAACTTCGACGCGAGTAGACCACGCAATTGGGTCTGTGCGGAGAGAGAGAGAGAAAAAAGCACGCGTACTTTTTCCTTTTTTTAATGATCGGTGCTGCAACTCGGACACTCGTTTTAGCTGTCCGGCGCGTGGATCGATCGATCATCTTATCATTGAATCGAAGGAATGGTGGACTTGACAGGGAAAACTCGGATTGTCTCCAACTCTTTTACCTCATTTTTCCTCCTCTTTTTCGCTGTCTCCTTGCTCTCGTTTTCTTTCTAAACATCTTGAAACTTGCAGCGACTTTTCGCTTCAACAGCGGTGGCGGCGAGCGGCGGTGGCGGGCGAAAATAGGGATGATGGAGAGTATTCTCAAAAAGTTTCAAGACAAGATAGCTTACATTTGATACCCCACGGGGCTCAACATCTCTCAGACGTTTAGTGGGTGGGCTAAGACTTCCTTTTTAACGCTCTCGAGGCCCTCTTCGCAATTGCGCGGCGGCGATGGTTCAGGATCACTCAAGGTTTTCTTTGACAACCTGATACCGCCATTAAAATTTTAAAAAATGCGAGCACGTTTCCGAACATCATGACGAAAGTGAGGTCCAAGAGATCCATCCACGAAGGATGACCAACCTCGACACCCTAAGTTTGAAGTCATTGGTGGCGTAAGCAATGTGCGATGCAAGCACAACCGCGACATCTGTTTCCCCCCCCCCCCCCAAAAAAAAAAAAAAAATCAAAGCTTGGACAGATTCACTTGCCCGGGCTACATGCCGTCGCTTTCAAAATTCATAGATGACAACAATAGATCCTGTACTTGTTATTATTGTTCCGTTCGAGTTACGTAGCAGCTCATTTCAAATTGGTAGACGCGGAGATTGTGTTTCTCCATTACATTGCATTTGCATTTTATAAATCTGCCGACATCGACTACGCTCCGCTTTCGAATTCACTCCTTGCCCTTCGAGGTAGCAAGAAGGTTTTACGACCACTTCCGGAGAGTTGAACCTTGTTGATAGCCTTGAGGGAAGGAAGCTTGACCATGTGCGTGTCGCGAACATGTAAGCGCTCCTTTGCAAGCTTCGGTCCGGGTGTGAACCTTTGGGCTGTGAGCTGCATCTTGGGGAAAGCGGCGTTATGCTCTTCAATGGTGACATGACCGAGAATCTCGGTTACATTCCAGAGCTCAAAGCAGTCGTATGGCGTCATTGTCAGCCTGAGCTCCTCCACAGGGTCCATCTTGAGGCGGCTGTAGAATGTATCCTTGCGACCGCCCATGATCTTGCCACCAGTGTGGTTGCACGGTGTCGCATCAAAGATACCGTACATTTTCCTCCGCAAAAATTGCGGCCAAAGACTATCCAGGCCGTAGCCGGACTCGACCATATCCAGATTCCAAAGAGGAAAGAGGTATTCGATGGAGTCGACGCGAAGAAGCGGGACCATAATCTCAATAAAATTGACAAAGTGGATTGACCAATTGCCTCGCACCACGTGATGATGGTAGTGAGCGCCAAAGCTGTGGACCGCAGGCTGGCCAAGGCGCACATCATACAGCACTGCGAGATCGAACATTTTTGCAACCAGATCCGGATGCATTGTAATGTCGTCGTCGGGAAGCCAAACGTACTCGTAGCGCCTGTAGTCAATGTTATTGAGTGCATAGCGCACGAGCTGCCATTTCATACCCTTGACATTGAAAGCATAGGTTGATTCTTCTTGGTACTCCTTGAAAATGTTCATGTTGTTGCCAAAGTACACGACACACAAGTCAAAACTGGGATTGCTAGCCCATGCGCGGTGCAAACTGTTATCGCCAGCAACAACAATGATGAGGTTTCTGCCACGAACCTTGGCGAGACGCTGCCGGCCCCACCAAAGCGGCAGCAACGTTGGGTCGACTCGAAGCGTCGACAGGGCCCTCTCTTCCCATGCAAGGGTGTGCTCTTCAACGGCAACGCCGTCGGTGGGCTTGCGCAACTCGTCAATCCAATGCCGGTAAGGCTCGATACTGCACCAGTCCTTGTCCTCGTTGCGCCGCACCAGCATCTGGAACTGAAAGCGTGTGATTTTGTCGCCCATCTTGATGGGAAAGTCCTCGACACAGCCATAATGAAGGAGCTGCTCTGGCGTTTCGTGACCGCGAGGGGCAACGCTAGAGGCGCGTTGAAGGTACGGCGCAGCGTCCACGATGGCAGTGAGCGGTTTCCGGAGAAGTTGCGGCCAGAGAACGTCGAGAAAGGTTCCGTCTCCGATTAACGTCGGAAGGAGATACTCTACCGCGTCCACGCGCAAAAGCGGCGCGTCCATGGGCATGCGATTGACAAAGTGAACAGACATTCCCTGGCGTTGCTCAAAAGCGGGCTCGTCCTGGATAAGGACATGCTCGTTCTCCCTCGCACCCATGCGCGTCCACGCGGGATGCGCAAGAGTCACCTTCATGCGGGACGCCACGTTGACCAGCTGCTGCAGGCTCAGCACGGTCATGTCGACGTTGCTGTCGGGAAACCAGACGTATTCATAGTTGGCAGCCCAGTTATCGATTTCCAGCAAGATGCGTCGCGCCACCGTGAACTTGTCTCCGCGCAAGCGGTACGCGAAATCGGCGTCCTTTGAGAACGCGCGGAACTTTGCACCCGAGGTACCTGTATACACCAGAGCAATATCAAACTGCTCATAACCGCTCAAATGTTCAAAACGGAGGTCATCACCACCCACGACAATGGCCAGGACGCGGAAACGGGATTCGTGCAGGAAGCGTTGCGATCGCCATCGGGGTGGAAGATTCGGATCCATGGGGAGCTGCTGCAAGCTAGCAGCAAAGGCCTGTGCATCAGCAGACGTCGAGATGCACCATGGGCAGCTCTTGGCGATGAGCTGCCGGTAAGCGTCCATGCTGCTCGTGGAAAGCACGTTGCCGTGCAACTTCATGCATGCGTTCATTTTGTCTTGATTTTCCATGGAATGATAGTCGTAGTTGACCGCCGATATAACTGCCAGTCGCGCGCCTGACATGGCCATGAACTCGCCAAGGATAATCTCTGGCCCGCAGCTCATGGACCAGATGAGCGAGCTCCCTAGGAGGGTGAGCACTTCGGGCACGGCGTCACTTCGGAAGAAGGGAGCCACTGTGCCAATGCCAGCAACCCATTCAACAGCGTTCCCAGACCATTGCACGGGAGCAAGACCTCTGATTTTCGAATTCTTTTCGGCCGAAATCCGTGAGCCGAGACTTGTGCCCAAGGCTGGATGTCCTGCGCGCACATCATAGAAGGCGGCGATGTGAAGCATGCGCTGCACGCTTTGAACGTCCATCCGCACGTTTGTTTCTGGGAACCAGGTGTACTTGTAGTTGCGCATGCGCAGCGGCTGCAGAGCACGGGCCACGGCCGTCCAGTGCCGACGCCGTCCGTCCAGAGAGCCCAAGAAAGGGCTGTCGGCCTCGAGCTCCACCACGTAGCGCGCGAGCTTTTCGTGCCGATGGCTCAACTGAAAGCCATTGTTGCGACCTGTGTCTTTGACGATGATGACGTGAAGCCAGTCATGGCCGAGCCACTCGTCGAGTTGGGGCACGGCCTCGGGAGTGGCCATGATGACGACCAGAATTTTCATGTCCTGCCAGCGGTGGTCGGGATGCGCGAGCCATTGAACTTGGGGGCACTCCTCGATGTCTCCAGCATGTTTGGATTTGCCTTGCAAGGAGTGACGTAGAGAAAGCTCGTTGATGCACGTGGCCGTGCGGGCCTGTCGTTGGGAAAGGACCTCGTCGAGATTGACATCGTCGAGGGCAAACTTGGCGATTGGGGACGTCATCATGAGACTTGCCGTCGTCGAAGCCCACACGGCCACGGTTGCAAGAACAATCAAAATCAAGGCAATGCAGACTGCACGACTTTTGACGTCTTTGTCGCCCTTTGAACCAGCGAAAGCGCTGGTTTCACGTGAGGAGTGTGGGTTCTTTCTCACTTCGCTGAAAGCCATTTTGACTTCATCGTCGTCACGAAAACCCTTGCTCGCATTGCTGCCGAGGCCATCGCCGCCGCCGGTACCGCCGCTTATATTCACGGAGAGAGCGGGTCGCAGCATGTTTCCAGACCTTTCAGGCGCCAAGGATCTCACGCCTTGTCGCGCGGCTTTCTTTGCTCTATCCTTTTGAAGCGAGCTTGGCACAAAGCAGGTCGGTCGGGTATCCCGCACGGATATTTCGCACGGCCCGACGTCTGGGTTTATGCTGCCGTCACCTTCCGCTCGCCTTGGTGCGTGGGTGGCGACGTGGCCCCCCCTTTCCGTCGCGGCCGCTCCCGCGCAACAGAACTGGTCGCCGTGAATCTCCTCGCGCGCGCCGGGCTGCGAGGCGAGCAGAACCCTACCGCACCAGGTATCAGCGTCTGGTCCGCGCCGGTGCCAGCGTCGGGCCTCGACTCGCCACGCGCCGCGCGCAGGGCTGCGTCGCGCCCGCGTTCAATCCTTCGATCGATCGATCGATTTCGATTTGCGGTTTGAACATCGCGAGCCCGCCGCCAACCGCAACCTGCGCCTACGCCACCGGACCCCGCGGCATAGTACATTCGATAAAATTTAAAGGATAGAGTCCGGTAGCAGCGGACCCACGGTCCATGGAGCCGAGCACGCAGCCGCTGCTCCGAAAAGCTGGGACAGTCAACCTGACTTGCGAAAGCGCGCTGATCGTGGCCAAGACCAGCCCGCCCGACCGGGCTGGGGCGGCGAGGAGACGCGGAGCGGCGGCCAGCCAGATGGCAGGAAGAGCGATACCGGAAGAGCTGCAAGGTCTCCGCGATGTCGGATCGCGGGGCGAGCGAGGCGAGCGAGTTGGGCGTGGGGCCCTCTTAGTGATTCGGTGGGAAGAGGCGCGAAAAGGGGCGGGAAGCGCGGGCCCAAGTGAAGATTGGGGAGGCGCAAGTGGGTAATGTGGAAGCGCAAGTGAACTTTCGCCGGACTGGCTGTCTCGTCGCGCGCCAGGTGCAGTAGCGGGAAGTGTCTATACAAGGATCTCTACAAGTATTCTATCGGTCGCGACAAGTCAAGCATAACACCCCTCTTTCCCGCGCTCGCCGGCGATACCGGTCAAACCTGCCAGCGCAGGTAGGGGGTGCCGCAGTATCTCCAGTACGGCGCTCTTGAACCTGCGCGAGCAGGCTGAACCCGAGCAGAGGGGTGTTTCGCCGGCGCGGGGGGCCTTGGAAAGCTGCGCGCGCGCGCAGATACAAGCTCGGCGCGGGGAGAGGCGCGGCAAGCAGGCGGGACGTAGTACGTACGGCGGCGGTGGGCCGCAGCGCCGAGGCGGGCAAGCAAAACATACGTATAGCAAAGCAGAGCAAGCAAGCAAGCACGCAAAGCAAGCAAAGCAAGCAAGCAAAGCAAGCAAGCCAAGCTCGCTCGAGCCACGCCGAGGCAAGGCAGGCAGACAGCTCGCGCGCGGGCAGCGGCGGCGCGGGCAGGCCGGCGCGGCGGCGGGAGCGAGCGGCGGCGCGCGTGCGGCGCGGCGGCGCGCGGCCTCCGACGCACGCGCGCAGGCCGGCGCGGCGCGGCGGGAGCGAGGGCCCCCGGCGGGGTCGGCCGGTTTTGAAAAAGGGAGAGAAGCGAGCGAGCAAGCGAGCGAGCGAGCGAGCAAACAAGCTCGCGACCGCCTCGACGCGGGAGGCGAGGGAGGCTCGCGCAGGAGCGGCGCGCGAGCCCGCCGGCGCCCGCCTCCGTCCGGCTGGCCGGCCGGCCGGCCCGCGACGCAGGCGGAGGCGCGGGCGGCGCGAGGACTGGGGACCCGAGGCAAGAACTGCCTAGCTAGCTGGCTAGCTAGCTAGCGAGCTAGCTAGCTAGCGAGCTAGCTAGCTGGCCTTGCTGTGTCTCGCGCGGGTCGCTCTTGGCTTGGCCCGCGGAGCCTGCGCAGAGCGCCGCGAGGGGCGAGGCCGCGAGGGGCGCAAGGGCTGGCCGGCAGGCCGGCGTGCGGACGGGCTGGCGTGCTGGCTGGCGTGCTTGCTGGCTAGCTGGCTGTAACATGTACCAAAGGTGAAACGGGAGGGCTACGCAACTTTTCGTTTCACCACTCCGTCCTTCTTCTAGTAATTCTTCTACTTTTGACGTCGTCGTCGTCGTCGTCGTCGTCGTCCTTCTTCTGTAAGACGTCGAAACGGTCTCTTGCGCTTCTCTTTGTTCATTTGTGGATGCGCCGTGGACCTGCGCAGAATTGAAGACATGGACACTGATCAACATGACAAAACGGCTTCCCAGGACCAGTTTCTCATTCGGCGCGAAAATATCCAATCCACGCGAACCTTGCATCCTGATGACATCGACGACAGCGAAGATAGCAACGAAGACGACCTCGTGCAAGCAAGACAAGGAGTCCCCAATCGCCAGCTGACCCAGGCAAGAAAAGGCAGTCAATTTAGCGCAGCCGCTACCAATGTCGACAACAAAAATGACAGCGGCGAAGAAGACATTCATAGCCACGACGTGGTTCTATTAAACGGCAACGGAATGGAATCAGATGCGTCCATGGGTAACGGGCCGCAAAGACGAATGCAACGTGAGCTGCAAGAGTTTGAACAACTTGCAGCCGCGACCGACAACCTAGCCGGGGAAATCATCGCCAATCTCAGCGAAACAAGCTCAGAGTCCGAGGCTGCCTCTGACGAGGAGAGCCAGCAGGACAGAGACTCGCATCATGAGGTGAAACAGGGTAGCGGCGGCAGCGGCAGCCGCCGCCGCATCATAGGCGATTTCATCGCTGCAGAGCTGTTGCGTGAGGGAGACTCTTCGTCCTACAAGGACGTGGACGAGTTTGGTCAAAGCGAGGAAGTGGGCCCGGACGACCACCTCCGCAACGATCTGCACAGCCATGGCGATGCAAACGACGATGACGATTGCAGCGAGGATGATGACAGTGAGGATCTCTTCTCGCCGTCCTCAGCAGCGTCCCCGCCTTTTGATCACAACGAAAATGGTATCGGGGCGCTTGGCGTAGAGTTCGAAATGCAGACGCCCTTTGTGCATGGCGACGCTGGCAGCGGGAACGTGGACACTGAGCAAAGAGAACATCGGCCAAGCGGCTCGAACGAGTTTTTCCCCAATGGCACAAAACATGAGCAACGAGATAATATCCGTCATTTTGATCAACAAAATGATGATCGGGCCGATATTAATAATGATGACGATGATGATGATGACGCAGAGGCCGCTGCTCAAGAGGCAGAAATTATTGCAAATGCCGCGGCTGCCGCGCCTTCTCTCCGGCTTATGGCACTCGATACTACTGATCCAGAGTTTCGGGCTAACATGCGAGGGGCCGACGGCGGCGTCAGCCCGCGTGCGAACTCGTACGCAAGGCCCGAGCGCTTTGGACAACGATCGGGGTTCAGCGGTCCAGGCACCGCTGGGGCGGCATCTCAGATGAACCACGCAGCTGCGCAAAACGCAATGTTCTCCTCGCCCACTGTGAAGAGCACTGCCAAGACGATGGCACGAAAACGGCCGCCTACTGTCGCAACATACTTTGCGGCCACTGGTATCGACTGGCGACGTGCCTTGGCCGAGGGCTCAATCGCAAAACTCGATCTTCTGGACCCGAGTTTCTGTGTAGATTTGCCTGGCATTATCAAGGACCGCTTCCCCGCCGAAAACTACGCCGATCTACCTCTCAATCCGTCGCTTTGTCAGTTTTGTCACCCCATCGGAATGTCTATACGTCAGGGCGGAGCCCACGATGCTGACCTCGGCCGCGTGCAAGATTACTCGTTTCTCATCACAAACGAAATGCACCAGATGACGCACGGGACTTGCCTTGCATTTTACGACCCAGTTCCTGACAAAATTCGGGCCCGCTTTGTAGACATTTCCCTGGACCAGGTCCTCAAACGAGATCGCGCGCGAAGCGATTGGATCACGCGCTCCTTTTCCGAGTACCTTGCCAAACGCTGCGCGACAGAGGACGAGATGGTTTGGTTCAAATTTTGTCAGCAGTTTGACAGCATTCAGCGCGAGCTTGGAGACGCTGCCGACCAACCGGAAAACCAATCGCGCTTCAACACTCTTCTCGATGGCTATCTCCTGCATTACCGTGGCCCCATGGAGAATCTCATGGAAGAAGAGTATGTGGCGTCACTCGCGGAAACAATTCGCATGCGCAAGGAGGCAGATGAGCGAGCAGCGCTTGCAGAAGTTCTCGAGGCCGAGGACCAAGCTGCTGCCGAGGACCAAGCTGCCGAGGGCAAAGGCAACGAAATGGAGGCCACAGGGACTCGCAAGGGCAGCGACGATCATAACAAGACGGCTGATGTCGAGGAGGATGCGGTCGCAGACTCGGACGCTGACTCGGACTCGCTGCCAAGCCTCGTTTCTCTCGAAGAGGCTCGCTTCCATAGCGCGAAAAAGAGAACCGAGCTTGGCGGCGGCGGCGGCGGCGGCGATGACAACGACGATGGTGCATCGATTGGCGCAATTAGCAGCGAGGAGGAGGAGGAGGATGGGGAAGATACTGGTATCTTAAATGGAGAGGCTAGTCCGAGCGAACATCTCTTTGCTACGCCTCTTCAGTCGCCCATGGACGAAAAGGCAACCGTTACGCCTGGTTCTGCACCACCTGCATCACCGCCAACAGCTGTGACGGAAGACATTATAAACCATTTGGATGACGCCTTGCAAGGAGAAGACCTCGCGGTCCAGTACTGCCGAGAGATTCGCCTCGCTGCAGTACAGACGCTCAAGGAAACGTTTGCGGATTTTTCTGCAGAAACTCTCGCCCGGTGGGACCCTTACGAGCCCAAGACTCTCGCGTTAGTGTCACCTTTTCCATTTTACACGCTCTATGGTGCGATCCTTCGCGAAATATTGCGCATCGTTCGCGAAAAAGATGCTCTTCCTGTGCCCCTCGAACGGTGTCTCCAGCATGTGCTTCTCGAGGTGCCGGAACCGCCGCCGGGCAAGTACCGCGTTCGCTTCAAACTTCACGACGACATGCCTCATTACTTCACCTGCTCAAAGCCGCCATTGAATCGCCTGCCGCTTCTCAACGTGCCGCTCCGTCCTCTGTTTGAGAGTTTGGGCGCACAGAACCTGCTCAACCTGTTTTCCGCCCTTATTCTCGAGAATCCCATTTTGCTGGTGACAAGCCGGCTCGATCTGCTGTCCAATGTCATCTCTGGTCTTTTGGCACTTTTATGGCCTCTGAAGTGGCAAAGCAACATCATTCCTGTCCTCCCAAGTTCCATGACCGGCCTCCTTGATTCGCCCGTGCCTATTCTTATTGGCATGCATCGTTCTCAGCTTCCGCGAGATCGCAACTCGTACAGCGCGCTCGTCTTTGTCGATCTCGACGAAAACATAGTGGAGCTTCCATCGGATCGTGAGCTGCCCCTCATGCCTCCTCGCATCCTGAAGCAGAAATTGTGGTACCCACTTCGCGATTACGTCTATGTGAAAAGTGGTGCGGATCGACCCATCGAAAAGCAAAAGCGCGAGTCGCTAGGAGCCGCAAGTATTCGCGAGCGACGCAACAGTCGCCGGCGGAGGCCACAGCGCTACTCGGACTCGAGCGCGCTGTCGAGCGGCCCGAGTGCCGAGCTGGAGATGGCAGCCTCCCATCGAATCGTGACCGACTTTCTCGAGGAGGAACCAACGGCGAAGCTCGCTCCTGTTGTGGACGCCTCGACTGAGGAGTTCAACAACACGGTGCGCAGAATTTTTGTCGAGTTCTTTGTCACTCTGATTGGCGATTACCGGTGGTACATGGGGGGGCTTGAGGAGGATGGCGATGAGCTCATTGATCGCGAGGCATTCTTGCGCGACCACAAGGACACAGCAACAAGTCGCGAGTTCCTGAACGAGTTCATTTCCACGCAAATGATGCAAACCTTTTTCGATTCGCGCGTCTTTGCGGCCGAACACAACTTTGAAATCATGCTCTTCGACGCCTGGATCGATCTCGTCAAGGAGGCACGAACCACGCCGCCACCCTCTGTGATGGTCAATGCGACGTTGAACGGGGACATGAGCGCATCAACCGACTCCAGTCGCCAACACACCATCAAAGCTTCCTTCCTCGACGATACTTCGCAAGCCGATCGATCGAATTATGACGTAGCCCCTCCCGCTGCGGCTGAATACGTGGGTGCTGGACTCTTCCGGATGAACTCGCGCGCCTTTCCCGACCCCTTGCATTGGAACGCGCTTCCAGAGCCGCGAGCTGTCCCGAGTCTCATTCGAGCCCGCCGCGGTTCGCACCTTCTTCGAAACGTCGACAAGGTCTCTCATGTTCTCGAGAGTGTAAATCTCTCCTTTTTCACCAAGCAGCGTCTCTTTCGTGCACGCTTCAGTCTGGTCAAGCGTTACGCCTTGGCCGGCCTGGAGGATGTACGCCAGCTGCATGGTGTGATTGAGGGTGTCATTCGGCATCTCGAAGAGTACGCATCTACCATGGACAAAGCATTCCGTGATCAGGAGGGCAAACCACGTACACGCGTTCTCAATCCAAACTTTGAGCCAAATCCATACATGCGAGGGTCTGTGTGGTCTGCTGTCCAGCAAGAGGCCGAGAGACAGGTGAAGCTCTGTAGGGACATGGCCAAGGAGCTGTCGGAAAAGCTTAGCAGCAAGCTCAAGGAAGTAATTCGGAAGCTTCGCAATGCGTACGATATCCTCACTTCATCCGAGGAGAAACACATGAGCAACATCACCTCGCGAAAGACGGCCATGGAGCAATCCAAGAAGCGCAAGGAGATTGCTATGAACGAGTTCGCGCACATCGAAAAGATCTTTGTGGAGATGCAGGCGCAGCTACAGCGCCAGACACTTGAGACGAGCCGCACGCAGCAAGCCTTTGCATTGCAAAAGTATTTTCGAAGTGCCACACCCGCGCAGCGCAAGTCGAGGAGAAGCAAGATTCGGCGCCCAGGGTTCGGAAGCTCGGCCGATGCGTCCGCTGGTGCCTCCCCCCTGGGCCCCATGCCCGGGCGTCACGAAAGCAGCACGAGTGGACAGACGCCAGCGAGCGTTGGCAGCGGACCTGCCTCCCAGGTAGGGGGCCTGGACACCTTTGACCTCGCTTCGCCCCGCTCAGTGCAGTCTCGATTTGGGACGCTGGGAAGCCCGCGCTCGGAGCAATCGCTTCGCACCGTGCCTCGATCGGAAGGTTCAATGTATTCCTCGCATTCGGTAGCATCTGCGGGAGACCTCTTTGACAGGAATTGGTGTGATGACGAGGACATCGGTCAGGTCGACGATGCCGGGTCTCTTGACGATGAGGAGGATAATCTGAGCCAGAACGGCGACGTTTGCTCGCCTGACCTCCTGCGTGGGGAGGGCGATGAAGGATGCCCTCTCGCCAATGATGACGCTGGCAACGAACTTGAAGCGCGGCGGAGTGGTTCAGGTACCATTGATGTAAAGTCGACGCTCGCATCTGGGATCTTCACGGATGATGTCAGCCTCAACATTGCCATGTCGGGCCATAGTGGAAGCTCCAACTCTTCCGCGAAGGCATCAAGCCGTAGTAGCGGGCGTCGTGCGTCAACGACCTTTTTAAGCAAACGTCCCATTGGCTCACAGCGGTTTCGGCGTCGATCCGAGACACCAGGGCTGTCGAGCATCCGCGCAGCGACTACTGCCCCGCTTGAATCTTCTCGCACTCTCTTGAGTTCACATTCAAGTCGCGATGACCTTGACAACGAGGACGCCGTGACGGACTCATCTACTACCGAGAGCCGCAGCGCGGTCGATCGACTTGGTGGCTTTTCCTCGCCACCGAGTGCAACGCCAAGCCGCAGCGGTTACGAGAACGGAAGTCGGGTCCATCATGTGTCTACAAGCGAGCTGGCGCGTGTGCTCGATCGCAAGGTCGCTGCAAAGCGCACGTTGCGAGCTGCAAGGCTCCAATTCGCCCAGGACGTTGCATCATTGACGCGGGAGCTAACCAATTTTACTGAGGCAAATTCTGAGAATCTCCAGACATTTCATCGGACGGAGCGGACGCGCATCAAAAACGTAAAGAACCATCTCAAGGAGCTCATGAATATCCTGTATCGCTGGATGGTAATGCACCGCCAGCACTCCTTTGAGAGTCTCCACGTGGCACTCTTGTCGCCAATCTGGCGAACGCCTTTGCCACAACGCGAACCGCATAGTGCTGGTTTGGACAAGGGCAGCAGCGGTGCGGATGCAACAGAGGAAATGAAGAGCAATGCCGACAAGGATGTCTCTGAAACTTCTGATGTTGAGCCGCATGCACGTACCGAGGCAGGTCCGAGCACTGACGCCTCTGATCCGAATGGAAACCAAGCAACGGCGCCGTGCTCAAGTCCCACACCAGGAGAGATTGTCGCGCAGGGCGTCGAGAATGCGCGTGATATCGAGTATCCTTTCCGAGATTCACTTCCCAGTATGAGTACGCGTCCGCACGGGACTGACACGGACCGCGAGGACGTTTTCGCGGAATGGCAAGAGTGGATGAATGGGGTTGCAGCGCTTTACAAAACAAGTCACGACTCTGCTAGCTACCGTACGATGGCCATGCGGACTCTTGCGGATAAGGTTCACACCACCGTGGAGGCCATGGGGGTGGGGCTTGCTTTTCAGCGCAAAGATGGCAAACTAAGTACGCTGCAGAATGCTCTCGTTCGCGTCAAAGAGTGCATGACAATCATGGCAAGCACCATGTCCAACAACGCAGATGTTATGAACAGCGTGCTCGCGCGCATGTCGGAGGAGCTGCGCAGTCTCGTCATTAACTGCTCTATGAATCTGAACAACGCGCACGAGGAACTGTTGAATCGCAAGCTAGTCGCCGAGCAGAATGTGAAAAAGGCCGAGCAGCAGCTCGCTGCAAAGGGTCTGGACAAAGAAAGGGTCTTGCAAGATTTGGCGCGAGCGGGCCAGGAAGCACGCGAGCTGCAAGAGCAGGTTGTGGGCGCGCAAGAAAACGCACTCTCGGCTTCTTCTTCATCTTCATCTTCCGACAGTGATGCCCGCGCCCCTGCGTCTGCTCTTGCTGCTGATGGAAGTGGTGCTGGAGGTGGCGATGGAGGCCAAACCCGCGCCGCTTCGAATGTTGGCAGTGAGCCCGACCGCAGGGCTTCGGATGATCACGCCCCCCACCACCAGCGCGGAGGTCTGCGGAGCGCCGTGAAACGTGTTTTAAAAAGCTCGGACGTCGACCGTCTCGCACATGCTCACAAGAAGCAGGAGCGTTTGGCCAAGAAGCTGCAAGATTATGCTGAAGAAGAGACAATCCTGTCGAGTGACCGTGACGCAAAGCGCAAGGCCCTCCAGGTGGTTACGAATGAATACCGACGCTGGATGGAAGTCGCGTATGCAGAGTTCTGTGCGCTTGAGGTCGATCGCGTGACAACGAGTGTACGTCAGCTCAACATCTTTGTTGAAAGCCTTCGTGCCGAGAGGGAGGTTGTCAAGCTTGCCATCACGGATCGGATGGAGGCTGTTCGCAAGGTGGACCCCCAGGAAGATTTACGTCGACACAAGGACCTCGACGAACGCACCAAGCGATACCTTGATGATGCATTGGACCATTTCTCGCGTCACCCTTCGATGGCAGGTATGATTCCTTCCAAGACTGCTGAGGATAGCACCAGCGAAGCAAAGCGACAGGGGGATGGCGACGAAACTGATGATTACGAGGACGGCGCCGGGCAGGGAAGCGCCTCGGCCAAGGACCGAGGGAGTCCTGAGGGGAGCGACACGCCGGGTGCGGAGGGTGACGCAGAAACGCCCAAAGGAGGAAACGCAATGGTGCCGGTTTTGGACGCCAATGGTCAGCGACGATCTGGGCGTTTTGACTCCGTGGACTCTGTGAGCTTGGAGGGGCGTCTCTTTGCGGTCTACATGCGTCGCAGCCTTGGAACGCTCGTGCTACGATTTAACGAGCTCAAGTATCGCATGAAGTCCCTGTATAAGCACACAGACGGCCTCGCTAAGTCGCAGCGACGTGCGACACACGATCTTGAAAAACTATGTGCTCAGTTAGGTCATGTGCCGCTGAACCTCTTGGAGCAGCGACGCGATGCTGATCCATTTGACGACCTCTTCCTCAAGACTTTTGCAAGTATTACGAACGAGATGGAGGAGCTGACTGAACTACATGCAGCGTTGAGTACCCTGACCATGGATGCACGTGCGAGCAAGCGATCATTGAACGGTGACTTGCTCGAGTACGTGAGAAGCAAGGATAATGCGGAAGTAGACCTGATGCAAGCGCGTGATCGATTTACGAGTTCGCGCGATAATCTTGCCCGTGTTGAAGCGGAGATGAACGAGTGCGAGGCATCGATGCGCGGCATTGAATTTCGCTCGCGATCAGAAGAGTCACGACGATGCGAGAAGCTGTTTGCATTGCGCGACGAGTGCGAGAAGGCGAAAAAGGCCAAGTCGGAGTCAGAAAAGGCCTACATGGGCGCACGGCAGGTTTACGAGACGTGCTTTTCACAGCTTTTAGTTTCTATGCAGAATGGGTACACGGACGCGTTGTCATCGTGTTTGCAGTACCTGCAGTCCTTTGTGGAGTCTGTACAAGAAATTTCCTTGGATCATGCCAAGAAGTCTCCCTTTATGTCGCAGCGTTCACGTGCCCTGGACACGACCGAGGAGCCTATTGTGTTGGAGGGTGACAACGATGCGGTTCTCGATCTCGCTGCGATGGACACGAATGGGTTCTTTGACTCCCTGTCGCGTCTACCTCGTGACACGGACAGCGCGCATCTGAGTTACAGCAGCACGTCGACAGCGGATGACCAGAGGGTTCTGCTGACTGATTCAGCGCCATCGCGGACATTCTCGGGGTCACGACACGAGCGGCGTATGCGAGAGTCGCTTCGCACCCTTGGCGGTGCATCAATGATGGCCTCCAGTATCAAGCAGTCGCTGAGTCCGTCGAGTGCTGTTGCGCAGCTTTCCAAAATGTTTACCTCGTCACGGCATGCATTTTTGCGCAGACCCGTCCTGCACGACTCGCCAGGCAGACGTGAGCGCCCCGTGCGGTGCGACGAAGTTGAGACAGTGATTCTGCACTCGAAACTTATTTGCGAGAGCCTGCTGGAAGTTCTCCCGGAGCGTCTGGCCGTGATGAAGTCGGTGATTGGGCAAGCGCAGGATCAGATTGACCGTTTCCCCGTGCTCTTGTTGAGCAAGCGGGACTTGATGAAGAAGCGCAAGCTAATTCAGTCGAGCACGCAGGGCAAGCTAGCGAACGGCTATGAAGATTCTCTGCACAATGGTACGACGGGCGCTGACGATGACGCAGGGTCGCCACGGTCGCTGGCCTCGATGGATCGGCCCACGCGGGGCGCCTCTTCGCGGTCAACGTCAACCACGGGCACAGCACGCTTTGACTCGTTGCGGCGTCCTGGGCATTCGATTCGTCACTTTCGGAAACGCATCCGTCACTTAGTGCCGGGGCAAGGATCTTTGCATCGCTCGGGGGCATCGCATCGGTCAGGAAATGCGTATGCACATTCGGAGGTACCCGCCGGGGCACCTCTGCTGTCTGTCTCGTCAGCGTCTCCTTCCGTGACGTCATTCACTTCGCAGGCGCGTTCAGACTCTGGAGAGGGCGGAGGCAACGTCACAGAGTTGGACGCTAACACCTTTGGCCTTGATGGCGCATCCGCGTTGACGAGTATTCTAGGTGAGAGATCCGAAGCTTTGCCTGGTGGGGCCAAACAAGCTGGGTCATGCGATGGTGCGGACGATGACGATGAGGCAACTACAGATGGAACATTGTCTGTCGTCGCTTCGGTGGCGGATGGCAAGTCTGGGCCAACAAAGGAGGTCAGCACTCTTTTCATGGCAATTGATAATGTGCACAAGTCATGGACAGCTCAGGTGGGCTCAATGATGGAGTGTCTCAACGCGTCGGATCATCTTTTGATGAACTCACTGCGGGAGATGGCGGACACCTGCCAGCAGTATCTCAAGGAAATCAATGACATTCGTATGAATTTGAAGCGGAACGGGGCCGTTGTCCGCAACGCGCTTACGCGCGCGAACGACAAAGTCATTGAGGCTCGCGCAGCGCTTGATGAATGCGAGCAAAAGGACTACCATCGTAATTACATCACCCAGGAAGCCGGTACAGATCGAAAGCAACGCAAGGTGGGGGCTGCCAGGCGCAAGCTTCGAGAGGCCGAGGAAAACAACATGGCCGCAAACGACAAGTATGCTGATTTTCAGCGTCTGTATCGCAACGAGGCCGCACGCGTAATGCGCAAATATGACAACCTTGAGCGGCACCAGTTCAACTTTCTCATTTCGCTTCATGAGAGACTTCAATTCTGGCACAAGCGTCTGGAAACCAAGCTCCAAGAGCTTACGGAGGTCTCGCATGAGGCCCTTAAAACCGTGGACCTTCAGGCCGATGTGCAAAGCTTTGTGGATGCTCACAAGTTTTCGCGCCCGAGTGATGCTCCTCAGATTCAGGATCTCTCATCTCTGGCAGCTACAGTTCCGAGCGGCCTTGAGAACGATGCTGTTGGCGGCTAGACAAAGTCCCATCTGCGCATCAGCCTTTTGTGCCATTGATGGGCTGATGAACTTTATGATTCTGATTTATTGCTTGGCCAATGGAGTGAGTGACTGACCGACCGACTGGGCGACAGTAAATTTTGTATTGTTGTCTGGTAAGGTTGGCACTCAGGTAGGTAGGCATGCATGTTATAGCCTTGCTTTTTGCTTCACTGCGTAGGCCAGCCAGCTAAGCCAGCGCATGGTATTCACGTGACATTGTATTGATGCACGCTTTCGATGCATATAGATCTCAGTGACCATCATCCATTTGTCTCTATTTGTACACCTTTTTGTTCACCGAGAAATGCATCGATAAAGATTGCGTCTTTCCTTGTTTCTTTGTTTCTTTGTTTCTTTGTTTCTTTGTTTCTTTGTTTCTTGTTCTCTTGCTTGTGTCGTCTTGTCTCTTTCCTTCCCTCCAAGATTATTATTGGGGTGAGGGTTCAAAGCATGACGCGGGTCCGCTGCGTTTGCACAAGCGTCATCGCACCACCTTAACATGTTCAATACTAGTATACTCCGAGTCCGGTGCAGGTCGGGCAGGTGTGTAACGGTCGTGGGAAAAAAACTCGGGCGGGACCCGAGCAGCAGGTAGCAACAGCTCGCGGAGGACGTCGAGGAGTCTGCGCCGCGGGCGCAAGCACAGCTCGAACGGGACGCGCAGGCGGGAACAGGCCAGCGACGCGAGCGGCGCGAAGGAGGGGAGCGAGAGGAATTCGCGCACGATGCAGAGTCAACAGCGGAGACCCGCGCTGGGGCGCGTGTCGAGCTCGCGCATGAACATGGGCGGCGGTGGGCCGGCGAAAACGCGCATGTCGCTCGGTCCCGGGACGACGCTGCCCCGGTATTCGCTGGGCGGAGGAATGGGCACGACGGCGAAGAAAGCCAAGGCGAACAAACGCATGTCCATGATGCCCACGGTAGGCGCGTCGATGCATGGGGGCAATCGTCGTCAGTCCACAGTCTCTGTGGCGTCTCGCAGAAAGTCGATCGCCACCATGGGCAGCGCAACGAGCGCGCTCAAGAGCGACCCGCGTCCTCTTAATGAAAAGAGCTTTCGGGCGCAGTGCATCGAAACGCTAATTCGATTCCTTTCGGAGCACAACTACGACCAGGCGCTCTCGCCCAAGATCCTGCATCGGCCGACAGGCAAGGACTTTGAGCATGTGGTTATTTTTCTCTTTCGTATGCTTGATCCAAGCCGCAAATTCGGCAGCAAGGTGGCAGACGAGGTGACCGTCATGATGAAGGGTCTCAGGTACCCTTTCAACATCAGCAAGACCTCGCTTGCTGCCGTGGGAAGCCCGCATACGTGGCCTGCGCTACTGGCGTCGCTCGTGTGGCTCGTGGAACTGCTCGAGTATGACGAGCTGGCTGGACTTTCTGAGGACGACGACGACGATGCCTCGGAGGAGGACATTGACCGTATTTTTTTCACGTACATTCGAAAGGCGTACCAGTGCTTTCTGTGTGGCGACGATAACCGTTACGAGGAGCTCGACGCCGAGTTGGCGGGCAAGTTCCGCGAGCGCGACGTGGTCATTGAGGAGGAGATTACGGATCTGGAGCGGAAGCGTTCAGACCTAGGCCAGGACCTGGAATTCGAATCGGAGAAACAGAGTTTGATCCCAGAGCTGGAGCAGCGCAAACGCGATTTCACGAGCGACAAGCTCAAGTGGGACAAGCTCATTCGCCAATTCCTAGAAAACAAGGACATTATGGTCGCCAAGGTGCGGGAGCGCGAGGCCGAGGTCCGCGCCAAGGAGGTCGAGCTGGCTCAGGCAGAGCACGCCAAGTCCAAGGTCCAGAGTATCCTCGATGAGCAGGAGTTGAACCCGGCGGATGCAGAGCGCATGACACAAGAGAAGCGGTCTCTGGAGGCATCGTGCAACACGGTGCTAGAGCAGCGTGATGACATGCAGAATGAAACATGGGAGGTGGAAATGTCCATTTCGAAGCGCACGCAGCGCATCGAGGCGCTCCTCGAGGAATACAATGCAATCGCCAAGTCGCTCAAGTTGACCCAGGCGGCAGCCGCAGGCCAACAGCGCCAGGGCGCTGATATCCAGTTGCGTCTCGACACGCGGCGTAACATGCTAGTCTCTCTTGGTGCAGATCAAGCGACAGGCCAGGGCGAGCGCGCCGATGTGGGTGCCATCACGTCTGCGCTGCAGGATCTCCGAGAAGAGTCGATCAAGAAGACGCATCAAATTCGTACTAGCAACATGGAATTGCACGCCAAGGTCGAGGAGAATGACGAGGCGCAGGAGGCGGTGCGCAGCGTGATTCGTGGTTTGGAGCAGCGCCTCCAGGAGGCCGAAACACAGCTGCAGCAAGACAAGTCCGCCATGGACGCTGAGTTGGCAAGCCGTGCCGCAGAGACTGAGGCCGTCGAGGAGGACATCCACCGGCTGACGCTTGATGCGGAACAGCTTGCGGAACCGCTGCGGGAGGCGGAAGAGACTCTCGAGGCTCTTCGCGATCGCCTGGCTAGCGAGGCTACCGACCACATGACCGAGATTGAGGCCCTCGACGATGACTTGCACATGGCTGTGGACAGCTTTCTCTCGTTCAAGGAGAACGTTGCGCAGTCGCTTGCAGATCTCAAGGGTACACTCCAGGGGTCTTTGGATGCAGCAGCTGTCTTTTGCGAGGAGCACGAGGCGCGCGTTGCGGGTCTTGCCGCGGTCTCTCCGTGAAGCCCCAGAAGCCCAAGGGCCCGACGTTCTCGAACCTCTCGAGTGTTTGACGCGCCTTGCCCCGCAGAAAGAAAACCCAGCCACGATCAACAATGAAACCTGCACAAATGAAACAACCAAACACTGACAGCACACCTGACACGCGCAAGAGTCGATTGACTCGTGATACACACCCACCTCCTTTTCTCCCCATTCCAATAAGAGAAGGGAACATTAAAAGTGATGTGCTTCCGGCTTTGCTCCAATAATCAGACCCGCCTACGATAATGTTGTAGTATCAAAGACAATGAAGAAATAGCTTCATGAATCTCCTTTCGTATTCTCCTTTGACATATTCTTCAAATCAAATCGTGCGCGCAAGCGACTGGCTCTCATACGCCTTTAATGGTCCCCAAACACAAAGCAGAGCAATTGTGGTTATTGCAATACTTCTGCGTCTTCTCTGCCACGAGATGATTGACTAAATGACAAAATCAAGAACGAGTGAGTCGAGGCAAATCCAAGCAAATCCAAGCAAATCCAAACAAAGCCAAACAAAGCCAAGCAAAGCAACGGGCAGTAAAGCAAAACAAAGGGCAGCAAAGCAAAGCAACGGGCAGCAAAGCAAAGCAACGGGCAGCAAAGCAAAGCAACGGGCAGCAAAGCAAAGCAACGGGCAGCAAAGCAAAGCAACGGGCAGCAAAGCAAAGCAACGGGCAGCAAAGCAAAGCAACGGGCAGCAAAACAAAGGGCAGCAAAGCAAAAGGGCAGCAAAGCAACATAAAGCAAAGCAACATAAAGCAAAGCAACGGGCAGCAAGATGAAAACGTATTTTTGTTGCGTTACTCCTGTTTCGCAACGTGTAGAAATATTTTCTTTGCGATAATCCTGTGTCACTGATCTGGCGATACTACTGTGTCGTTCCCAGCATGAGAGAACCGAAATACAAGATTAACAACGAAGGAGTCGAAGGAAAGCAAAGCAAAGTAAACTTTTTCTCTTGCGACACGTCTGAATCTTCCTCGCTCACAAATGCCACGCAAAACATCACGAGAGGACCAAAACAAAATTCAAGGGAACAACAACGTGGGAGTCAAAGCCAAACTAAACGCGGTCTTACAGATTAGTTTAGAGGGGGATGAAGCGCGAGGAGTTGGTCGCGCCGATACCGGGGCGGCCATGTGTAATGGGCTTGTAGGTAATAGAGAACTCGCCCAGGTAGTGACCGATCATCTCGGGCTTGATCTCCACGGTGGTGAAGGTCTTGCCGTTGTACACGCCGACCATGCTGCCGATCATCTCAGGGACGATGATCATGTTGCGGAGATGCGTCTTCACGATTTCCGGCTTCTCCATGGGGCCAGTCTCCTTCTTGGCCTTGCGCAGCTTCTTGATGAGGGCCATAGGCTTGCGCTTGAGGCCGCGGTTGAACCGCCGCCGGGCGCGGGCCTTGACCATCTTCATGAGCTCCTCATGGGTGAGGTCGAGAAGCTTGTCGAGGTCGATGCCACGGTACGAGAACTTCTTAAAGGTCCGCTTCTTCTTGAGCTCCGCCTGCTCCTCGAGCGAAAGCTCCACGGGCTCGGTGTCCGCCTGTTCCAATCAATCGTCAACATCATCGCGTCATCGTCAGTCTTGTCCGCGTTCGTCCCGTTTTCCTTGTACCCCATTTCGCAACCCCTCCCCTCCAAAATAAAAACAAAACAGGGCAAGCAATCCAGCCAACCCTTCCGTCGGCCAGACCCAACACTACGTCTTCGCAGCCGCTGTGCTTTCCTTTCTCCCCGCGAGCTGTCCTTTCTCCCCGCACGCCAACCATTAGAGCTCGCCACTCGTCGATCTCGCCATCCCTCCATCCCTCCATGCCTCCATCCGCGTCCACGCCCGGCCCCGCGCCGACGCAGGGCCGCGGGCGGGGGGCGGGGGGGGCCTCCCGCGGCGGCCCTCTGCGCGCCCGCGGCGGCCCCGCGCGCGCGAGACGTACCATGGTGCTGCTGTGCTTGCTGCCTGCCGTGCTGCTGCTCCCGCTGCGTCTCCAGTCTGCCTTCCTCGCGCCGCCGCGCCCTGCGGCACTTGCGCCGCCGCCCCTTGCCGCACTTGCGGCCGCCCTTTCCGCACTTGCCGCCGCCCATTCTGCACTTGCGGCCGCCCTTTGCCGCACTTGCCGCCGCCGCCCCGGGCGCCCGCCGCGAGGCCGCCACACACTCGATAGACCGCTTTTTGGGCCTCTTTGGTAGCGTACCCTAACCCTGACGGTATCGGGAGGGAGGGAGGTTAGGGTTGGTTAGGGTGGTCAGGCTGGACGGCGGCGGAGGGGGGACAGCGGCCAGGGAGGCTGGCTGGCCTGGAGGAGGAAATGTCTTGGAGGATGGGAGGGAGGTTAGGGATTCGGATGGGATGAAGGGGAGCGTGGGATGTGTATACTGCGACGGTGACGAATGCCTTGGCCTGCCGTGGCAAAGCAGACGATGCAGTCTTGGCCGGGCTTCTTCCCGAGAATGGAGGTGAGAATGCCATCCATCTCGGCCCAAAATGAAGACTTTATATGCATGCATGCATGCATGCATACAAAGCTCGTATACAAGCTGAGAAAGCTGCAGTATACCAGCAACATAGGAATCGTGCAAGATTTTTGACTACTAACTAATAATGGTCACATTAATGTGTGGGGCGTTTTGCACGTATACCTCGTATGTCCGTGACTTTCAAGCTGTTACGGTGGAATTGGGCGATACGCGCGGGGTGGCGTAGCGAAGATGTGTCTGGAAAAGCACAGAGGCTTGCTCGGAAAGAGGATGCAAACCTTGCGAAGCTAAAAGGGCCCAAAATTTGTCATTTGGGGGTAGAGACGCCGTCGAGGCCGATAGAGGTCGCGCATTTGCGCTTGCGCTTGCGCCAGCGCTTCCCCCTCCAAGTCGTGGGCCCGTGCTAAAACGATGCGATCTACCACGAAACCCACCATCGCGCACCTCCCGAGATGTCGGTAAAAGAGGTGGCGGTATGACCTTGCGCACGGGAAGCGCAAGAGGGCCTGAAAGGTGCGGAAAGGATCGGGCGGGTGGCGGGCGAGGATGCAAGGAAGCGGCTGCGGCCTTGGCGACAAGGACCGCAACGTCGCCGCTTCCAGGAGCGTGGAATCCGTATGAAGAAGTCGCCGTCGAAGAGAACCCTGCAGACGAGGGACGTGTTTGCTGCACTTTCATCTCACGTACAAGCAGCTCCGCGACGAGGGATGCGAGTGCGCGATTCTCGTCATCAGTCAGACACGAAGTAAGTGTCCATGGATCACATGGACACGCAGTGGATCGGACGCTCGATCCGCTAATGGCTGCAAGCTTGCTGAGACCACTACTCAAGCGGTCTGGAAACTCTGCCGAGGCTGACGCGCTCTTTGCCCATGAGCCAACATGACCATCGACGAGACGCCGAAGGTCTTTGCAGCGCATGGCCGAGGAAGCGAGGTCTGAGTCAACCATATCAGGTGGTGGAATCTCGAGAGACTTTGGTCGACTCGTTCGCAATCTTCCATCTCTCTCGTCCTGGTCAGCTGTTCTGGCGGAGTTTCTCGACGCAAAGCGTGGCCGCGTCCTCGGCCATTTGCCTTTGCGTGTTTTTGGTCTCTGGGCCTCTTGTTCAAAAAGCTGACCAGCATGGCTTGAGTGAGTCACCGGAGGGTTCATCGCTTTACCACCTTCGCTTTCAGTCGAAGCGAACGATACGCGGCAAGTTGGCGCCGCTACAGCAGCGTTTCGCTTGTGCCGCGCGGCTGGAAGATCTCGCAGATTTCCGCGCTGAGGTCCAGAGCCTGGCGCCGGTTGGTTCTCGCAGAAATGCGTTGCAGAGTCGAAGCGCTGGAGTTTTGCCGTAGACTCGCGTTGGGTTCGCCTGCGTCGTCTTCCACGGGCGTGCGCTGGCATTGATCCAGGACGATTTTGGTTTGGGGCCCACCTACAGCAGGGCCAGGTTCCAATGGGTTTTCAATCGAGTCGAGTCGAGTCGAGTCGAGCCGAGTCGAGTCGAGTCGAGTCGAGTCGAGTCGATTCAAGTCGACGCACTTGACAAAGGAAGCCAAGACTCCTTTGCACTCGAGCTTTCGAGCTTTAGTTTAAGTTCCAGGTTTGGCTCAAAGAACTCTATGCCATGCCTTGTCTCGCCTCGCACGAATCTATGAACCGACTCGTTTGCACGCTCGCAAGCCAGCCAGCCAGCCAGCGCGCCACCCACCCACCCACCCCACCCGCCGGCGCATGACCCCTGCGCCGGCGCCTGCTCACTCCTCCCCCAGGCACCGTGGCAGGCAGGCAGCCAGACCAACCTCGCAGGACCGAGGGTTCGCCCAAACACGTCCGGGGCGCGCGAGGCCGTTGGGGCAGGGCCCCGAGCACGTCTCCGGGCCCCGCGCCGCGCCTCGAGATGGTCCACCCGCAGTCCGCGCAAATCGCGCCTCACCATGTCAGCGCAATAAGCCGGCGCCTTCTCGCTCCCTTGCTTGCTCGCCGCCTGGGGACAGGTGGGCTCTGTCCTGCCTCTCCTCTCTCTGTTATAACGATTATGACGGCGGCGAGAGCGCGGCAAGCAACACAACAGCAAGCAAGCAAGCAAGCCTTGCAGAGCGGCAATCTAGCTTTCTTTCTGTCCTTCTCCGCGGCGAGGAGGCGCCCGAAACGGCGTCCGACTCCGCTCCTGGGGCGCGGCGCGGGCCCGGGGCCATGGAGGGGCGGGCGGCAGGACCCCTCGGCGGCCCCGCGCGCGCCCCCGGCGGCGGCGGCGCGGGCGATGGCGCGGGCGGCGGGCGATTCGGGGCCTGGGGCGGCGGCGACGCCGATCCCGCGGGCGGCGAGGGCCTCTGGCGGCAGGCGTGGCGGCGCGGGAGCCGCGAGGCGCTGGCGGGCCTCGCGTCCGTGGCCGCGGGCGCAGTTTTGTGGGAGCTCGTGCGGCTCTGGCAGCGCAGAAGCTTCGCAAAGGCGCTGCGCAGAGATCTCGACACGGCTGGCCTCGCACGTGTGCTCGTGGTGGGCGCGCATGAATTCGACGCAGAAGCCGTGGCCGACGTGCTGCAGGATACGCTTCCGGGCGTGAGCCCCGAGCTCAGTGTCGTGAGCGCCGCTGACTTGCCGTCCACGGAAGAAAATGACAGCAGCCTCGCGGCGTCTGCATGGAGCGGAGTGCGAGCAGAAGCGCGTCGACGGGCTGCTCTGGCGCTGGAAGCACTCGAGGCGTCTGAAGCAAACGACAACGGGGATCAGAAGTCCTCATCCGCCGTGGGCCTTCGTCTTGCAGTCGGTATGTTCTGGGATCTGCTGGAGCTAGATCCGGAGACGCAAATGCCAATCGTCTGGGTGGAGATTGTCGACGCCGATTCGGGCCAACGTGGAAGCGCTTGTCAGGTGGGCGCAATTCGCGCAAGGTCAGCAGGCGTGCCGCCACTGCACGCCTATCTGCGGCACGAGGCTATCGAGCTTGCATGGGAGCAATTCGTTGGTCGTGCCTGATGAGGTCTGCCTCTTTTTGGATCACAACTTTCTTGGCCTAGAACCATGGCTGAATCATATTATGTTTCACATCGTTCGTAGCTTTTTCTTCTGTATGAACGCAGGCTCCAGCTACTCCCGACTCGACAATGAGTACAGACTTCACTATGTTGAGCTAGATTTGTATTCATACATTTCATTCCAATCGAGTCACAATGAGCTGGAGTGAAATGCGGATCAAACTTTGTCGTGAGGAAGTGAATGAGCGAGCGAGCGAGCGAGTGGGTGAGTGAGTGAATGAGTGAGCGAGCGAGTGCGACGCTTTCTCAGGTATAATACAAGCTAAAAAGATAGAGAAATAGGAAGTGATTGTATTGCAGACAATTCTGTTGTTTCCCGCCCTGCTTTTTTGACTTTGGAAATGTTTTTATGATTTTTTTCCGATTTTTTTTTCCAAAGTCAAAAGCCCTTGTGACCAGCGCGTGCCCGCGCGCGCGCTCTCGCTACGGCCCGTGCCGGTATGACTAACGCCGGAGCGAGTTCACAGAGCACGAGCGGGAACGACGGCCGCGAGTATGTCCATAACGGCACCAAGGATGCACTGGAGCAAATCTATGGCTATATGATCGCCCTCGGGCTTCGGTATGGGGCGCTGAGTACGACAGAGTACACCTGGTTTCTCAAACGTGAGGAATGGCAAGGAAGCGACGAGAATTAAGAACCCATCACGCCTCGGCTCCTCGTCTCCAAGGCGTATTCGTGCACAGGGGAAGGTACAAAGTCCGTGCACATGGGTTACCTCATCGCGCTCTGTCGAGCACTGGAGGACCGCGAAGCTCGCAACCAGTTTCCCGAACAGGACTCACAACTGGGGCAGCACGTGATCTGGGAGTGGCGCAACGGCCTGCGGGGCAACAACGGGACCCAGATCCAGCGCCGTAATCCGTACGATGACGCGGCATATAAATACTTCAAAGGCGTTCGCGATACCGAACCGGGCGCTCCCGGCGACGATGTGCTTCTGCCGCTCCCACGGAACGCCATGGCAGACCTGCTACCCGTGCCGTGGGATAAGGCCTACGAGTCTGTGCGGGAGTCTTCGAGCTCAAGCGTAAAGAGGCTGCGGCGGCCCGACGGCCTCGCCTTTATGGTCAAGACGCTCGTGACGGGCGGACGCATGGGCGGCCTTTCGGTTGACGAGGCCAGGGACACCGTCGAGCATGAGAGAAGCGTGTACGGGGCGCTGCGCTCCCTGCAGGGTATCGCCGTGGCGCCGCTCGTCTATGGTGGCACGCTCCTGGACAAGTGCAACTGGTTCGCCGTCATCACCCTGGACGTCGGGACGAGTCTGCAAGAGGTCGGGCCGCCCTTTGCCGCAGAGGTCCGCGAGGGGGCCCTTGCGGCGTTGGTCCGCGTGCACGCCGCTGGATGGCTGCACGGCGACGTGGCGCTGCGTAACTTCGTTCTGTGTCCCGAGACGGAAGCTGTCCGGGTGATTGACTTTGCGCGCGCTCGGCTTGTCAAGCCCGAGTCCGCGGAGGCCAAGCAAGGCGCCGAAGCAGAGATGCGCGAGCTGCGAGAATGCCTCGGGATCCCTGATCGACAGCAACAATCGGGAGCCTCGGGCGCGTCCTCTACCACGCGCGACCTCGCGCTGGATAGATAGAGAGATAGAAAGTGATTGAAAGGCCGTGAAAAGCAGACAATAATGTTTTTGTTTTTGTGTTGTGTGTTGATTTGGGCAAATTTCACTCGTCGTCGCTATCGTCATCACCAAAGGTAACATGAGAGGCTTCCTTCATAGGTCCATCCGTCTCCTTGAAGTGAGAGCCATAAAGCTTGTGTTCCTTCTTCTTGACGGAGTTGCCGAACTTGGCCAGCGACGCAGGCACCTTTTCGCCGGCCTCGCGCAGCACGTTCTGCAGGGCACCTGCAAGGTGCTTGTCGTGCTGTGTGAAAAATGTATAAGCCGTACCCTTGGCGCCGGCGCGACCCGTGCGACCAATCCGGTGCACGTAATCCTCGACGGTGAGCGGAAAGGTCACGTTGACGACGTACTCTACACCCTTGATGTCCAGACCGCGCGAGGCAACGTCCGTGGCCACGAGAATCGGGAACTCGCCCGAGTCGAACTTGCGCACAGCCTCTTCACGAGCGCTCTGAAGCTTGTCGCCATGAACACCCATGACCTTGAAGCCGTTGCGCTGGAGTGCGCGCTCGAGGTTGGCGGCTTCCTTCTTGTAGAGGCCAAAGACAACAATGCGGTTCTTGCCATCGTGGATTTTGCGCAGCAGAGCCAGCAGCTTGCGCTCCTTCTCAAAGGGCTCCACCACCTCGACAATCTGGGTCACGGACGTGGAGGCTGCGAGCTTGTCGCTGCCGACCGTGACTCGTATTGGGTTCTCCATAAAGCTCGAGGCCAGGTTGCGAATCTCCGTGGGCCACGTCGCGGAGAACATGACAGTCTGGCGCCCGTCACTGCGCGGGGCGCACATGTCAATGATACGACGGACGTCCTTTTCAAAGCCCATATCCAGCATGCGGTCCGCCTCGTCAAGCACGAGGTAGTGCACCCTGCTGAGGTCAATCACCTGGTCGTTGACAAAGTCGAGCAGACGACCCGGGGTCGCGACGAGAATGTCCAGAGTGCTGAGCGTCTGGATCTTCTTGCGCTGCTCCCACTTGGGCTGACCGCCAAACACCACAAGAGCCGAGAGCTCGTCGCACGCTGCGCACGCCTGCTCGGCGACCTTGGCGCTCTGCATGGCCAGTTCACGCGTGGGGGCCAGCACGAGCGCGCGGGGCGCAGCCGCACCTCCGGGGCCATAGTCGCCCTGCAACATGCGGCACAAGCCGGGCAAGAGAAAGGCAAGCGTCTTGCCACTGCCGGTCTGAGCAATGCCGACCATGTCGCGACCGGCAAGGACGATGGGCCACGCCTGGGCCTGGATCGGGGAAGGCGTCTTGAAACCCTTGCAGCACGCGTTCAGAGGCGGCATGGCCACATCCGCGAAGCACTTTCGCGCGATCTCGAACGTCGTGTAGGGAAAGACCTCCATGTCGCCGTCCACAGTAATGCGTTTCTCCTTGCGAAAGGCATCGACCTCGGACTGGGAAATATCGGCGGCAGGGACTGTCGCGCCCGATTTGGCAGTGTTCCCACTGGCGCCCTCGGTCTTGGCCTTCTTGTTCTTCTTTTCCTTTTTGTCCTTTTTGCTTTTCTTATCCTTCTTCTTCTTCTTGTCGGACTTCGTTTCCGAGTCGTCCTCGGCGTCCTCCTCGGCGTCGGCATCGGCGTTTTCGCTGGTCGCTTCTTCGAGTGGCCGCTTCTTGCCCTTCTTCTTGCTCTTCTTCTCCTTCTTGTCCTTTTTGGAGATGATGACCTCTTCTTCGGCCTCGCCGTCTTCCTCGTCCTCGGCCTTCTTGTCCTTCTTCTCCAGCTCCTTCATCTTCTTCTCCTTCTTGAGCGCCTTGCGCGCCTTCTTGGCGGCCTTGTCCTCGGCGGCGCCCATCTTGGATTTCACTTCTCCACGCAGACGAGCACGCACGCACGCACGCACGCACGCACGCACGCACACACGCAGGCAGGCAGGCACGCAGGCTCGGCGGCCGGCTGCAGCGCTCGCGGTCCCGCGCGTCTCCGTCGCGCGCGCGGCGGGGTCTGGATTCTGCAGTGCGGAATTGCCGGAATGGTTGGTGCCGCGCGCCACAGGGGCGCAAGCAGGCGTGCGCCGCACCGGACCCGGCGCGCGCCGGTTCTCCTATCAGCGAGCAGCGGCGGCGCCCGCGCGCGGCGCGAATCGGGGCCCCGCGCCGGGTCCGTAACAGGCGCACCGCCCCGGCGCGGCGCCGCACAAGCAGCGCAGGCAGCGCGGGCAGAGCGCCAACCCGAGTCGCACGGAGCCCGTTCGGCGCGCGCTGGAGCCCGCCGCGCGCGCGAGAGAGGCCGAGGCGCAGGCGGAGATCGCGGCGCAGGAAACGGCGCGTCCGGAGGTGGTCTCGCCGCGCGCGTGCGCGGCGTGTGCGCGGAGCTAGGCCCGGCGAGGCGCCGCGCGCGAGGCCGCGACGCCGAGAAGCGCGCGAGGCTGGCGAGCGACTTCAGCGGGCGCCGCGAGCGAAGATGCGCAGGGCAGCGGGCGCGGGCGCGCGCGGCCTCGCGCAGTGGGGCGGCGCGCGCAGGACCTGGGGCGCGCAGCAGCAGCAGCAGCAGGCGCTGTGGGCGCGAGGGTTCTCTGCGGCCAGCGGCGGCAGCGGCGGCGGTGACGACAAGAAGAAGAGCGACGCGGACAAGGGCTTCTTTGCGCGGATCCGCAAGGAGGTCGAGAATGACCCGAACGTGAAGAAGACGCTCGAGGAGCTCAAGCAGTCCAAGGTGGGCGACAAGACCGTCGAGGAGACCGCCGAGTCCTTTGGCAAGACCGCCGACAAGGCCTCCGAGGAGGCCAAGCAGCGCATCAAGGAGGGCGGCGAAAAGGTCAGCGAAGGCGCAGAAAAGGCCAAGGAGGCGGGCGAGACCGTCGGCGACTTCTTCCGCGACCTCGGCAAGGAGTTTGGCATTGGCGGCAGCGGCAAGAAGAAGGCCGACGCCGGCGCTGGCGCTGATGCCGGCGCGGACAAGGCCGCCGGCGCTGGTGCCGATGCCAGTGCCGGTGCCGGTGCCGGTGCCAGTGCTGATGCCGGTTCTCAGCAGCAATCGAGCTCGAGCGGCGGTCTCCTGAGCGGCATCTCGAGCCGCCTCAGCGCCGGCCGCCAGGCCGTCCTTTCCAAGCTGCCCGAGTCCTTTGGCAGCGATGATCGCTCGTGGGACGAGGCCTTCAAGGCTGTCTTTGGCGTCAAGAGCCGCAAGCCCCGCGCCAAGGCGACCGACGCCGAGCCAGAGTGGTTCGAGGCCGTCGACAAGGACAGTGGCGACACCTACTACTACAACAACGAAGGCCAGACCGTGTGGGAAAAGCCCGAGGGTGCCAAGATCGTCAAGGCCCCCGAGCACGAAGCCCACGACGCCGCCGAGGCGCACAAGGCCAAGGCGGCCGAGCCCTCGTTTTTGGAGAAGCAAATCATGGAGAAGTCCGCTCTCATCAGCCAGCTTGAGGAGGCTCGCGACGCCGCCATGGCTGAGTCGGATACGGCCAAGTTCAAGGAGATCAACGGGGAGATCCGCGCCATGCGCAAGGAAATCGAAAAGCTTTCGGCTCAGGCCAACACCACGGCCATGGTTTTTGTCGAGGAGGAGAAGGGCACCTGGGAGAAGTTCAATGAGACCTTGCGCGAGGCCCCCATCTTCCGCTCTATCCTTGGCATTGCGGACTCCAAGGTTGCACGAAAGGCCCGCGACGCCGCCGAGGACGTCCGCGAGACGCTCGAGACGAGTCAGAACCCGATGGTGTACCGTATGTACTCCGCGTACGACTCGGTTTTTGGTGAGACCGAGATGGGCGAGGCCATTCGCGAGTTCCGCAAGCTCGACCCGGAGTTCTCCATCGAGAACTTTACGGATGAGATGCAGTACACCATTGTGCCTGCGGTGATTAGCGCCTTCTTGCGCGGTGACATTCCCACCATTGAGTCGTACTGCTCGGAGGGTGCCGGCGCCGCCTTCAAGGCCGCCATTCAGGAGCGCGTGCGCAATGGCCGCAAGATGGATGAGCACATCCTTTCTATTGGCGACATGAACATTGCCGCCGCCAAGGTGGTCGACAAGATGGGTCCCATGATCTTTGTTCAGTTCATGGTCCAGCAGATTGACTGCCTGTACAACCTCAAGGGTGAGGTCGTGGAGGGAAGCGACGACCGTATTGTTGGCGTCTTTTACGTCATGGGTCTGACTCTCGAGTACGACGAGGAGCTCGCCGAGGTCAAGTGGGTCATCAAGGAGGTTGGCCTCATGGGTCAGACCAACTGGATCTAAACCCTTGGGTCCAGTGAAGACGACCATTGGTCATGATGTGCCCATCTCTGACTGGCTTTAGTGTCTGTCTCAATGACTTGACTGATGCGTTTTCAAGCAAAAAGTAAAAATCACACCTCACCCACCCACCCACCCCAAAAGCAAACCATAAAAACAATACACAACACCTTTGAAGTTATCTATGACTTTGCTGCGTACTTATTGGGTTGGAGGAGACCTGGTGTTCTCGCTTTCTGAGTTTTGCCAGCGCGTGAGTCATTTCTTCTTCTTTTTTTTTTTACAATGAGGGAATCAACACCTGGATGACTTCTCCCTTGGTTATGTAGAGAGTACTTGATCCAATTCGTGGACGCTCTCACTCGAGTCGCTATGCTCACTCTGCGACTCCACGTCTGCTTCACTCTTGTATACGAGTAAATGACTGTCATGATCGGCGTCGCAAAGACTTGGTTCTTGTAAAGACGCATCCGCCAGCTCGATAAATAAGTTGTGTGCGCCGTGGGAGTCAGACTCATTGGGAGTTGGCGAGTCTCCGACATGGTCTCCTTGCTCTACATCTTCATTCTGACCCATCATTGACTGCTTGCGCAGTGCAATAGGGAACACGAAACCTCTGGTGCTTTGCCGATTGTGCTGCGCCGTGACATTGCGCATGAGAACCGCGAGACGATCTTTTGGCACTTCAATTTCTCCACCCGCGTAACCAAAGCAGGCCATGTAGGAAAATACAAGCGCGGCGCTCTGCACAGGCACGAGGCAAATGAAGAGTACAGTCCCGGCAACAGCGCACGGATGCAGCGAGCTTGATGGAATACTATTTGCGCGAGAAATTGTGAGAATAACAAGAATCAAAGCCGCAGTTTCAATGACGAGCATCACTCGACCCGGGATTTGATTTTTCCAACACAAGATGACAGGTGGAGTATCCTGCACCCGCGCGAGCTCTCGAGCACTGTCTGTAGCAAAGTTCTCCGCGTCTCCTCCGCAAAATTTGGCAACGAGCTTGCGATACTGGACGGCATATCGCATGCGGAGATCAAAGCACAGATGAAGCCCATTCAGCAAGATCAAGGCGAATCCAAAGAGACCTGCGAAGACTTCAAGTGCAGATGCACTTCCTAGGAGCCACATGCTCGCTGCGATGAGAGCAAGGACGATGCCGAGACCACGGTTGAACAGATTGACAACGCCCCAGGCACCAGATACGCGCAATAGGTCTTGCGCCACGGATGCTCGACGAAGCCGCGACGGAACAGCGAAAGCTTCTCCGCTTTCTGCCTCATTTGTTGCATCCGAAAGAGATGTGACATCAATGCCGCCCATGCTTGATTGCTTTGCGGATCCTTGTCGAAAGGACGCATTGTCTTTGACGGTTTCGGTAGTCTGCTCAACGCTAGCCGCCACCGCGGCAGACATGCCCACAGCCACTCCTTGTCGGAAAGAGGACCGAAAAGATGCATGAAAGGACCGTGTCTTTTCCCTATCGTGGTACTTGATGTGCGCATGAAGCTTTTCCAAATCTGGCGTCAATGCGTCAAGATCGTTGCCCATCCATGCCGTATGGGCCGCCAGCACGGGACCAAGAATGGCAAGGATCGCGTTGAGTAAAGTAAGTGTTGCCGCAGCCAGGCTTGTCTTTTCAATGTGATACATGACAATCCCTGCAAACCCTGAGGCTGCAGCAAAGGTAAAAAGCATGAACTCAACGACAAAAACGATGGTGGAGGCGCTAACCCTTTGGCTCATCTTACGCTCCAACGTCGCGACCTGTTTCTGCCATCTACGACGATCGCCAAGGACCTTGAGCTTACTCAGACCTAAGATTGTTATGCAGACGTGCCACGCCGTAGATACCAGCCCACAAATGACGATCATTGGGCTCGCAAAGCATGCTGGCCCTTGAAGGATCAAGGGTAGACTTGCCACGCCCAGCAGTACTGTGACAATGCGAACATGCACGAGCATGCGCGGAAGTTTTCCAAAGCCTTTCAAAAGGACCGCTGCCTCTCGCCAGCCCATGCCGCTCGTGAGACATCCACCCAGGATGCCTGCTCGATCGTAGTGATAGGCAAGTCGCGTAGCTGCGTTTGCAGCAGCGATATCCTCGAATGGATACCGCATGCTTTGCGCGGCGCATGTGAGAAGTGCGATGCCGGCAACGAATACGCTCACGGCGAAAAGAATGACTGCTGTGGCAACAATTCCGACTTGATTGGTCTGCAATGTAATTTCTCTTGCCGCTACGAGTTCGCGGCGACGGTGGTGACGAAGAGGACCCTCTGACATGCACATACAGCTATTTTCGTCTCTTGTAACAAGCGACGTGCACCAGAAAAGGTCATTCTGCTGCGACAAGTTGTTGTCCACGAGCTGCGCTGCGCTTGCTGCCTCCTCGCAGGACTCCACCTCGACCTTGGAGCCGTTTGCAAGAACATACTCGAAGGGAAGAGCGCAATGCAGTAGGATGGCTTGGTCTGGCGTGGCCGACTGGCCGACTGCTGGAATACAGTGGCGCGCGGAGGCCACTCGAAAAGCGAGGCACAGTGCAACGACGCCAAGAAAAGCAGCAGCAGTAGCAGCAGTAAAAGTAGTAGCAGCAGCAGCAGAGCCTTTCCTTCTCCTCCTCCTCTTCCGACGACGGCGACTCTGACATTTCGTCATGGCCACAAACCACGACGCACCGACAAGGCCCGGCACGCGTCGTGAGCTGAGCTGCTTGACGTTCTGCTCGTCGCTGGCGTGACTTCAACGCTGCTGCATGTCGGGAGGCATGCCAAATCCCACCAGCCCAAAGGGTGGCTTATCTCGCATCTTGTGCCGCCCTTTTTCTTCCGGACCACCTCGAGCGTGATCTGCACCACATCTCACGTCGCGCTTTTCCCAAATCTACGACCCACACTCGCTCATTTCCGAAGCAGTCATCGCCGCCGCTACCGCCATTTCCGCTGCTCGTGCCCGGCCCTCTCCTCCTCCTCCTCCTCCTCCTCCTCCTCCTCCCTCGTCGGCGACCTCGACCATCTCTGCCATCTCCTGACGCACTCCTCCCTCCATCGCCCCCGCGATGCTCCCTCTCCCAAATTCGTCCCACTCCAGGATCTTCCACCTCTTCGCACACCCCCGCCGCGCACACCTCTCTCGCACACCCCATCCCCGCGCACCCCTTCTCCTCCTCCTCCCAAACCCTAACCCTACCCCCATCCGCTTCCCCTCGTTCCCCTCCCTGCTTCCGCTGCGGGCGCGCGCTCTGCGCGGCGGTTGGGCTATAGCGCACTTGCGCGCGGGGCGCGCAAGTGCGGAATGCGCGGCGCGCAAGTGCGGAATGCGCGGGCGCGGGGGGGAGCCGTGGGTGGCGGCGGGGTTTGCGACCGCTGCGGGCCCAAAGCGGGGCGGCGGCGGCGCCTGCTTGCGCGCCTTTGCCGGGCGCGCCCTCAATCGGCCACTCATTCGGGCCGCCGCTGTTAGGCGCCAAGCAGGGCCGCGGGGAGGCCCTGCTTGGCCCCTTTGCCGCGATCATTCATTCTGCAATCGACTGGAGCCGAGGTACGTGCGCGGGCGCGGGCGGCGGCGGCGGCGGCGTGCGCGGGCGCGGGCGGCGGGGCTCGGGCTGCGCGGGGCCCTGCCGCGGACGGCGGGGCCGGGCGCGCCGCGGTGCGTGGGCCGAGGCCGGGAGAGGATGGAGATGGCGGCGTGGATTGATGGATGGATGGATGGCCACGCCCGCTCGCTCTTCGTCGTCTCCGTCCTGGCGGCCTGCGAGAGCGCGAGGGCGAGCGCGAGCGCGAACGCGGGGAAAGAGGAAAGGGGCGGAGGGCGGAGGGGACGAAGGCAGACGCGCTGCCAGGCTGGAGAAGGGGAAGATTGATGATTGCGCGGACACGAAGACTGACACGGAGCGACTCAACTTGAAACAACTGTTTTGGTTGCATTCCTTCTGGTGGCACCACAGGAGTAGTAACAGCACTGTCGTAGCTCGACTCGCAGGCCAGCAAAGATGGTGCGCATGAACGTCCTCGCGGACGCTCTCAAGACGCTCTCCAACGCGGAGAAGCGCGGCAAGAAGCAGGTCCTTATCCGCCCCTGCTCCAAGGTGATCATCAAGTTCCTCAAGGTCATGCAGGCGCACGGCTACATTGGCGAGTTCGAGGTCGTGGATGACCATCGCTCGGGCAAGATTGTTGTTGAACTCACTGGCCGCCTTAACAAGTGCGGTGTCATTAGCCCCCGTTTCGACGTCCAGGTCGGCGATATTGAGAAGTGGGTGGGTAACCTGCTCCCCTCGCGCCAGTTTGGTCACATTATCCTTACCACCTCGGCCGGTATCATGGACCACGAGGAGGCCCGGCGAAAGCAGACTGGTGGCAAGATCCTCGGCTTCTTCTATTGATTTGATGAAACCATTTTCTCGCCCCGTTTAATCTACATACCTATCCTATCGTGAGACTTATGCGTACAAGGGCCACCAAATCACAACATCTTCAACTCTCCTTGTCTTGCCTTGCCTTGCCTTGCCTTGTTTCATCTTTCTTTTACTATTGTTCTTTTCGCCTTTGGCCTATTTAGACTTGTCAGGCTTACTTTCACCATCTGTCTGTCCTTGTTGTTCTTGCTGTTTCTTTCCTCTGCCTTCTTTCATTTCAGGAGAAATGAACCTTACAACATTGCCATTTCATACTTGGCGTGAAGCGATCCCGACTTTCGATGCACCCGTAAAACGTGCATGTTGAAAATGAGGTGCTGCCACTCGGGTCGCGAGATAACATTCTTCCTTTGTTCTACTAAAATGCTAAAAACTTGTCTTCGTGATGTTGGTGTCATCGTATGCACCGCGAGGAGTTGCATATCGGGAGAAAAAGAAAAGAAAAAGATAAGGAGCCAAGTCAATCCGTTTTTCTTCTCTTTGTACAGGCCCATCGTTTGACCGCGTTCCATAATGTTTTTTCGTAGCCTTCCTCCCGGCGTAAGATCGCTGAAACTACCCTCTCCATCTTTGTGATCAATGACGGGTCAAAGATGGCATCCCAGGGACTTGCATTTTAGGCAGGAAGCACGAGCCAAAGTCGTCCATCTTTCCTTTGCTCAGAGCCATGATTTGATCGCTTTCACATGTGATCGCTTTCACTTTGTGGTTTAACGAAAGGTCAAAGTCATTCCATCACAGAAAATGGAATCCAATCCCTTGCAAGGAATGAAAAAGCAAAGACTTGTGCACCTGTGGCATTCAGGGCAAGACCGCACCGCACGATCATTTTCAAGCAGCGAATCTTCTTTCTCTTTACGATTCAAGAACAGATACTCGCGCTTCCTCCATCCGTATACAGCATGCCACATCCTGATTCTGTAGATACAAACAAGAACTAGGAAAAAAAAAAGTATTGCACGACACGGCACTGCACTGCGAAAATCAATCATTTAGTCGTCCCGGCAGAGGGCTGGGGTGAATGTTGTTTAGCGGTTTAGCTTAGGCAGAAAAATCAAGCGAAGGTGGCGGAGAACTCCTCAGCGGCCTTCTGGAGCTTGGACTCGATGTCGTCGGTGATCTGCTGCTTGGTCTTGATCTCCTCGAGGACCTCGCTGTAGTTGTCCTTGACGTACTTGAGCCAGCCAGCCTCGAACTCACCGACCTTCTTGAGGTCAATGGGGTCAAGGAAGCCGCGCACGCCGGCAAAGATAACAACAACCTGCTCGTGGACGCCCATGGGCTGGTACTGGCCCTGCTTGAGGAGCTCCTGGAGGCGGGCACCGCGGTTGAGCTGGTGCTGGGTGGCGGCATCGAGATCCGAACCGAACTGGGCGAAGGCAGCGACCTCACGGTACTGCGCAAGCTCGAGCTTGATGGTACCGGCGATCTGCTTCATGGCCTTGATCTGGGCGGCGGAGCCGACGCGGGACACGGAGAGACCGACGTTCACGGCGGGGCGGATACCCTGATGGAAGAGGTCAGCCTCGAGGAAGATCTGACCGTCGGTAATGGAAATCACGTTGGTGGGAATGTAGGCGGACACATCACCGGCCTGGGTCTCAATGACGGGGAGGGCGGTGAGCGAGCCGGCGCCGAGGTCATCAGAGACCTTGGCGGCGCGCTCGAGGAGACGCGAGTGAAGGTAGAAGACATCACCGGGGTAAGCCTCGCGGCCAGGGGGGCGGCGGAGGAGGAGCGACATCTGACGGTAGGCAACGGCCTGCTTGGTAAGATCATCGTAGAAGATGACGGCGTGGGTGCCAGAGTCACGGAAGAACTCGCCAATGGTGGCACCGGCGTAGGGGGCAAGGTACTGAAGGGGAGCAGAGTCCGAGGCGGTGGCGGCCACGACAATGCTGTAGGCATCGGCGCCGTACTCGGCGAACTTGGCGGCGATCTGGGCGACGGTGGAGCGCTTCTGGCCGACGGCGACGTACACGCAGTAGAGCTTCTTGGACTCGTCGTCACCAGAGTTGAGGTCCTTCTGGTTGATGACGGTGTCAACAGCAATGGCGGTCTTGCCGGTCTGGCGATCACCAATCACAAGCTCACGCTGGCCACGGCCAATGGGGATGAGCGAGTCGACGGCCTTGAGGCCGGTCTGCATGGGCTCGTGCACGGACTTGCGGGCAAGAATACCGGGGGCCTTAACCTCGACACGGTCGCGGCGGTCGGCATCGATGGAGCCCTTGCCGTCGATGGGCTCACCGAGGGCATCGACGGTGCGGCCGAGGAGGCCGCGGCCGACGGGCACATCGACGATGGAACCCGTACGCTTGACCACATCACCTTCAAGGATCAGACGATCGTTACCGAAAATCACGACACCAACGTTGTCGTTCTCCAGGTTCAGAGCCATACCCTTGATACCGGCGTTGACGAACTCAACCATCTCACCGGCCTGGACCTTGTTGAGGCCGAAGACACGGGCGATACCGTCACCAATCGAGATGACGTGGCCGACCTCATCGACGGAGACACCAGAGTTCTCCTTGTTGTAGTTGGCGATGCGGTCCTCGAGGATGTTGCTGAGCTCAGCAGCACCCATGGAGAAGGCGCGGACGCCGTTCATGGCGGCCTGGACGCGGGTCGCCTGCTGGACGCCGCTCTTGGCGACGGCCACGCGCGACTGGCGAAGGCCGAGCCGCGAGGCGGCCATGAGACCACGGCGGGTGAAGCTCATCTTGCCTCAAAGGTTTTTACGGCGCAAACTCCTGCCTGTCATTGTTCGTTCGAGCGTAAAAGGTTAGTCTTTGTCCTTCTTCTCGGGCCCTTGCGCCCTCTATGTCTGCCATGCCAGCCTGACAGCCGCACCTTTTCGCGGCTAGCCTCTGCGCCCGACCACGACCACGGACAATGCGCGGGAAGGCATCTTGCGAGCCTCCTCCCGTCCTCGTCTGCGCGTCCGCATCTCTGCGGCGCGTCGTCGTCGTCGTCGGCGGCAGCGCGGCCACCGTCGAGCAGGTCAAGCTCGTGGTGGTCGTCGGCGCGCGAGGTGCTTGCTCCATCCACTCCATCTCATCTCCGCGGCGGCCGCGGCGCGGGGCCGACGACGGCGCGCGGGGCGGGAGAGGAGGGCGGGGGCGCGTGGGGAGGCGCTCCGTGCGGCGAGGCGCGCCGGCGGGCGGGCGCTGCGCGAGCGCGCGCGACGTACCTGTGCGAGCGATAGCGAAAGGATCGAGAGATCGAAGTCTACGGCTGCCGCGACAGCCAAAGAGCGGCAGCGCCCCTCCCCTGGCGCCCGCGCCCCCTCGGCGCCACTGGTGCACTTTGCTCCACCTGCGCCACTGCGCAGCAGCGGGTTCTGCCGGGAGGACCACTGGGTCCTGCCGAGTCGGGGCGTGGGGGATGCAGCTGGAAACGTCCGTCAGTGGGGGCAGTCGGGGCGCAGCGCCGCGCGCAGGGGGGCAGCTGAGTGGAGCTGGCGCGTAGGAGGAAGAGAGGGGGTACGCAGGAAAAACCTCGCGGCGGTCGGGCGCGCAGCGAGAGTTGGCCGTAGTGGATAGCTAGGAAGTGTTATGACTCGCGGTTGCCACGACTTGGACGCGTAAGAGGGCCTAGATGTCGGCTAGATGATTCTTGGCGTGCAGCAAGGCAGCAGTGCGCGGTGTAAGTGGAACCTAAGAGAGGCCTAGACGTGGTACTGCTGCTAGGCTGCTGTTACATTTCTGCTAGGACCCAGCAGCAGCAGCAGCAGCAGTAGCGGGAGCTGCCTCGATGTAAAAGGAGGGAAGGCGACACCCGAGAAGACGACGATGTGGAGATGATGACGGCTCTGTTTGGCTCGGCTTGACTTGACTTGGCTTGGCTTTGGCAGACTTCCAAGTCTGCAAAAAGGATCGCCCTGGATGGCCGGCCTTGCAGGTCCTTTGGCCTTGGTAGTCCGCGATTCCGTCTGCGTCGCAGACAAGGATGAAAAGCTTTTCAAGCGAGCACCGTGGCAGGATCAATCCTACGAGAGTGTGAGCGAGAACGTAGCTCGAAGAACGTTGATGGGTTTAACAGTAAAGAAAAAGTAAAGTAGGCCTAGGCGTGGAGTGGAGCAAAAGTAAAGTGAAGATAAAGTATGGTAAGGTGAGTCAAGGAATGCCGCGAGAAGGCTCGATGAGGAGCGAGCGGGCGTCCGTGGCCCAGGCCTGAAGAATCTTTAGGGAGCGAGGCTTGCAGGCCAGCATGTGCACGAGGTTGACGCGTGCAGAGTACAAAGCGGTGCCAAAGTTGAGCATGGTGGCATTCGGGTTGACCACCAAAAGCTCACGCCAGGTGCGCAGCACAAGTGTCATGCCCGCCGTGCAGACACTCGTAAAGGTGCGAATGCCCGATTCGTCGATGGCAGGGCCCGTGGTGGCGACGCTGCTTCGGCTACTTCGGCTGCTCCGACTGCTCACACTCTGCTGACCGCGCGAGCTGTCAATGATCCCGATAAAACCCTTCATAGCATCGAATTGGACGGCGCGGTTGATTTGCAGTTCCTGCTGCGAAAGATCGATGCCGGCAACAGGAAAGGAAGAGGGATCCATGAGCGCGCGCTTTTCGCTGTCAAAGGCAGTAATGTGCAAAATGCGCAGGTGGTAAAGCACGACAGCGGTCATGTTGATGCAAATGGCGCCGAAAAGAAGATGAGCGTCTTGGATGCCCTTGACGACCTCGGGCGCGTCGCGCGCGACAGCAACGGCCACGCGAAGACCAAGCATGCCGCAGCCGCGGAGGTCAGAAATCGGGTCCTCGCTCTGGAACCCGATCTCCTTCCAGCCCTCGGACTTGCGCTTGAAAGAGATGGGCGAGGAACTCGGAACCGTCAGCTTCCAGAGTTCTTGCAAGAGAGCCATATCGTCGCGACGCGTGCCGTCAAAGGACTGGAGGCTCGCGAGGGCAATGGGCGCGAGCGTCTTTTTCTCCAGATCGCTCTCGCCCGCGCCGATCACCATCCGCCACGTGGGCTCCGGCACATCGAGCAGATAGCGCAACGGGCAGACCCGCTCCATGCACGGTTGGCACACGCCGTCGGTCTGCTGTTTGTTCTCGTAGCCCTTGGCCTTTTGCTGGCGCCTCCACGCGCGCTGCAGGCTGCGCTCGCGCGCGTCATCCACGTTCGGGCTCGCGGCCGCGCTCGTCACGCCGGTCCCGTAGTAGAGGTCTTCCTCCTCCTCCTCGTCGATATCATCCCCGTACGGCGCGTACGCGTCCTCCTGCGACCCGCGCCGGTCCCTGAGCAGCGCCTCTCGCTCCATCTCGTCTCGCATCCACCTCGCCCGCACCGCCGCTCGCGCCGCGCGCCTCCGTGCGTGCGCCTCGCGAAGGTGATCTGCAAGATCTCAGCCTGCGCGTCCTGCTCCTCGTCCATTTCCTCCTCCTCCTCCTCCTTTCTCCTTTCTCCTCCTTGCCCCGGGAGACTGGAGCCGCTGGCGCGCCTACCGGACCCGGCTGGTTCGCGATCCTTTGCGCGGCGCCGCTCCGGGTCCGGTACGCGCCAGCCGGGGTGCACCAAGCGCGTACATCATGTGGACCCTCATTACACAGTGTAAAAAAATGAAAGGAGCAGGGAAACGGCGGCAACCGTCAGAAGAGGGAGGGAGGGGCCTGGCAAGCCTTGCAGTGCAGGAGCGCAACGACTCTGCGCCGCGTTCTTCGATGCGTATACGGCACCCGCCTCGAGGCCCCAGCTAGCTAGAGACTTGCGGCGGGGTGCTTGCTCGATCGACCCTGCGAGGAGGCTTTTTCCTTCTCCTTTCTGTTCTTTTTACTTTTCATGCGGAGCAAAGCTTGAGCAGGAATTCTCTGCAACTTGCATCTCGACTCTTGGTTGCAAGTTTGGATGGTTTCGTGCTTGTCTTCGGGCAAGACCGATGGCCAAGACCAGCCAAACGCAAGAACAGCGTGTAACAAGGGCGAGATCGAGCACTCGAGACATGTATGCAGCACGCCGCGTGCGTGAATCTCCGTGCGCCGTGACGCGGACGCTGCCTTTGTAGGAGAGGAGCGAAAGCTGCGCCTTGATCGGCCTTGACTGACGAAGATGGCCCGGACGCACTTGGCATCCGCATCGAGGCAGAAAAAAGGATACTTTTTCCGCTGCACGCAGACCTTGAACGAGAGCAGCCAGCGCGCGGGACGTCTGCGAGCGGGTGAGGGACCGGTTGAGCAAGCCAGACCACGCAGAAGCTCTTTGCGCGGTGACCTAGGTCTGCTACTAAAGACAGATCTCAGCAGCAGGGAGAACCCTGCTTGGCAGCGACAGCCAGCGAGCCTCGAGGACCACGCGTCCGCGGAATCAGCAGCACCAGCAGCACCAGCAGCACCAGCAGCACCAGCAGCGCGCAAAGAAGCACGCAGCAAACGTGGAAAATGGAGCTTGCGCTCCGTGTCGTTGGCCTGAGCACCAGCTTGGTGCTCGGCGCAGTGACGACGGTATACTTTGCGCCGCGCAGCGTTAAACGCAAGCTCCTGCAAGCGACTATGCTAAAGGAGGGCGATCCCGAGCTCGATACCTCGCGCAAGTACGAGGCTTTGCCGCATGGAAAGCTGCAGAGCCTGGCACGCAATGTCTGGACGGTCTCGGGCACGCTGCCGCAGCCAGGCCCAGGGTTCAATCGCAACATGACCGTGTGGCGGGTCCCCGACTCGTCCGACCTCGTCATCCATTCGCCTATTTGCTTGGACAAGGAAACGCGCGCTGCACTCGAAGACCTCGGCACCGTGGCCTGTGTCATCGTCCCCAATATGCACCACCGCCTCGATGAATATGCATATCGTGAGGCATACCCGGAAGCAAGCTTTGTGTGTCCGGCAAAGATGGCCAAAAAGGTGGCCTCCTGCAAAACCAACTTTACCGTCACGGCAGAAGAGGCTGCGTCGAAATTCGGTTTCCAAGCACTGGAGCCCGACGCGCAAATCGGTTTTGACGAGCTGGTGTACTTGTTTCCCGTGGAAAAAAGTGCCGCTGGTCGTCAGGTAGCTGTCTTTAACGACCTGCTCTGGAACATCAAAGAAGAGAAGGCAGATTTCGTCAGCAGTCTCGTTGGCTCTGCGACGGGTCACCTTGGCATGACTGCTATTGGCCGCATCATGTGTCCGGACTTGGCTCATTTGCGGCGCTGGATCGAGACGAACTTTGTCAAGAATGAGTCCGTACGCCTCGAGGCCATTGTGGTTGCGCATGGCGATGTTGTCACCGCAGACGAAATTCCAGCGCAGCTGGCCAAGGCCATGCAGTCCATGACCACGGTCGTGGACGCCTAAAGGATGGCAAGCCACGAAAATGGCTTTTTACACACCCCGAGACATGATCCGTCTTCTCACATATTATGAATGCTCGCAACAGGACGGGCTTTGCATTGGCATTGAAAGCGGTGTCCATGATCAAACAATGCAAACGAAAGCACACGGAGACACGAAAAATAAAAGTATTCCAATAAATGATATATAAGTGATGTGGTGATGGGTTGATGTGTACATAGGCAGAGCAGACAGACGTCGCCATGGACGTTGCCATTGGCATTCTCCATTTGGAATATAAAGTAAGTGAGGAAGAAGAAGGCAGTGAAGCGGCCCCGTCACTGGCGCAACTGACTACTCGTCGTATCGCACGGTGAGCGGGACCTCGAGCTCGGGCTGCTTGTTCTGGGCAAATCGGTCGCGCCGCCGACTCCGACGCGGGGCGTGGCCGTCCTCGAACGATCCGTCGTCAAGATCATCATAAAAATCGAAGCTTCCCGTAGAGTCGTAGCCGTCGTCATCCTCGCCATCGCGACCGCCGCGGCCCCGGGTAGGCTTGTCGCCACGGCGTCTCTCATTGCGGCCACGGCGTCTCTCGCTCTCGAGAAGGGTGGCGCCGCGCTCGCCGTCGGGCAAGGTACGTTCGAATTGACCACGCGAAGACCGGGCTGCGTTCGCGCCCCGACAGGCTTCGCTGAGGAGCTCGACGCCCTGATCCGGGTCGGTCCGGGACACGCGCTGGAAACCAGGAAGGCGGCCCAGAAAGGAGGGCATGTCGAAATTGCTCAGATCTGTGCCATTCCAAAGAGCCTTGATAATGAATCCCAGCAAAGCAATGGCGCCTGCAAAAGCAAATGGGAGAAAAAGCATGAGTGAGCTCTCGATCACGTGGCTGGGCGCCGAACAATGCCCGACAGAGACGTAGTAATCTTGGATTTTCTCGCCCTTTATCGTGGACGAGAGGTCGAGCGTCAATGCAAAGGTCTCTCGCTGGCAGGTAAAGTGACCCGGGCAGCTGCAGGAGAAGATGTTGTGAATTCCGGGGTCATAGATATTCTCATGTGTGGGACGATAGCTCAAGTGGCACAATGGGGCTTGGTTCGTGGCAAGAATGGGGCCCAGAACGGTGTCGCCGAGCCTGAAGTGCTGCCAAAAGTCCAGTCTGGGCCACATTTGCGCGCCGCAGTAGCTCGTCGAGGCTGACACGCAGGCGCCGTGCTCCACAATGTGACGACCGGAATTCGTCCCATTGGTGCTGTGCCCTCTTGTTGAATCGTCGGCGTGAATAACCCTTTGTTCAAGACACGCCAGTTGGTCGGGGCATCGGCACGAGAAGACGTCTTTGCGCAGCGCTCCATCCAGCTCCAGCAGGCGCACGCTGCAGAGGTGCAGGCTCTCCTCGGGAATTCCGAATTGCGCCCTCTCCGGTTCAAACGCCCCGTCGCACGTTTCCGCCGTCAGCGACACGCTCTCGGTGCTGCGCGGCGACGTCGCGGTCGCCGCGTCTGCGTCTGCGCCTGCGCCTGCGTCGGCGTCGCGGTCCCTGCCGCGGTCCTCCGCGAGCTCCCGCCGCGCGGCGTCGAGGCCCGGCACGGCAGACCTGGTCCGGGCACCGACGGAGGTACCACCCCCATCACCCTCGGCATCCCGGCGCCCGGGCGCCATCTCGCCACCGGCCGCGCGCGAGTCCGGGCGGGCGCGCGGAAGGGCGGGCGGGCAGGAGGTCTGCTGCCGGTCGCGGCGCCTGGCCGGTCGGCGAGCCTGGCCTGGCCTGGCGCAAGCGCCCGCCGCTCGGAAGCGGACTTGTCCACGGCCTTGCTCTGCGCTTTGCGGGCCTTCCTTCGACTTGCAAGAGCGATGGTCGAACAGTAGAATGGGGAAAAGAACAACTGTAGAAAGGCGCGACTCGGACTTGACAGAGGAAAATCGGGGCGCGGCGCCTCCTGACTTTTGCACCAAGTCCGTGCGCGTGGCCAAGAAGCTTTGCGCTCGCGGCTCGCACGATCGAGCGATGGCGACCGCGACGGCGACCGCGACGGCGACCGCGACGGGGAGCGGGCCGGGGAAAAAATACGATGGGCGGCGAGCGAGAAGCGGTGTGGATGGAGGCAGACGCTACGCTGACGCTGTCGCCCATGGCGGCATGGTAGAGTGGCAGGTGCAAGATGTTGTTGTTGACGAGAGCGTAAAAAAATGTAAAGGGAAGGTGCGCAATGGTGGCACGGATGGATGAATGGAGGAATGAAATGACAGTGAAGGCGTGGCGGGCGGTTGCAGGGCCTGCAGGCCGTTGGACTGCAGCTGCCGACAAATCTCCTTCGCGGTCCGCGGACTGTGCACGCACGGAAGACGTGGCGACCAAAATGAAGAATAATGAAGAAGATGAAAGATGATGAAAGATGATGAAATCGCTGTCTGTCTGTCGGTCGGCCGACGCGATGTGCAAAGCCTCGTCTCGCCATGATCAGCAGCAGCGAGTCCGTCGTCCAACAACGAGCCACTGCCAGCCTCATCCAGCCAGATGATCCACAGCAGCCAGGACAAGGTAAGGGTGGAATGGAATGGAATGGATGGTCTACTTACACAGCGAGCGACCGCTCGGGGAGCGTTGGAAAAGATCGATCTTTGGGCTAAGCCCGAAGCTGAGAATCGCTGACAAGACAAGCATCGTGGACATTGGCCTCCGCCCATCTTCGCCAGATCCATCTATCTATCTATCTATCCTTCATGACTTTTCGCGGCTTGCACAAGCGCCAGGTATACCACGTAGCAGTAGATGCTCTGCGAGCGTGCGTGCGTGTAATGGCGTCTTGCCTCCCGCAGGCAAGGTCTGCTGCACATGCGGCGGGATCGCCGCCCCCCGCCCCTCTTCACTCTGCTCAGTGAACGAGAACCTTGACAAGATTAGATTGTATAAAAGGCTTGGCGTGATGGAGAGCGAGACGCACGTGGACGCGCTGGTGGTCGGCGGCGGCGCGTCAGGACTGGCTGCAGCCTTGCATCTCCAAGATCAAGGATGCAGCCGCGTGGTCCTGGTCGAGGCGCGAGACGCCACCGGCGGCAGGGCCGGCGCTGGAAACTTGCAAACACAGTGGCGAGACGATGCCGACGCCGGCAGCGGCGGAGACGCTGAAGACCAAGCTGCCGCAGCGGCGGCACAGAATTCGCTGGGTGCAGGTTATGTAGACGCCACGCAGCGACGCGTGCTGAGAATGGCCGCTCGGGTAGGTCTTGGCGTCAAGGCCGTCAATAATTCCGGGCGCCACCTCGTAGAGGCCGTCCCGGGAGCCCGTCGCAGACTTGTTGATGATATTCCGCGCGGCCAAAGCCTCGGGACCCTTTTGGACACTGCACGACTTGTCAATCGTGCCGAGATCACCTCGCTAGACATTCGTAATCTCGAAGCACCCTGGGAAGATGAGACCTTGCGAGCGCTCGACGCTTTCACGGTCGAAGATTTTGTGCAAGCAACAGCTCGCGATGAGGAGGCGCGATCGCTCTTCCGGCTTGCCCTACTGCCCGTCTTTGGCGCCGAGACCCATGAGCTGTCGCTAGCGTGGCTCTTGTATTATGCACGGGCGGGCGGCTCGCTTTCACGGCTCCTCGCCGTCAAGGATGGCGCGCAAGAGTACAAGCTTGCTCACGCTGGCGGATTTGGCGAGCTAACACGGCGCATGGCTGCGCTCTTGCGTCCGGATAGTGTACGTCTCGGAGATTCTGTGGTGGCGATCGAGAAGCTTGCCGAAACCGGAGATCTTCGTGTCAAACTTGGTCAAGGCGAGGTCATCATTGCCAAGCATGTGGTGCTGGCCTTGCAGCCGAGCTTGTACAAGGACATTCAATTTTCGCCCACGCTTCCATCCGACAAGCTTGCTCTCTGTGAGACGATGAATCGCGTACAAGGCTGCTATGTCAAGGTACGCGTTTCCTATCCAACAGCATGGTGGCGGCCAAAATATTCTGGGCAAGTTCTTTCATGCAAAGGCCCGTTGACGTACTTTTTGGATGACTCTCGCGCAGAGGGAGACGTGGAGCGGTTTGGTCTTGTTGGTTTTGTGGTGGGCAAGCGATTCGTGGAATCGTATAATGCGCTGGGGAGCACGCGGGCTCAACAAGATGCAGTATGCGAGCAGTTCTTTCACTACTTTGGAGATCAAGCGGCTCGTGCGCCCATCAACCTCCGTCAGATAGACTGGACACAAGAAACGTGGACGCGAGGCTGTGTGCCGGGGTTGCCTCCGGGATCGCTGGATGTAGCATGGCGCAGCATGCGCAAGGATCACATGGAAGGTCGTTTGCACTTTGCTGGGGCCGAAACAGCCACATGTTGGACGGGTTACGTGGACGGCGCGATTCAGGCTGGAGAGCGAGCTGCGGCAGCAGTCTGTGCAGGTCTTGACCTCGAGAGTGGTTTTTCGGCACAGGAGCCTCGCGCCTCCTTTCCTGGTGTGCGAGAGGTCGTGAATACGCGTGATCTGCTGGAGCGCCTTCTTTTCGGTTGGCGCATCAAAGCAAGCAAGCTTGTTTCGAGAGGTGTGCCGCAGCGTGAGAGCATTCCGCCGCAAGAAACGCCTTCCACGAGTCCTGCAATGTTGTAAATGATGACTTTGGAATTCGTTTGGTGTTTTCGGCTGGGGAAACGCGCGGGAAAATTCGCGACGCGTGGAGCAGGCTGATGTGTTTTTTGTTTATCATTGTTAGCGCGCAAGCTATCCTTGGCTTCTTTTTCTGAAGATTATGTCCAGCACGCAAGCAGGAAGATATACACAGCTTCGTAGGCCTCACAGGCAGGAAAAAAGCAGTCAGACCAAAGGCTAGGCCTGTTCCTGGTCGGTACGATTCCGCTTTCACTTCTCAGCGGCCAGCGTGACGTACGATGATAAACCAAAGCTTGCCTGGCTACGCGCAGCCTTCGTGTCAACAAGCGGGCTGATGGATTCATGTACTATTCAAGACTTTTCCATTCCAAAGTCAAGGCTTGGTCGCGGCATCCTCAAGCCAGCATGCCGAAGCTCGAGCAATCAAAGTCGCCGAGCGCGCCTTGCGCGAGATTGCTCACCGTCTGCCGCTCCCTCGCGATCTCCGTCCGGTCCCCGACGACCGCGCGGCTCCGCGTCGCGCATCCCGGCGGCGCCCATCCCGACTGGAACGCCATGCACGCGAGGTCGGCCATGCCAGAGTGGCCGCGGGCCGAGGCGGCCAGCGCGGCCAGCAGCGGCAGCAGCAGCGGCAGCAGCAGCGGCAGCGCGGCGCGCATCGCGCCGATGCAGCGGCGGCGACGGCGGTCGGCTGGCGGGTGCGCGCGCGCAGAGCCAGCAGCACGTGCCGGCGTGCTTTGGGGTGTGCATGCCGACTGCTGAAGCATTAATGCGGCGGTAACGCGGCAGCAAAAGTCCATCTCTCTCTCTCGCGCTACGTGCCAGCGAGGGATCGATCGCCGCGCACGCGGAGACCGGAGTAGCGGCGGAGGCCAGGGGCGTGCGTGCGTGCGTGCTTGCGGGCGTGCGGGCGAGCGGGCGAAGCCACAGCGGCGCGCGGCTTTGCAGGCAGGCGGGATCATGGGGATTATTACGTACATGCGGCGCAAGTCGCAGGCCCGGCAGGCGAAGCGGATGTCGGTGCGCGCGGGCATGGACCTGCGCGGCGTGCTCACGGAGGAGGAGACCCTCCAGGCGCAGGAGGAGGCTCCTGCCGGGACCGCCACGACCTCGGAGGTTGACGCGTCGCGTCGCGCAGCCAGCAGGAGGGTGTCCAAGAATTTTATCAAGACCATCACCTACACAGACTTTCTCAATCACTCCACGCGCGAGAACCTGTAGTAACAGGAAAAGATCAAGAGCCAGCCAGCCCTATCTGGTTGGCTGATGACTGACGCATGACGCATGACGCAGCGCATCGCATCGCATCGCATCGCATCGCATCGTAGGCGCGAGTTCATTTGCGTTGTTTCGCGTCCTTTGCCTGGTGCACGATTTTTCTTGTTCTTCTTTGGTGGACAAGGAAATACATAGGCCTACATCTCTGTGCAATGCTTTGAGCAGCGGCCAATCCTGGCTGGCCGGCTGACTCGTAAGCTGATTGACTGCAAGTCCACGTTTTCTACTCGCCATAAGTCTTGGCGTGCAAGCCAGGTTTTGCCTTGGTAAAATGCGCCATGAGGGAATTTGGTGATGATTTTGTTTTCTACTTTTCTCTCTTTCACATTGAATCTTCTTGCTGCCACTGCCTGTCTGCGAGCCTGCCAGCCAGCCAGGTGGCTTGTCTTGTCTTGTTTGTCAGTCATCAGCCTGCTCGCCTCCCCCGCTGCAGCTGCCAGGTTGGTTGCCTGTTTTGTCCCCAACCGTCGTCGTGGGCAACTTGAACTTGACCGCCTTTTTAAATTTACGTCATGGCTGGCTGGCTGTTTTTTCTCCAACTGGGAATCGCAGGTGAACAGGGAGCCAACTGCCACCAGTGGGTGTCGCCACGACGTCGATGTCGGTTGCTTTGTGCGGGCTGCACGGCCAGCGTCCGCCCGGACTTCTGCATGTGACTCCAGCAGCCAGCCAGCTCCAGCGGCTGTGGCCACCATGGCCACTGGCTGCACTGCATTTGCCATGGTTGGTTGGACACTTGCTTCCTTTGGCCAAGCTATCTGTGACAAAACGTGACACAGTGTTTTCTTGCTCGTGGCCTCGGTCGGAGCCGGAGCTCCGGGTCCGTCCCGGCTCCGCGCCTCTCCGAGTCGATCACTGCCGCCACGAGCCAGGAAAGAAGAAGAACTCGTGCGACGCGTCCCATCCCCCCCTTGCCCATCATCCATCTCGCATCGATCCCAATTCGGGCAACGTCTTGGTTGTCCCAACGCGTTGACCCGGATTCCTCCTCCGGCCAGCCCTCGCTCCGCCTCCTACCGCAGCACCAAGCTTCGCGGCGGGTTCCCGCCCGCGACGTCGTTGATCCCGGGCTCGTCCGTCCGCTCGCGAGCCGTGCGCGAGCGACCGCGAGGACGCTGGCGGCAGGGCGACGCCGCCCTCCCTCCCTGCAACTCGAACGCGAAGGCACGAGCCGCTCCGCGCGTGCCTGCGGTTCTGGCGGCGGACGCGCGTGGCAGGGACGAGTGCTTGCTTGCTTGCACGCGTGCATGCGTGGAATGAGAAAGGAAGAAGGGAGCATCATGTGATGACCGACCGGCCGTCCATGATGGTGAAGGAGCCTTTCGTCGACGGGCGAGCTCGTGCTCGATGCCGAGAGCGATAGCGACGCAGGAAGCAGCGCGAGACAAGGCGGGGACTGGGACAAAGCGGGGAGGGAGCGCTGCGCGGCGGCGGAAGAGGACGAGCAGAGCAGGACGCAGAGACGCACGAGGAGCCAGGAGGAGCCAGGGACGCGGCTTCCCGACCCCCCGAGGGGACCCGTGGCCGCAGCGCAGTTTGGTGCTCACGGACGCGCAACCCTGCAACAAGTTGAGTCAGCCTGCCTCTGCCGGGCTCTCTGACCGCTTCCCCGTCGGTGGGCGCGACACGCCCGCACTGGCGAGCGACACAACACGACAGAACGGGAGACGAGCAGCCCGCGTCCTGAGCGTCGCGCAGAGCCGTCGTCTGCACTGCCGCTGCCGCTGCAGCGCCTCGCTTGCGCGACGGAGAAGAAAGAAGATCTCGGGGCGGTCTCGGGCCCGGTCCCGGTCGTTGTCGCCGCCGTCGCTGTCGCTATCGCCGGGTCGCTGTCGCCAGCAGCAGCCAGTTCGAAAGAATGAATGCGCCTGCCGCACTCTCTCTCTCTCTACGAGTAGGACTCGTTCTCCCACTCAACTGGCCGCTGTGGCCGAACCGGGTCAAGTCCGCACTGGCAGGAAGGGCGGAGATCAACGAACCGCGCGCGAGATGCGATCGAACACCCATCGCGACAGGCGTGCATGCGTCCATCCCTCCACTGCGCGAGCAGCAGCAGCAGCAGCGAACTCGCGTCGTCCGAGCAGCCTCCCTCCCGCGGCCGCTTTTCAAATCAGGCTGGCCGGTCGTTTGAACCGCAAGCAACCAAGCCCTCGCTCGCCGCGGGATTCGGCGCCTCGCCGCGCGTGAGTTGGCCGCCTGCCTGTCGGCCGGGGCGACGCACGCAGCGCAGCGCAGCGTAGCGCAGCGCAGCGCAGCGCATCTCGACACCAGGCGCGTCTCGCCGTGTCCGTCTTGCTGGCCGGCGCCGCGCTGGGTTTGAAAATTCGGTTGGCGGTGAAGGGGATTTGCTCTGCATATTTCTATCCCGCCTCAGAGTGCGAGCCCGGCGGCTCGAGCGCGAGCGACCGACCGGCCGAACGAGCGACCGACCGACCGACCGACCGACGCGAGCAAACCCGGATCCAGAGAGGTCGCGGCGGCAGCCCGGCGTCGCGCGGCGCGAGTCTGCGCGGCAGCGGCGAGCGAGGGACCTTTCGTGCGCGGACGTCGCGACCGGCGGCGGCGGCAGCTGCATCTTGGCGTAGCAGATTTCTTTCCTTTCCATTTCCCCTCCAGGTTCGCGCTCGAAGACCTCGACGCGAGCAAGAACGGCGCGAGCGTGGAGGCGAGCGCGGCGCGGAGAGCAGGAAAGCGGAGGCAGCGGAGGCGCGAAGGCCAGGCCCGTCTGTGTCAGCTTGGGCGAGCGCGCGAAGCGAGGCGAGGCGAGGCGAGGAGAAGCGAAGCGAAGCGAGGTGGGCGAGGGCGCGTGGCGAGCTCGTGGGCGAGTGCACGGCACGTGCCGCTCGCTCCTCTCCCAAATAGCTGGCTGGCGAGCCGCCGCTCCGCTCTGCTCTGCTTCGCTCTGCTCCGCTTGCGCAGGTGCGCAGCCTTCGCGTCGCGTCGCGAGCTCCGCGCGCGCACGCCGCGACGCGGGGGCGCGAGGCGAGGCAAGGCGAGGCGAGGCGAGGGGAGGGGACGGGAGAGGAGACGTCGCTCATTCCGCATTCATCTCGCTCTCTCGTCAACCACCGGTCGAAAGCCCGGCGCGCTCGCCCTGAGGCCCTTGCGCAAACACGGATCGGCACCGGCGCCGCGCCTTGCGCCTGGCCGCTGGCGAACTGGCCTCGCTCGACCAGCGTGCAGGTCGGGAGCGCACACGCGCGAGCGAGCGACACAAGCAGCTAGCTGCGAGCAGGGAGAGAGAGGAGAGGAGAGGAGAGGAGACGCGGGCCGCGCTCGCCTCGTTCTCGACCTCGCTCGCTCATTCACCCAGCCAGCGCAGCGGACGCCCGCGCTGGCGGCTGGAGACGCGGACGGCGGAGGCGGGGAGCTGCGAGTCCTGGCGAGACCACGCGCAGGGAGGGCTCAGGCAGCGAGCGGCGAGCGCGGTGCGCACCTGAACCGCCCTGCCGGAGCAGAAGCGCACTTCGCCCGCGTCCTTCCTTCTCTGACTGCTACTGGTTACGGTTAGGCGGCGGTAGAAACTAGCGATCCTCGCTTCCAGCGGGCATGGCGGCCAGACCCAGACCCAAACCCAGAACGGCGAGCACGAGCAAGGCCGGCGGCGAGCAGCCCCCGGCGGCGGCGGCGCTCGCGAGCGGGCGCAGACGCAGCCGGGCGCGCGCCGCGGTCGCGCACGCGCACGCGCACGCGCACACGGAAGAGCCCGCGGCGCAGGCGCAGGCGCTCAGGCCTCGGAAAACACAGAGACAAAGAGCAACGGAAGAAGCCGCGCCAGCGGCACCTGGAGCAGCAGCTGCAGCAGCAGCAGCAGCAGTTGGAGAAGAAGCAGCAGCAGCAGCTGGAACAGAAGGCGAGGCGGCGGCGGCGACCATGCGCAAGACACAGGGCCGCGTCCAGGAGGCCGCGTCCATGGGCCAGGATTTCCGCGTCGGCCCGACGTGCTGGACCGCGTTCGCGCGCGGCGCCTCGGAGCTCATCAGGGACGAGTGGGCGCTCAAGCTCGCAGGCGAAGAGGGAGCCCGTCTTAACGCAAGATTTATGGACGACTTGGGCGCACGCTTCATGAAAGACGTCGTCGCCCTCCGCACAGTGTACCTCGATAATGTTATCCAGGACTTTGTGCAGGCGGGCGGCAAACAGGTCGTCATTCTTGGAGCAGGCATGGACTCGCGCGCCTGGCGCCTTCAACGTCTCGCAAGAGCCTCGCGGGGCTTTACCCTTTTCGAGGTCGACGAGCCCGTCCTCCTCGACATGAAGCGCGAGCGTCTCGGACCCTCAGTCATCGCGCAGCCGCTTTGCCGACGCGTTGAGATCCCCGCAGCTCTCGCCTGCACCGAGGAGTGGGGAGGCGCCCTCGTCCACCATCCCAACTTTGACTCCTCTGTACGCTCTCTATTCCTCATCGAAGACGTATCCATGTACATGCCCGAGCAAGACTTTCGCGCCGTCCTCGCCAAGGTGTCCGCGCTCTCGGCGCGCGACAGCATCATATGTGGCGATTGGGTCCCACGCATCACTGTGCAGGGCAAACTACCAGGTGCAACCTCTGACATATTGGCCGTCTTTGGCTCCGAGTGCAACTCGCCCTGGCTCTACGGACCGAGGAATGCCCGCGCCTTTAGTAATCTCCTCAAGGAAGCTGGCTTCGCCACGGCCGAGCAGCTCACATCGAGGGCCATCGAGCGCGAGGTGCGTGAATTTCTGCCCTTTGGTATGGCACAGCAGAAGATACACCTTTCTATCAAGTCCCGATCGTGGACCTCGTATGCGGCATGGGCAATGTGCACTTTTGCGCCTGCCCGTCTTTGTGCTGGCGCTCCCTCCGATATCGGTTTGCGCGTGTACATGGCCACGCGCGAGTAAAGAGAGTCTCTCTGCTACCGCCTGTATATATATTCGCTTCCTCTTTGCCCGTTTACCACGCAACTCTTCCTGAACTCATTATGTCCCGACTGGCCTTTCGGCGCTTTGCGCCGAGAAGTCTATCCCCCCTTTTGTACGTACGTATTTACAATTCCTTCTGTCTTTTCCTCGCTTTTTTTCACTTCCGAAGTTTTCTTTTCAAAGTCACCTCAAGAGTCGCCAGAGCTTTGTTTTCTTTAATGTTGTAGACAAATCCATTCTCGCGGATGTGCCAAAAGCAGAACGTGGTAAAACGGTGAAAGGTGCTTTGTTTTGAACGCACCGACGACTCCCTGGAGAAATCCGGCGATCAGCTCCTTCTGTTTCCGAGTTTTCCAAGTGATAGTCAGTTCTGCGTCTGTAGCAAGGAGGGCTGCATTCGAGCCGCTGTTCGAGGCACAAAAGCAGGCCAAGGATGGGTCTGTGGGCAGAGAAGAAGCACGTTTCCTCGCCGATGCCGCAATGTACGCTGCGCTGCGGGGAAAAAAATGAACATGTGCCAACCATTTTCTTTCCACTCTCGTCAAATATGTTTAAGAATTACGTCATGTGGCACGAGAAGAAGCCAAAGGGTCAAGAATGAAAGCGTTCGGATAGAGTCTGAATCTCAAGTGCTCGTTTCTTTTTAATAAAAATACATTCGCGTCAGCAATACCAACCGAGGTCCCGAAGAAAACTTTTTCCTTCGCTTATCGCCGCCTCTCGCTACATTATGAACTCAAATGTGCACGTGATACTCCCCCCCCCCCCCCCGCGCGCGCCCCAAACAAATGTATCAAGAAGAATAACGTGGTGTGCGGCTCGCGGGCAGGTTCCAGCGCCGCGCAGTTCCCCTCCCTCACATCATGCATAGACAAGACGATCCTACCGGTTTCTTTTGGCGGAGCGCGCTCTTGCTGCGCCAATTACATACTCGCGGGCTAAAGATTTTGCACGCTCCTCCACTTGAAGGGTGCAAGCCTTTACAAGGTCCCGCAAACAATCATTTTGAACACCCATCACCACTTCCCTCTCCATCATGAGCTCAGCATAGACGTGTCCAGGTCCGGAGGAGGATGAATCTTCCGGTGTCATGGATAACGACGTTGAGGTGCTCGATTCGTGCACAGACACCAGTGCCGCGTAATACCTTTCTCGCGCTTCATGCAGAGCGCGTCCTGCGCTCTCCTGGTGCCTTCGAATATGTTTCAATGCTGTGCGACGAATTTTAACCCAGCGTTCCCCTAACTCAATGCCCTCACGTAACATACGTTTCTCCACTGTGTTTAGTGCGTGCAAAAGCTCGAGCTGGTGCGCCTCCAGTTCCGCCAGCAAATGCTCGTAGCTCAAAACATAGGTGTCACGTCCCGGTTTGTGCTGCAGCTGATTTGAAGGGGCAAGCGTGGCCCGCGCGTCGGCGAGTGCCGCAGTCACAGCCTTACCCCGCGCACGGACCGTGTCAAAGCGCGTCCCCACGCGCTTGCCTGCAAATGGCGAGCCTTTCGATTGAAGATGAGCCTGCTTACATACATTCGAGCGTTCCTCTTCGAAACGAATTGCATCATCCTCTCCCGAACGAATCACTTCATCCTCTTCTAATTGGTGAAGCGCATCAACGTCTACAGCACTTAAACCCAAGTCGCGGTTCTTCGGGTCCTTGGTCGCCCACGCCAGAGAATCTGGCGATGCGCAATCCATTTCATTCGGTGGGGCGAGGGAATCGCTGGCATTATTAATGGTCAAGGCAGTCAGAGACTTACTAGTCTTGACGCTTCCAAAACTCTCCTCAGTGCTTTCCAAACTCTCCGCACGCAATACACTGCTCTCGTCCAGCGGTACATGACGATGATGGTCGTGCTGACGATCATCTTCGCTACGGGTCCCTCTTTTCGACGTTAAATCTCGATTTCGAGATCGCGAGAGGATCTCGTCGGAGCGCGTAAGGATTCGTTTGTGTTTTTCACGACTTTCCCGCAGTGAAGCTTCCAAATAGTCGTGCAAGGAACCGCGGTCCGACCAGGCCGATGTCGAGTCTGCGAGCGAAGTCCACGTTTCACGAGATTGATCACGAAAAGTAACACCACTGCTATTGATGCTCATCCCAAGAGCCCCGCCTGACTCGACGGAAAGCGCATCCCACCATGCAGATGTCCGACTTTTGCTTACGGCATTTGTTGATGCAAGTTTCGAATCGCTCGATCGAGCACCTTTGTGAAGTGCTCCTTGACGCGCATTTATTGGTTTTGGCTTTACTTCAGAAGGGGCCGAGACTTCGAAAGGGCGAGTCGTGGTATCGGAAAAGGATTCCGCAGCTGATCCAAAGAAGGCAACCTCAGCTGCGTCTTCTTGCTGCAAGTTGCCCACGTCTCTGGCCCTCGGCCCGTCAAAGAACGAGACGCTTCCGTCGCGGTGAATTCGCGCACAGACGCGCCAGCCTGCTGGTGCAGCAGCACCCAGCTCGTCCGCGTTTTGCATGGCGGTCTGTGAGGACCGCACGCAGCGCACGCAGCGCACGCAGCGTGACCTCTGCTCAGGTAGCTAGCCTCTCGGCCGCTGCCGCTAGCATTCCTGAGCTCCTCAAGTCGCTCTGCGCTGCTCCTGCCAGCATAACAGTGGCGTTACATGGCCGAGCTTGGACTCTGCGCAACCCTTTTAAAAGGGGCGCAACCCTTTTTTTAAGGGCCCTTTTCTGGACAGAGAGGAGCAGAGTGAGAGCAAAGCCAAGCAACTAAAGACGCGGTGGTTGGGCGCGCGAGTCGCGACGGCCAGTGCGAGCGAGCGGTGCGGAAGGGCACGCGCGGCGAGATCATGGCGACCGAGGTGCAGACGAAGCTGGAGGCGCTCCGAGCCAAAACGATGCGCGAGGCGCAAGAAGTTCTGACGGAGCAGCTTCCCACGAGAGCGGTGGCTCTCGGGGCCCTCCACAAGGAGCTCGTGAGCCGTCGGGCGAGCGGCGACCACAGGGTCGCCCGAGCTACCGTGGAGAGCTGGCGAGCGAACCTGCACGAGGAAATTCCCGTGAACGCGGCCGTCATGGATGCCGCGAACCGCGTGCGCGGAGAAATCGAGCACGTTCTCGCGCAGACCGACTCACTCAAGACATGGGTCGAACTCAGCATGCCACGCATGGAGGACGGCAACAACTTTGGCGTCGAGGTACAAATGGAGGTCCTCGAGATGATTAACGCGCTGTACAAGTCCGGCCGCCAGACGCTAGCCAACCTGACCATTTACAATCGCTCGAGAGGCAAGCTCCTCACCAACATGCGCAAACGCCTTCACTTGGAGGACTATGCGGCCAGCATTGCAACCATCGACGACGTCTATTTTTCCATGCTTATTCAGCATTGTTTCGACCTCTTCAACAGCATTCTCGTCCTTCGGGACACCATGATGAAGAACATTGAAAAGTTGCGCAAGCCCAAGGGCGAGATGAACTCGATCTTCGTTCAGTGACCATCTCCACCCACTGCAGCAGTTTGATGAGCGCGATGTATTTCTGCAGCGCGACGAGTATAGCTCCGGAGGACCTGTCTTGTCTCAAAGCAGCCATGTAGGCTATAATTCGCTATAAAAATTCATCATCTCCTCCTTCAAATTTTTTGTTTCGCCCTGCCTGTCTCGTCCTCCGCAGCAGCAGCACGCATCATCTATTCATTCACTTGCACTTGCATCGCGTAGCGAGAGAGAGGAGCGTGCAAGTACCTTTCTCATCAGCGTAGGCTTTCCTCACCTCAATTTCGCAAAGAGCCTACTCGGCTAGTGCTGACGAGCACGCATGCTATGCTGTCCAGATCCCAAAGCGCCTCGCGCGCGCACACGCACAATATTAGTATGGGTGATCAAAGAGTCACCAGTTACCCCTCCTTGATCTCTACGTTTTGCAGCAGGCATCCGGCCAAAAGGGGTCTCTTTGCAAGTTTTCTATGGTATCCTACAGAAGAAGGGCGCGCAAATCCGAGTTCGACTTTGACCGACTCCGCCTTCGCCCGCGTCGCGCGCGAGCCCAAGTCCAGAGCGCAGCGCAAGCCTTCCCGCGTGCGCCCCGCGTTGCCCGCGTCGGCTGCGAAGCACAGTACGCGAGGTCTCTGCGAGGCGGTGCCGAGCGCAATCGAGCGTCGCACGCTCAGGAAAGCTTCGTCGCGCACTCCCTCGCTCGCTCCCTCGCTCGCTTACTCGCTCGCTAGCGCGCGCAGGGCGACAAGACAGGCACCATGGGCGACGTAGAGATGAACTCGGCGCTCAACATTATGCGGCGCATGCCGCCCACCAAGATCGAGCTCAACCTGTCGGGCCTCGTGAACCTGATGCCAGACCTTACGGACGAGCTCCTGCAGCGCGTGGATCAGCCCCTGCAGGCCGCCAAGGACCCGATCAACGGCAAGCAGTACTTGCTGAGCGACTACAACCGCGACGCAGACTCATACCGTAGCCCTTGGAGCAACAACTACAACCCTGAGCTGCCGGACGGTCTCAAGCCCTCCAAGACACTGCGCGTGCTCGAGGAAAAGTGCAACGCCGTCTTTGACTCGTACCGCCAGCTGTACTACGAGGGTGGTGTTAGCAGCGCCTACCTGTGGGACCAGGATGAGGAGGGCGCCTTCGCGGGTTGCTTTCTCATCAAGAAGGAAGTCATTGAGCCCCAGCGCAAGGTCTCCGAGGGCTCTTGGGACTCCATCCACGTCGTGGACGTCATTCCCCAGGCCGGTGCAAAGTGGGGAAAGGGCACCTTCGAGTACCACCTCACAACCACTGTCATGCTCGCCATGGTCACCTCCAAGGGCGACGCCGGCGATGTCACTCTCTCCGGTTCACTCACGCGTCAGGCCAAGCCAAAAACCCTCAAGATCAAGTCCGAAGACGACCACGTCGTCAACATTGGCTCCATGATCGAGGAAATGGAAATCGACGTGCGCAACCAAATGGATGGTCTTTACATCCAAAAGACTCGCGAGGTTGTCAACTCCATTCGCCGCCCCGTTCACGCGAGCGATCTTCCCAGCCAGGCCTTCGTGGCTGATCTCACGGGCGCCATCAAGGGTATGCGGATGAAGTAAGTGCGCTCACTCCATCTGATTCCTTCTTTCCGCCGAGAACGGTTTGCTCTACTGCGCATTCCCATCAATGTCCCACATTTTCCAATCTTGGCAACATCTGACACATGCACAATCCCATTCGCCAGTCAGTCAGTCAGACACCGCGCCCTTGCGCTGGTCGTTTCTATCGTCCGTTCTGAGCTGATCCTGCCTATCGCCACTCATAAGATAACACGCTGGCCAATCTTCGTTTTCTTTTCTCTCTCTCTCTCGCCTTTTGCCTTTTGCTTTTCCTGCTCCTCTTCATTTTTAAGGTTAACACGGAGTTCGCGAGTAAAGTGCCACCTGGCCTCTCCTTGTTGCCAGAGGTTCTGGGCATCAGCCCTGTCCGGCTTTGCTTCGATCGGCGCGCGGCCGCGGCAGCGTGCGCGCCCCCCCGAGGGAGGACGCCGGCCGGAAGGGCGCGGGCGTGCGGGCCGTCTCTGCAAAGTTGCTTCGGCCCGGCAAACACCTAATCAGCAGCTAATCATCAGCAAGCATCATAGGGAACAAGCAGGCAGAACCGGGACCTGCGAGGCCCTGGGCGGGCGTGCGGGCCTTGCGGAGGCGTGGAGGGCGTGACAAGGCCATGGACGTACTGCATGGACGGGGTAGAAGAGTTGGATTAGCGCAAATGCATCGGAATGATCTTTGTTTATCGTTACGTCTGGGGTCAGCAAGTCGTCAAACCTCCGACCTCTGCTTCTTGAGGGCATGCTTCATGTTGGCGAGCTTGGTCTTGAGCTGCTTGTCGTCCGGAAACGACGCCGGCTTGTCGCCTGGCATCGCGCTCCAGTCTGCCTCGGTCTGGTCCCACTTCTCGCGGAAGAAGTGGAGGGCATCCAANCCCTTCACGCGCCCGCCTGCCCATATATTACATAGGGCGCCCGGGTCTAACTTTGCAACGAGTTGACTTTGCAGACCAAGAGTGCGGCAATCGACGTTTCTCGCCGTTGGGTAAACGGTCGACCAACTGATTCGAAAAAAAAATCAAAGCCGGAGGGGTCTAGGTGCCGATTGGCCTGCTGTTTTTGGTACATTTCACTCGCGAACTCCGTGTTAAAACCACAAGAAAAGATTAACCCAACACTTTTTCTTTGAAAAATAGCAACCAAAACCAAAGGCTTCGACTTAAAAATGATGCGGAAAAGAAAAAATTGTTGCCTTGACCGTTGCTATGATTATGGAACGAAAAAGAAAACACGATGCGAAAGCTCCCCAGTCGTTGAAGATGAAACGCGAAGCCTTGATCGAAACGAAATGAAAGGAAGGCAGGTCAGCCAATTAGCAATTACAACTTGGATCCAGGAGACACAACAAAGCTATACGCGTTCTGAAGTCGCGCCTCGGCTTGCGACACCAGGCGGTCGACGAGCTCCTTGCAGGTCGGAATATCATTAATGAGCCCAACACTTTGGCCACAGCTCCACATGGCGCCCTGGACATCGCCCGTTTCCCTGAACATGCTCTTTGCCTTCATGCCCGAAGCGAGTTTGAATGCCTCTTTGTTGTCAATCGTGTCGTCTGCCTCGATGGAAAGGATCTGCTTGGCAACCGTGTTCTTGGACACGCGAGTGGCGTTGTTCAACGTCCTCAAGACTAGCGTCGTGGAAAGCTCATCGTTTGCCGGATCTGCAATAAACTTCTTCACGTTCTCGTGAATAGGACACTCCTGGGTGGCGAGAAAGCGGGTGCCCATGGTCAAGCCCGAGGCACCTAGCGCGAGTGCACCCGCCAATTGACGGCCTGTTGCAGAGCCAGACACGATGAGCGGCGTGTCGAGCACCTCGAGCGCCTTGGTAACAAGAACCCAGGTGGTCACGTCGTCCTCGGAGCTGCGACCAGCAATCGCACTCTCAAAGCCCGCAATCTCAATAAAGTCGACGCCGTCCTTTTGCGCCTTGAGCGCGTGCTTGATCGTCGCGGACTTGTGGATGACGACGATGCCAGCCTCGCGCAGCTGCGCCATGTACTTGCGCGGTGATCCGCCCGTGATCTCGATGGCGGCCACCTTTTCCTCGCAAATCACACGCACGTACGCGTCATAGTCCGCGGGGATGAGCATGGGCAAAATGGCAATGTTCACGCCAAAGGGCTTGTCCGTCAGACTCCGGCACTTGCGAATCTCCTTGCGCAGGTCCTCTGGTGTCGGCTGCGTTAGGCCCGTGATGATGCCCAAGGCGCCGGCGTTCGACACGGCCGCCGCCATCTCGGCGTACCCCACGTATTGCATACCACCTTGAATAATGGGCGCCTCGATGCCGAGGGCTTCGGTCAGCTTCGTGCGCAGCCCCATGGTTTCTTGTCTTGTGTCTTGTCTGGTCTTGTCTCGTGTCCAGTCTCCAAGCAAGCCAAATGTCTTTGCGGTACTGCGCGGAAGAGATTTCTGCGTCTGCCAAGAGGGTTTGTGGATTGGCCGTGGCTACGATGCAGTTTTGCTCTCTGGGTCTAGAGGCCCCGGGCCCTCCAAGCCTCGACGCGCGAGTCAGCAGACTTCTCGCTGCACGGCCCGGTCCACGCCAGGGTTAAGATATGCAGGAAGAGAGACGAGCCTGCCTGTCACTGCCACTGCACGAGAAAGGTCGGTCCAAGCCTTGCGCAGGCAGCCTAAAAAGATGGTGTTGACGAGCTGTGAAGAACCCCATCTTCTCGGAGTCCAGCCAGGCCTCCCTCCGCCAAAGGCCGGACTGCCGAGGTTTCGGACAGCCCGCGTCCGAAAGTCGAGTTTAGGACGAGAGGCGCTGCGCGCGCGGCGACGCGGCCGCGCCGAGGGCTGGCCAAACGGCCATATTTGCGCAACCCCAAATCGCGATCCCAGCATGAACGCGATGGAGTGATTGAGAATAATAGTGAATGCTGTGATCGCCCGTGCCTTGGACCGAGCTGGCCCGTGGCCAGTCGGGGATCGATCGTGAGAAGGCGTAACCAATACGCGGCCGAGACGCGATCGAAAGGCAACGCAACCAAGTGTAGCGTAGCGTCGCGTCGCGTAGCGTCGCGTCGCGTAGCGTCGCGTCGCGGGTGCGGGTCCGAATAAAGGCCAGGCACCATGGAGGAGTCGAAGATGTTTGGCGATGAGGACGAGTTTGCAGCGCTCGGAAATGACCCGGTAGAAGGGGAGATGATGATGAGGCAAGGTCCGACCGCGAACGTGCATCAGGGGAGCGCGCTGAGAAGCATGAAGACCTCGCATCAGCAAAAGGTACGTCAAAACATTCACTTACATACGGAAACGAGGTCCTCAACTCTTAGGCATTGACGTGAACCATCGCGACCCCAAAATGTGACGCAGCGAGTCTTGCGATGCAAGGTGCTCATCGTCGGAGGCCCCCACGTCGGCAAGACAAGTCTTTGTCAGGTCTTTCAGAATGGGGGCCAAAACTTTCCAAAGTCATACCTCATGGTACGTTCATCATTCGCACGCACTTCTTTCTCTACTGTCATCTGACACTTGATTTCTCTCTTTTCCCACGCAGACGCTCGGTGTGGACTTTTCCGTTAAGGAGATGCAAGTCCAGAATCATGACGACACGGTCGTGGAAATGTACATGTACGATACAGGCGGGCAATCTGTATTCAATCAACGAGAGCTCGGGGGCCAATACTGGAGCAACGCGTCTGTCGCCGTGTACGTGTACGACGCAAGTAGCCGCAAGTCCTTTCTCTCTTGCAGTAAATGGCTCGCTTCGGTGCGCAGCGAGAATAGCGGCAGGCCGATGCCAGGTATTCTCGTCGCCAACAAGGTTGATCTTCGGGAAAAGGGTCGCATTGAAGTTACACGTGAGGAAGGCGAGAGCTTTGCGCGCGATAACGGTCTCACGTTCATGGAAGCGTCCGCGCTGCGCAACACTGGAGTCAACGATCTCTTTCAATTCATTGCAAACGCATTCACACAAAAGTACCTCGAGACGGTCGCTCGTATTCAAGACTCTGTCTGAGTGCAGACAAAAGAGTAAACTGTGTAAAGAAGCGGCGCACAGCATTGCGCGACGCTTTCGTGTCACCGAGCGACCCCGCGTGGTATTTTCTCGTACAAAAGGTTTGCTTGTAGGCCTAAAACGAATATCAATTACCTTCTTTCCAAACCACACACGTTGACGCAACAACAACTTCAATCTAAAAAAATATCCCCTTGAAAAAAAAGTGGGTCCAGAATAGGCCCAAAAAGGGGTCGCTCTCAGACTGAGGCGGGATCGATTTTGGGCGAAGAGTTTCGTTCTGCCGGGACATGGAGGCGAGCCGCTGGCGGGATCTTGCTCAGTGGGAGGCGGAGTAGTCACGGTCGTCGAGAACAAGGTGCTCAAAAGCAGGGTTGGGCGCAGGTGCCTTAACCTGACAAGAGCACGCGAGAGGCGGCGCCAGGCGTGGGCAGCCAGCCTCCCGGCGGTCTTCGGGGCCCTCGACGGCGAGCAGGGAGCGCGTGAGACAAAACTCGAGCTCGGCGGGCGTGATGAGGTACGGTGAGATGTGGTGTCCTGAGGCCGAGTTAGCTGGTACGTCTAGAACCTGAGCTAGTTCAAGTCTACTGTCGCTTCGGCGGCGGTGAAAGCTCTTTTGAGCTGCTCATCGTTAGACACCACCCCGTCGATGCCGACCAGGTCTGGGAAACTCTCGCGCATGACCTTGACCACATCCCGGGGCTTGATGTTCGGGATGGCACTCGCACGCCCGTTGAGGAATCTTTGGAATTCGTCTGGCACACTTTGCTCTTTCGACCGCGCTTGCCGAACGCGATACGGGCAAAAACCGCACAACTTCACTTTCTCACAGAACAATACACTCAGCTACGACGACGGCCAAGGCGGCGACGAGGACGACGACGGCAACGGCGAGGACGACGACGACGACGACAGAGGAAAGGACAGGACAGGAAAGAAAGTTGAAAGGGAGGACGGGGAAGAAAGGGGGCTTTGTTTGATAGACCGGTCGTCCAAATAAAGACAATTTGGAGCCAGCAAATCTCGCGGCTTGTCATACGATCTTGGCAAGCAAGTTTGCACGACGGGCGCGTCCACGGCGATCACATTGAGGAGCCTCTCTTGATTCAAGTACAAGACGACTCAAATTGTCCAACAAAGACGAGGTGCTTTGTGATGTCAAATCTGTAATCAGAGTGTTTGGTATTGGCCTACGTACAGAGAATTCTCGAACTCGCAAGCTTCTTGCGTTGAGCGCTGGCTACAATGCATGTGTGTTTCGGAACCGAAGAGGATCGCTGTCCCTGATTCATGCATGCTCCAGATGTTCGGGGCCACTTTACAAGCATACATGTTTGGACCGGACCCAAGATGCGGCCGAGGCCTTGGCCTGAGCCTAGGTCCTATGAGGATGATCACAATCCTGAAGTACCTTGCGACAAAACCGGGCAACAATGCCACACGCATAGTAAGCCCGTGGCGAGCTCAAGACATCAAAGCTATGATGTGTCTTTGGAAACTCAACATAAGTGCATAGCCCTTGCTTTCGGGGATGTTGGTCGAGCTCGTGAGCAAAGGGCCGCACGACCGGGGCGGGCACAAGGCAATCTGCCTCACCTTGGATGACAAGGAAAGGACAAAGGACGTGCGAGCCATCTTTACCGGCGGCTCGCTCGCGAAGGTCTCTGGCAATGTGCATTGGCGATGCCTCGCGGTGTAAATTTTCGTCAAAGGCACGTCCCGTGTACTTGGACCACCAATGTTCCTCGACCTTAGCCCCGGCGCGATCAATGACCGTATTGCAGGCTGGGTACCAAGCCACGCACCCGTGTACACTTGTATCGACATCCTCAAATCCGGGCTGCCACGCAGCAACCTTTGAGTCCGGTGAACCCGACAAAGCGAGCAAGCTTGCCAAGTGGCCACCTGCGCTCCCGCCAGAAACAATCATCATGTCGGGATCGCCACCGTACTGTGCAATATTCTGCTTGAGGAAGCGAATTGCTCGCTTGCAATCGATCACGTACGTCGGCCAAAGCTCGTCCGGCCATAGGCGATAGTCGATCGACACGCCGATCCAACCGAGCGAGGCCATCTGGTACACAATGGGAACACGATCACCCTTGCCGCCAAGACCGCGTTGCCAGGCTCCTCCGTGAATGTATATGAAGACGGGACGCAGCTTGTCGGACTGGCTCGGTGCACCATCCGAGCGATATATGTTAAGCGTCAGATACGGGGCGAGATGACCTGCGTCCTGGGCCTCTTGAGGCGTGGCGTACGAGACGTCTTCGATCGCCTCTAGACCATATGCGGAATGTGGCATTTGTAGACGCCCACACCATTGGCCAATAATGGACAAGGGGTTGTCCCAGTTCTGCGGACCATCTAAGCGGCCAAGCGGTTCTGCGTCGTCGTCACCGAGCGAGGCCACCGTTTCTGCGGCCAAACGTTTGGCATCGTACGCCGCTCGAACGTAAAATCCTACGTGCGCAAGCGTACTGGCAATGGAGAGAGCTGCGACGTACGGAGCCCACCAGCGCTCTCCTGCGCCGTGCGCCCAGGCCCAGGTCGCCAGCGCGAGCTTCAAGAGCGGCACAACATAGAGCGGCGTCTCTGTCACTGTTAGCGCCGCGAGAAAAGACACGACGGGGACTCGCTTTCCGAAGAATGACGGTGCAGCCCCGGTCCAGTTCGTGCGTAGCGTAGAGTAGTCCACCAGCAAGACGCCTGCAGCCAAGAGAAACGGCGTCAGTTCGAGGAGGTACGCCATGCCTGCGATGCTCGCGACCGTTCCGAGAGCGATAGCGACGGCAGTGAGGGGCACGCGGCCCCGACGTGCAGAAGTCATCGCGCCACGGCCCCCAGATCTCTGTTTGTTTGCTTATTGATCTCTGTCAACGCCAGCTGCAAGGAGAGGAGGTCACGACAAACATGATATGAGCGTCGAGTCCTACCTTGCTACCAAAAGATGATCATCACCAGACACATTTCTCCAAGAAGGCACGTACATACAAAAATTTAATCTAGAAATACATTGAACGATCGCGCAGAGGCAGATGCCATCGACAAAATACTCTCTTTCAAGGAGTCAAAATATGCGGAGGGACAGATAGAGAAGCAGACTTGAGGGTACAGGCTTCGATGCAGTCTTGTATTTCCCTCGTGGAGATGTGCTCAATCCCAAAGACCTCCTGCCGGATGCTCTTTGCCTCAACAAAGTAGTCCAGAGCTCTCGCTCGGTCTCCAAGACGGAAAATGACCAACCCAAAGTTGTAAAGCACGGTCGCCACCCAATGGTGCCGTTCGCCGAGTGCCTCGCGAAAATGGCCAAGAGCTTTCTGATATGAGTATGCGGCGTCCTCATAGCGCTTTGCTAGCGCATACGCCATAGCAACGTCGTGAAGCGTAAAGGCAAGGCGTCTCATCTCTCGCTCATCCTTGGGCGACTCTTTGAAGATTGCCCAACTTTGTTCGAGCGGACCGTGAGCCCGATGAGGAAGACCTTGCGAGACCCGCACCAGGGCAATGCTGTTAAGCACGCCGACCAGAAACGGATGGCGAGGGCCGTATGCCCGCTCTCCTACATCGAGTGCTTGATAGAAGAATTCGAGGGCGTCGTCATATTGACCCTGTGCGTCAAAGGTGCGCCCAATTCGATTCAGGATTGATGCCTCAACCGACTCCGAGTCCTCGAACGCCTTGCTAATAAGCAAGGCCTCGCGATAACAGATAAGCGCGCTCACAGAGTCGCCTTGTGCACTATATACGTCAGCCATGGAGCTAAGAATCCGCACCACGGACGGATCTTTGCCGCCAAGAACATCCTCTATGATTGAGAGCGCTCCTCTGTACGAGCGCAGGGCATTCACGTTCTGGCCCAGTTTCTCTTGGAGTGAAGCCATGCTTTCCAGAACACTCGCGACATTAGCATTCGAGTCACCACCTTGTGCTTCTTTGTGAATCTCCAATGCTCTGCTCAGGAGGCCAAGAGCGTCCTCGACATGGCCTTGCGCGTCAAGAGTATCCGCGATCCTGGCCATGGCAATTGCCACGAAAGGATGCCTGGGGCCGTACACTCGCACATTCACGTCAAAGGACTTTTTAAACTTTTGCAGGGCCTCTTCGTGACATCCTTGCGACTGGTGAACTTCAGCAATCCTGCTCAAAGTGTTTGCAACTTCGGGGAGATGCTTGGCGTCGAGCTGCTCGAAGATATCCAATGCTTGCTTGTAGCTCACAAGAGCAAGTTCTGGACATCCTTTTCGCAGCTGCACGAGTGCGATATCGCTGAGCGTCTTCGCTACATCCAAATGCTCGAGGCCGAAGACATTTTGGAAAATTTCCAGAGCTTCCTGGAAATACTCTAAAGCCTCTTCGTGGTGATGACTCTCTTCATACACGTCCGCGATGTTCTTCAGCGTGGCCGCCACAGAGGGGTGTTGGTCGGAGAGAGCCACTCGATTGATGGCAAGAGCCTTTTTGTAATTGAACAAGGCGTCACTGTAGCGCCCTTGTGACACGTAAATCACCGCGATATTGTTGAGCGTGGTAGCCACTGAAGTATGTTGATCGCCAAATGCCTCGCGGTAGATCTGTAGTGCTCTTTCGTCGCGCCGCAAGGCCTCGTCGTATTGCCCACATAAGCTATATACTCCTGCCAAGTTGGTGAGAGTGGTTGCCACTCGGTGGTGTCCCTCCCCGAGCGATTCTTCGAAAATGGACAGCGCCTCCTCATAAAGATGCAAAGCTCGCACATAATGGCCTTGGTGTTGGTGAATAAGAGCAATGTCATTCAGGGTCAGAGCAACAGAAAAGTGGCGACTGCCGTGAAACTCCTTGCGGATACTTAGCGTTTGGCCGTTCAGCTTGAAGGCCTCGTCGAACTGTCTCAATCGAATCCGCACCAAAGCAATGCTGCTCAGTGTGGAAGCAACCTCAATGTGACGCGCACCGAGAAGCTGTCGCTTGATGTCTAATGCTTGAGCAAAGTGAGCAAGAGAGTCGCTGTATAGAGCTTGGGATTGGTACACGGAGGCGATGCTGTGAAGCACTCGCGCCACATGCAAATGACATTCACCATACGCTTCTTTCCGAATGCTGAGTGCGACTTGGAGATACGTTAGGGCCTCCTTGTACATGCCTTTTGCGTCATAGGCCAGAGCAATGCTATTCATCGCGCTCGCGATGTGGGGATGACGGGGCGGGAGAGCCTCCTTGTAAATGGCGAGGGCCTCTTGATGGTTCTTCAGAGCCTTCTCGTACTCGCCTTGTTCGTGCAAAAGATAGCCGGCTGCAAGAAGAATTTCAGCAAGGTCTTTGGGTTCACTGCCGTGCTGACGGGCATGGGCGACCGCGCTTCGTGCCATTTGAGCATGCCATTCGCGTACACGATTGTTGATTGTCGCGTTGAGTTTGACGTAGCCCCCTCGCACGGTTCTCTCCACAGCATTCCGGATCATGACCTTGTCTTCCTCTTTGTAGCACTCTGCGTTCCGCATGTCATTATTTTTGGCCATGATCTCGGCAATCTTTCCGGGTTCTGTGCGCAGTTGTCGGACAAAGTCTTCCTCCTGCCCGGGGGAGAAAGCAACGTTGATGGGTTTTTCATTTTGAATTGCGCCGAGGATCTCCCAGACGCACCAAGCACGCTTGAGCGGCGCAGGCTCGTCCCAGCGATCGAAAAAGACGACAACGTCAGCGAAGCGTGAAATGGCGCGGTGGAGCCCTTTGTTCATGAACGCCTCTCTTTCCTTGACAATTTGTGGAGGCGTTTTCTTGATCCGACGATTAAGCAGAGGTTGGTTGGCGCAAAAGATGTCGAGCCAGACGAACGCGGTCGAGGACGCTTCGCCAAAGTGTTTCTCCAGGGCCGCCACCAGGTCGGCGAAGCGGCAGCGGCGCGCTTGGCTCACAAAGGTGCCTTCGAGCTCGGCGCCAACATTGGCTTCGTCAAGAGTGCGAATGTAAATGTGTTTATCGGGGGTGACGCTTCGCGGGATCACATACTGCGCCACGTCTTCGGTGGTCCAGTCTTTGCGCTCGACCTTGACGGCGTCCGCGCCGGGCGTGAAGGTGATGATTTCGTCCACGCAATAGACGTAGCCTTCGATGGAGCCGTCCGCGTTGATGTGGTTGACCGTAATGCTTGTCCCCGCGTAGACAGTCTCGGAGAGGTCCCGGGTGGCCTTGAACAGCTCGACGTCGGGGACCAAGGTGCCCGCGAGGACGCCGTCGCGCACCTCGATGACGGAGCGCAGCGCGATGCTGCGCATGTCAATGATGGGCGGCGGGACCTCGGCGTCCTCGTCCTCGCGTGACAGGCTCGACAGCCGCCTGCGCAGCTGGGTCAGCGCCCCGCGCATGCTCGCCCGCTTGCTCGCCCGCTAGCTTGCTCGCTAGTTCTCCAGGCGGGTTGCGGACGCGACCTCCTTGGTCCCGCGCGCCTGGCTTTCCCCGTCTCGACCCGCTCGGAGCGCGCGCTGCGCGGCGTCGCGTCTCGTCTCGTCTCGAGGCGTCGCGCGGCCCTGCGCTGCGTGGCGCGGCGTGGCGTGGCGTGGCGTGGCGTGGCGTCTCGAGGCGTCGCGGGCGAAGGCGTTCTGGGCCCGCGTCTGTCGCGCTCTCCAAGGGCATGCACGGCGCCGCGGTGTGCGCGTGCACGTGCACGTGCCGGCGATATCTTCGCTGCCCTGCCGCCGCGCTGGACCGGGTGCCCTCGGCCCCCATGCGCGGCGTGCGCGTGCGCGGCGGGCGGAGTCGCGACGAGGAGCGGGGGCGGGAGGCGAGAAGAGCGCGGCGAGCAGCAGCGGGAGCGGCAGCGGGAGCGGGAAGAGGCGGACGTCGGGCTTGCTTGCCAAGACGAGCTCGCAAGGGCCGGGGGAACCTGTGAAGCCCGGCGGCTTGGAGGAGCGAGGAGAACAGCGCGAGCAAGAGGAGGGGAAGTTTACGGGGATTCTGTTCGTCGAAGCAAATGCGGAAGGGGGTGGCGGAAGGGAGGGAAATGCAGGGACAGGGCGTTTCGTGGCTTCGAAGCAGGGAGTGGCACGGACGGGGTCGCAATGGTCAAGCTGGGCAGCGACCACTGTGAGGAATAGTGTTGAAGCAAGATATGAATGAGCTTCGAGACGCACAAGGAGTGTCTATACGAGGATCGTGCTTGACTTCAAGGTGCGTGAACGAAGAGGCAACGTAGCAACGTGGTCCGGAACATCGACCAGACCGATTCTTTCCTTTTCAAGATGAAGTGAATACCATGCTCATTAAAAAACACTGAAGGGTGCTCCATGCAAGATCGACTTGCTAGGCCCCATTGTCATGCTGATTCGGCTCACTGTGGAAGTCGAGGTCCAGAAGCCCACCATTCATTCCTCTTATTTTGTATGTATGAAAAAAGGGCCTACGAGAAACTAAAATTTGCTGCGGCTGTATAAATAACGAACTATTCTCGATCCGTGCAGTGCGCCCTGCCACTTCCACACCAGCCCTTGCTCTGTGGCCTTACCCCAACTAGATTGAAGCTCGCCCGACACGCCCGCCACCGGGCCTCAAAAGAAAAAGACGCGGGGCGCTCTCGACAGAGAATTTTACTGCACAATCGGCAACAAAGCGGCTTGGAGCCGTCGAGCCTCGAAAGCGGCGTGGAAACCCTGTTTGGCGAGCTGGTCTCGGGCTCGCGCGGGCGGGCTGCGGACGAAGGCTGCGCGCGGGCGAGGGAAACAAAGGCGATGGGCGGCGGCGGCGGCGGCAGCGGCGACCGCGAAGGCGCAAGCGCCAAGAGACGCAGAAGCAAGAAGTCGCTGCTGGAGGAGGGCGTGAGCAGCGAGAACGAGGAAGACGACGATGATGTCGAGGAGGACGACAAGATGGAGAAGCGCAAGTCGAGCGAAAACAAGAGCGAGAACGCGTGCCTGACGAGGCTGTTCATGATCTTCGTGTCCGCAGTATGCATCGCCTTCTTGGACATGTCGTTTGCGCAAAAGCGCCTGTATGGAGAGATCTTCTACCTGCCCACGGAGAGCGTGATGAGCAAGGCCCAATCCACTTCCCGCCGCGCGCACAGAAACACAGAGGTTGCCGGCATCGTGGAAGACACGGCCAAGACGGAGCTTCTCCTTGTGCGGGCCGGCGCAGTCAACAAACCGCACTTTGACTTCGAAAAGGACCGCATCGAGCGCGTCCTCAACGGCGGCGAGCTTCTCCCATTTGTCGCGACGGGAGACCCGGACAAGGAGGCCGATGACAAAACCCTCGACCTCATCAAGACCAAGGAGGAGGTTCTCAAGATGGAAAAGCGCGTGAACACGCGTATCGCTCGCCGCATTGCGAAAATGTCCCCCGGGAGGATGGACATGAGCCTGGGTGGATACGATCTCAGTGCTGCCGAGCTCGACGCTGGCGGCGTCAAGATTCACGGAAACAAGGAGCTTATTGACTACTTTGCCCTTGCCACCTCGCGCGGCCCAATCGTCGAGAAGAAGCTGGAGGCCGCTGCGCAGGCTGACTCGACCGACACCGAGGATAACGAGAACGAAAATGCCGAAGGCGAGACCGAGGACGCCGCCATGGCTGGCGGGCTGAGTCGCCGGGACGTCTACGCCCTGCGCGAACCCGACCCGGACTTTGCAAAGTTTGTGCAGGAACTGCGCAGCGACGCAACGTATGCGCACATGCACAAGAAGAACGATATGGGCCGGGCGCTCAAGCTCCTCGGGTACAAGCAGTCCGCCAAGTCGAGCAAAAAGACGCCTCTCATTCTCGGCGACGAAAACAAGTGCCCTGCGCAGTTTAAGGTCGACGAGAACCGCATCACGCTCTGCCCGATCTTTCTTCCGCAAAACAAGGCCGACCAGTATTTTCACATTCAGAACTTTGCCGAAAAGGTCCCCGAGTGCAAGCTCAAGCCAGACTTTTACCCGCTGACGTGGCGTCTCTTCCGTCTCGAAGAGCGCGCCAAACTCAAGGAGCACTGCACGAACGAGACCATGACAGACTTCGGTGTCGCCTATGTGCGCAAGTTCACCGTGCCCGGTGACAACTACATGAAGAGTGCCGACAGCGTCTACGAACAGCTGGAAAAGTCGGAAAAAAGCGTCAAAGAGTTGCGCAAGGAGACCAAAAACCGCGCTGTGGTCCAGCTGTACATCAACAACCCGCTCCTCATTGAGGAGCGCAAGTTCATCATTCGCACGTATGCTGTCATTGTCTCGGACAAACCCATGATCGTCTACTACTCGGATGGCGCCGTCTTGCGCTCTGTCATCAAGTACCAGCCGTTCTCGCGCCACGATTCGGACTACAAGAAGGCGGCCCACATCACCAGTGAGCAAAAGTCTGCCAACAAGAAGCTTCTCAAGTCCAGTGAGCTGTACATGTCCTTTAATAGCTTGCAGACCTACCTCACCGAAATGGGCAACGACTCGAATTATGTGAACACGGTCTTGCGCCCGCACATGAAAGCGCGCATGATTTACGCGCTCTATGCTATCATGCGCCGTCAACGTGGCAGCGAAGAGGAGGGCGCTGATGAGGATCCAAATGGTCGCGCGAGCACGCTTCCGCGGTCAACGGCAGCCGTGCAAGAGGCTTGCTTTGACTTCATCCTCGACGAGTCCAAGAAGCTCTGGCTCATTACCGTTGGCACCGGCTCGCACTGCTTTGTGACAATGGGCGGCTCTTCGTTCCGTCCGACGTGGAAGTCCAAGCTGCAGCGTGCCGTTTCCGAAAACACCGCGCAGCTTGCTGAGGAAATGCTCTGGCGCCGCCAGAACGATCTTCCTATTTCTTCAATGCAGTTCTTTACCCATCCTGACATGACTGTTCTCATTGATGAGACCTTTCCGGACTGGGATGTGACCAAGGAGATCAACAATCACGTCGATGGCATTCAGGTCGAGCAGGATGACCAAGACTACACCGTCGTCGAGGCCGACGAGGCCGACAACGATAGTGCCAATGCTGTCGAACCTCAAGGAAATGACGACGACGACGACGGCGGCGATGACAACGGCGATGACGCAGATTCTGAATCTGATTGATCTGATTTGACAATGCATGCAAGCGTGGCGAGCCAAACACCGTGCAAAGGAAACAAGACAAACAAAAAAAGAACAACAAGAGGAATCAAATGGCGACGCTCTGTGTTCCAATGACCGAAGCGGCAAGTTTCTCGTCATGAAATTCAGCAGCGCTTACACCTTCGGATCTCTTGCTCTCTGAAAAAAATGCAAACTTTATCTTTTTGTTTTTTGATTTTCTCGGTTTGGACGAACAGCCCAGGTCTAATTGATCCGCAACACATCAGGAGTAATGGGCACACCGTTTGAAGAGGAATTGCCAGAATCGCGCCGACGGCGATCTCGTGTTCCAAAATCGAATGATCGATCCGAAGTTGGCACCGCACTGTACGTTTGTTCATCGTCTTCTTTTGTAAGCGCAAAAAGCTTCAGTCCGCAACGATACAGAAAGTAACCAAAGCCCCCCATAATGAGAAAAGCCCAAAATGTTTTGCCGCTCTCCGATCGGACGTGATGGCTCACGAAAGGGGGGTACGACTCAGTCCAATCCTTGTCCGACATCGAGTTGGCGGCTACACCTCCGAAGTCGTCCTGTTCATACAGGTCTCCTCGCGGATCTGGCGGCGCGACGGCATCATTGGAGTCCTCATCCTCGTATGCGTCCGCATCCGTTCGGGTTTTCGAGTCGGCAAAGGGATCCGCGTGCGCCGATGTATCGTCCTCATCATACGCTTCTTTTTTGGATGCCAGCCACGACTCAGCATCATCTTCGTCCTTATTTTCTTTGTCGAACTCGTCAGAACTATCCTTGTCATCCCAGTCAAACTTCGAAGTCGTAGCGTCCGAGTCGCTGACATCAGCGTCTTCATCACTAGCATCGCCATCGACGTCACTGTCATCATCACCATCGGCATCATTGGAGACATCACTATCGGCATCAGCATTCTTGACATCAATATCATCGGCATTCGTGCCATCGGCATCCGTGTCATCGGCATCAAGATCCAGATTAAGATCCGCATCATCTGTGCCCTTTTGAAGATCCGCATCTCCATCTTCTGTAGTGGCACCGGATTCCCCGCTGGTCTTCTCTTGGTTAACATCCTCGTCACCATTCTTTGTATCGCCGTTTTCATTAAGATCGGTCTCAAGTTCTAAGAGCTCCTCGTCACCACTCTCCTTGCCGTTGGATTGAGACGCATCTGTGCTGGTAGCACTCGAAGACTCCGCGGTTTTGTTCAGACCAGGAATTGCAGGAGCACTTTGCATATCGCTTGATTTCAACGCCGCATCTTGGCCCGGGACAACAGTAGAGTTTGCTGATGTCGAAGGCACGGCGGACTTGTTTGAACTTGTGTCTGCAGTACCCTTTTGCTTTACGATATCGCCCGATAACGCTGAGGTGTTCTGAGGCAAGGATTGCGTCTCAGTGACCTTGCCAGGAGCACCTGTATCGTTCGTGTCACCTTTCGGCAACTCTTCAGTAGAGTTTGCAGGCTTCACCTTTGGGGAAGAGGGTTTGGTCGCGCTGCCGACCGTCGAGTTCTTCTGCGTCAAAGGTTGAGCGACACTTGAAGAATTCTTCAGGTTTGTTGCTGAGGTAGATTTGGCGATCGATTTGACAATATGAGTCGAATTACCTTCCGTTGCGAGTGGTGCCGAAGACGGTTCACCATCTTTCGACTTTGTTTGCTCGCCCAGATGCTTCGTCTCGCTCTTGTTTTCATTTTTGGTTGAGGTTTTCGTCGCCTCCGCCTGTGTTACATTTTCTGTCGCAAGAGCTGCAGCTGTGGCTGTTGTGTTAGACACAGCCTTTGCGAGTTTGTCATCTGCTTTCTCTTTCTTGATTTCTTCATCTGAGCTAGACGACACATTGGACGTGGCCTTCTCCTCTTTTGCATCATCAACTTCTTTCGCTGCATCTTCTTCCTTTGTTCTCGCCTCTTCGTCGGAAAGTCCCGCTTTAGCTTCAACATCAGAATCTGCAGCGACAGCCTTCGGCTTGGGCGCAGGGACGACTTCAGGCATCTCCGTGGCGTCAGAGGCGCCTTCTTCCTCTGTCGAGTCAGAGGTGGTCTTTGCCTTCGCCTTAGACTTTGGGATATGTCTAGCATAAGGTGTGAGATCGGCATCATCGGCCTTGTAGTCATCATCATCATCATTATCAGCAGCAGCAGCAGCAGCAGCAGCATCACCTGCATCGCCCTTGGCTGGGGTCGAGGTCACAGCTTCGGCCGCGACGTCCTTCGACGCCACCTCATCACCCGCTGCCGAGAAAGCTTTTTCGGGAATCGGCGATTCGATGACGTGTTCCTCCGTATCCTCCTCCTCGTCGTCGTCCACGGTCATCGTCTTCAGAAGGGGCTCGTCGGCATCGCCGTCGTCGGCCCTCAAGTCGGGGCTCGGCGCCTTGAGGCCTTCCTGCTTCTCTTCGGCCTCGACGCCGGCGCCGCGGAGCTGGGTCCCGGCGGCCTCGGCCTCTTCTGCGCCCTGGAGCACGCGCAGGTGGGCGGCGTCGGCGCCCGCGAGGGCCGCGATCGCGCACGCGAGGGCCAGCGCCACGGCGAGCGCGCGGCGGCGTCGGGGTCGCGAGGCGGTGGCCATTCGCATTCGCGCGCCCATGGCGCCACGTTGGCAGGCCGGCATGAGAAAGGCGCTCGCGCGACGGGCAGACGCCGCCGAGCGCAGGGCCGCGCCGCGCCGAGCTGCTGCGCCGCCCCGCCCGCAGAGACCCTCCGCGGCGTGCGAGGGCCGAGCGTCGCGCGCGAGGTCTCCGGCGACCGGCGGTCGATGCGGGAGCGGGATGGGGTTTTGAGGAGCCCATCGTGGTCGCCGTCGTCATCCTCATGAGCGTCACCCCGAGCGGGCCGAGACCGGGGGCGAAAGGCCCGGGCGCGGCGGGACGGGCCCGCGCAGGAGGGAGCGACGCAAGCCGGGCAAGGCGAGGAAAGGGCGAGCTGGGGCGGGAAGAGGCCTCGTGGGGACTCGACGCGTCTCGGACGTCGAGGTGCACACTGCGGAAACTCGGGTGCAGGAACTTGGGCGCCAGTTCGCGCCGAAGTCCTTGAGGCCGTTGACGCCGGCCGCGGACGTGTGCTTGCACGCACTTGGACAAACGCAGACGCGGGGGCTCTGCGAGCGAGAGAGCGGAGGAACGGCGGCGGGACGATTGATTGATTGATTGATTGATTGATTGATCGATTGATTGATCGAAAACAGAGACCGAGCTCGGTGCTGTTGCCGAGGCACCGGTCGTCGCGAGTGCGGCGGCGGTGGCGGCGACGACACGGAAAGATGGTGGATCGTGAAGACCACGACGCGCCGTGCACGCTCACATTGTGTGGGTGGACGGCCCAAGGTGTTCGCTGCGGACAAAAGGCCGGGGTGAAGATTGCAGTGGAGCTAGTACCTTTCAACGTGCACGCAGAAACAGGATTTGCCGTGGTGGATGATTCCTCAGATGACCACCAGACCGGCGTTGACGCCGTGTGGAGTAACGAAGACACCAAAAGCAAAATCAAGATCAACTACCCGGGAACCGACGAAACCTGGACTAAATTGCCCCCGTATTTGACCATATCTGTTGTGGAACAGCTTCGCCGATCCGCTTGGAACCGGGAAAAAGAAGTTGCCACGCTCGCAACGTCGTCCGTGAGTGTCGCTGCGCTTCTTCAGATGCTCGAGGAGGAAAATCCCACGCGTCTGAGTCTCGATCTCGAACCCCAAGGCAGACTGCACCTTACTATCGCAGCGAGTTTCTCCGTAAAAATGTCAGTAAAACAACATGTTCCACGTCTCCAGCTGGAACGCCAAACCGCGAGAGATGCCGCAGAGCAAAAAAGACAGGCAAGACTTGAGATGCATGAACAAAGGGCTTACTCCAGCAAGCGACGACCATCAGCAATCCGAACTGTCGATCTACATGAACTCATGGACAAGCTACGACAACGCTACGAGAATGCTCGTCGTGGCATATTAGGCGATAGACCGTTTGCAAGCGCCTTTTACGCTTTTGATCCAACGCAGAGCGGAGCCGTGAGCAGACCAGACTTTGTCAAGGGGCTTCACAAACTGGAGATTCGATTGACTATCCAGGAAACAGGTGTGCTCATGACCATGCTTCAGGATACAAAAGACGTACAGAACCAACGAGATGCGCACGTCCGCTACGTTGATCTTGAGGATCATATCCTGCGCCACATGGCACAAGATAATCGTCCCGTCAGCCCCACGGGTGAAATCTTGAAAGCGGACGAAGACGTGCGAGCGAAGTTAAGTCTGCTCGTGAAGAATGCGCAGGCCAAAGGTCTTTCACCAGAAAAGACTTTTGCGCATTTTGACAAGTATCAGAGCGGAAGTATATCAAAACATGACTTCCAGCTGGGTCTTGAGCAGCTCGGATTCGTCTTTAGCGTGCGAGAGCTTGTCGCACTCATGGCAGAGCTCGATCAGGACGGCAATGGAATGATCTCTCTTCGTGAATTTGTCAGATTTGCGCGAGGTAAAACGAGTCCAGTGCCATCGCGAACCCGTGTGCGTGCGCTTGGGAGCAGCCACAACGAGGCTGACGGAAGCTATCAAGCGTTCAACAAGAGAGACGACGAGCAGAAACAGCAAAATGAACGAGAGAACAATCGAGAGAGCAAGAGCCAGGAAAGAGGACATCGTGTCACACGGGGAAATGGGGAAAAGACCTCTCCCCAACTCGGAAAGCACGGTCAAAAGCTTATGACCGAAAATGCCCAACTACGCGCGGCGATGGAAAAATGCACTGCCAGAATCGCAAAGCTCGAGGCACGCTGTGCTCGCGCAGAATCCCAGAACCACTCTGTTGTGCGTCGTACTCGCCGCAAAGCTGCTGCAGAAGAGCGCGCTCGCGTGCAACAACATTTTGTCGATCTCATCAAAGATGCAATCGACGAAAACTTTGACGAGCAGGCAGCCTCCGAGGATGACGCGGACGACTACAGCGACGACGAAGACCGGCGTGTAGCCCGCGAAGAGCGAAAGTGTGAGGAGGGACTCCGGGAACAAGCTCATATTGCTTTCGAGCGGATGCTTGAGAAACAAATTGCCGACCTGCGCGATCAACAAGCGACGCAGCTACGCCAGCTTTTGAAAGCAGAGAATCAAGTTGCCGAAGCAGACTTGCGATCGCAACGAATGCAAGCTTTTGTTCTGAGACATCGTGAGCTTTTTGCGCCGAAGATTGCCGAGCTCTCCATTCGCACGACTCTTGTTGCGCGCAATTTCGTCGCTAGGTTTGTGCAGGCAGGTCTTTCGTCATGCGCAAAGCTTTTCGCAGGTTATTCATCCGCTCCACTGTCAAAGCTGCAAGAGATCATTTCGCCGACAGCGCTGTCCCATGCTGACATGGTGTTGCTCAACAGCGAGCTAGGGCCGCAAGGAAAGTCTTGGTGCGGACAAGAAATTCTAATCTTGGACGATAACGACAATGTGGAAGGCTACAACCTTGTGGCACTGGCAGAGGCCCTGGATCGCTGTCATGCATGGGATCTGCAGACGCTTCTTGAAGGGCCGACACCCGAGCTGACGCGACCGCCAGGAGCGCCTGTTCAAGCGTCTCAGCTGCCGTCTCGCTTGGCTGAAATAGTGCGCGCAGCCCTCTCAAGCAAGGAGCGCACTGGTATTGGAGCAAGAGAATGGTTTCAAGACATTCCTGTACCCGACTGGACTACATGGGAGCGTATGGCTCTGACCTTGGACGAACTCAACGACGACCTCGAGTTTGCACACGCTCCGCATTTCTATGACGCGTCGGAGCTTGAAACTGCGCTCGCATGGTTACGGGACAACTGGCCGCATTGCAATGGCCACGCGTTGTACGAACGCTGGGCTGAGGAAGGTCTTGTCGCGCTTCGCGACTTTGCTCTGGCCATTGACACTCTCTGTGCTGACATGCGCATCCAGCAAGAGTTAGAGCTGCTACAGAAACGAGTCATGTGGCCAGACGTAGCAACGAACGAGTTTTCTCTTGCTTCAGAAACTTCAACTGATCAGCGTGGGCCAAACGCGAATGCAATATCTCGACTCCAGCCTGAGCGGCTGCTGACTCGATTTTCCTCGACCGAGCATTCCATGTGCTGGCCGCCCTTGTCGAAGTTTGGGCGCGAACCATACGATTGCGTGCGACTCTTGGACGATGGTTCAACAGCTGAACATAATTCCTCCAAAGCTCGAAGCGTTCTTGTCTTTGTTTCCGGGTCACCCGGACGGGGTGAGCAGAACGGAGTAATTTTGCGAATGAACAAGGATGTGGTTGGTTCCGGAGCATGGGGTCTTTGTGTGACGACACAAGGTCCTGCAAACCGTCCGGTGCGCGGATCTGCACTTTATTTGCACACAGGTGAGGCTCGTGTCGAAGGCGTCTCGGGAGAGGGTAAAGACTTCCCGGCCCTCATCACCGACCTTGCAGAAGATGCGATTTTCCTGGAAGATCATGCAATAATGGCCGCGCCGCGTCTCGAAAATGCTCTGGATCAAGGAAGTTGCGCGGACAAGGAGATTCTCACCAACGTGTACAGCCATCTGGTTCCGGCCCACATTTTACGCGACGTGATCTCGCGATCGTGCGAGCTTGTCGACGACCATACGAGGAATAATCAAAGCCGCGAATGGTCACGTCATGAGATCCTTATTTGGAAAGCGCGCGAGTTGGAGTGTCGTATTCGCCTCCAGTACCGCGAGGAAACTCTTCACGGGATCAAAGTGGATCATTGGACGATGGAGCGCGAGTACATGGAGATTCTATCATCTGGGCAGCATGTTGATGGCAGTCTGGCAGCAAATCGACTTTTCCATGACCTCAAAGAGACCGTTGAAGGCCATCACTGGCAATCGCTCCTCAAGGTTGCGCGTGGTGAGAGCTCTTCACTCAAGGCATTTATCAACAAGATGGAGAAGTTTCAGGAAGGCCTTCGTGAGGCTTTGCAGCTTTCGGAGAGGCAACTTTCTGACTTTTGCAAGAGTGCACAACGGCTCATCAACAAGCGTCAACAGGTTCATCATTCGCACTTTTGCTCTCTTCATTTCAGAGATCATCTTGCTGCAACGATTGATATTGAGAGGAACTCTGTCGCATTTTACGTGAATGGAGTTTTACAAACCTCACTCACGCCTGTATGTCCGCAGCCCTGGCGTTTTGCTTGGTACACGAATCGAGCAGGGTCCGCGAGCATTGTTCAAGCCTAGGACAGGATATTGCCGAATGTCCTATACTTGTTTTTGTCACGGAAAGTCATCAATCGTGATGTGCGCTGATTCTTTTCAGAAATCGCCGTCATCTCTCGATGAACGAGTCTGGTGGCATCGAAAGTACAGTATTCTTTTGTTCCCACTTGTTTATAACGTACGCAAACGGCGAGAGCACTGACCTTCAGAAGAATAGTATAAAAAGCACATTTCCAGATTTTCTTAGTACAGTCAAAGTACAACGAGCGCATCACGTTTCGAAGGCAGCTCGACCTCAGTATTGACGCGGTCAGCATTGGTTGTCTCGTTGTCATCATCAAGGTCAACGTAGGCAGTCTCGCGACCGAGACAGGCTCCCAAGCACGCGCGCACTTTACGCCGAGGGCCGCAGAAGCAACACACCAAGAAGAGGAATATTCCTGCGATGGCGAGGCCTCCCCAGAATGCCCACGTGAGGACTGAATCAACCTCGTTGGTGAGCAAAAGCGTCGAAATGTAGGTATGTTGACCCGGGCTCTCATTGTTGTCAGACACGAGAATGAAGCGATTGGGCGGTAAAAGGACGGCACCCTCAAAGTTATCCGACAGCGCTTCGGATCCTGCAGGAAAGGTGAAGATTGGATTCCTCTCACGAGGTCGAAGCGGCGTGAGCTCGTGCAAGCGCTGCGCAAGCTCCTCGGGGCCCATTGCCGGCCCGCCGTCAGCGGCACAATCGAGGGAAATGGCCATCTCGGACTTGAGCTGTGTATATAGCACGGAGATTCTGTCAACCTTCCACTCGGTCTCGTACATGCGCTCGACGATTGATACAAATTGAGCATCATCATCGAGAAAAGTTACATCGACAACTCCAGCCTCGGCATCTTTGTGCTGTACATCGTACCGGAAGATGAGGCACGTGTTCAGGCTGCGATCCCACACGACGAGACGACGGATGCGCTCAGAGACGCTCGCGTCGACCGGCATTGCATCCTCCGTCGTGAAGATAATCTTGTTATGGTCGAGAGAGGCAGACATGGCCTCGAAGCCACCGTTGATTTCCTGAGACTCGGATTCGAGGCCAACGGCGGCGAGGAGCGAGGGACTCACGAAATTGAGGTCCTTGATGGTGCCATTGACAAAGTACTCGGCGATGCGAGCCTGCGTATTGTCATTGCGCTCACTGCCCACAATGACGGTTGTATCAGGGTCGTCGAGAGAGCAGCTCGGGACTTTCGAATCTTTGCAAATGACGGCCACGGACTCGGCGTCGACAAAGTCTTCGCCGGGAGGGACCTCGAGACTCACGGAGCTCTCGACGTACACCGAAGATGCATCAGACATTGTGAACTGGTACAGCCTCCCCGCGTCTCCAACGGCGACGAGGGTCGCAAACTCGTTGCCATGGGAGACCCCGGAGACCTCGTCCACGGCGGGCACGATCCTGCCGCTGTCCGTGTAATTCGTCGGGATCTCGACCACGCCGGCAAAGACCGCCGAGAGCCTGTTGCAGCCCTGGTCGCGCTCGTCCTCGCACTGGTGCTGCAGCTGGACCCCGAAGACGCTGCCGTCGTCGACCTGGCCCGGGCCGGACGCCGTGCGCGCGGACCGCCGCCGGCTCGCGGGAGCCATCGTCTCGAGTCGTCTCGCCTCGGCCCTCCGCCGCGGCCAGCAGCAGCGAGGCGAGGCCAGAAGGCGGGCTCGGGCCGGGACCCGGTGCCGGCGAGCGAGCGCGCGCGGCGCGGAGAGAGGGCCCGGCGCGGCGAGAGCGAAGCGGTTCTGCGCGCGCGGACTCGGCTTCGATCGCCTGCGCCCAAAACCCCAACCCGAACGAACCCGAAGCAAAGATACTTTTTCCGCAGACCTGCGCGGCTCGGGCCCCGCCGACGCACGCACCGCGCCAAGCCGCGAGCGCGCGGAGAGGCGGCCGCACGGTGCCTGCGCCCCTTTGTTTCCAGCGCGCCACTCGACGTCTGCGTGCGAGGGCTCGGAAGCCTTGAGGAGCGAAAGAAAGGCGCCATGCTCCGGAGACGTGCTGGCGACTCCGACGAGGGCGACGCGTACTCGCCGCTGGACGATGACGCGGGCGCGCGACCGCTGGCGGGAGACTATGAAGGGTACTCTGATCACCACGGCGATAATGCGAGGTACGGCATCGACGAAGTCGGCAGCGATAGCAGCCACGGTACTTCGTTTTACGGAGGAGCCGGATATTATGGCGACCAGCAGCAGCAGCAAAGCGCGACGGACCGAGCGGCGGCGCGTGCCAAGGAGCTCTCCTCCTCGTTTCAGGCTGGCGCTTCGAAATTCTTCAAGTCCACCAAGGACTGGATTCGTGAGAAGGCCGAGAACGCATCGCGAGCAGGCGAGGAAGGTTTTAATGAACTTCGAGCGCCTCTTGGTGCCAGCTATCAAAGCGGCAGCGGCTCACACGACCCTCGATCCCGCCGACATGCCGGCGACGCCGATGATGACATAGGTCCTGATCCTGCGGCTCTGCTCTTTCAAGAAAGCGTCCCCTTTGTACCGGGGCAAGTTGTAAGCGGTAGCCTGGATCCGTCGCGACCTGAAACGCGAGCGTTGTACCGCAGCCTCCCGGTATATGTACCGCAAAGCGTGGGTCCTGGTCAGGAGTTTGTGGTGGCGCTTCCGACGGGCGAGGCGCGGCTCGTGATTCTTCCAGCGTCCATGCAGGGTGGCGAGCGTGTGACGATTGCATACAAAGGCTACATCCCGGAAGGCTTTGGCATTGAGTTTGTCGACGAGGAGGAGTCGGATGCATCTGCGACTGAGGATGGCGAGAGCAGCGGCGGGGCGCGCCACGGCAAGGGGGCCTTGGTGCGGCGCTCCCCTGACGAGCGTCTGGTCGAGTTGTATCGCAAGCACAACCCACAAGAGCGAGACGCATTGCTGGAGCGTTCGGAGCATGGCTTTGGCATTGAGGTGTACGATGGCGAGTTTGGCGCGCACGTGCATCATGCCGTCTTTGTGGGCGTTCAAACAATGATTGCCGCGGATGACTTGATTGTGAGTGCCAACGGAGAGCCCGTGGTATGCAAGGCAGACTTTGTGCAGATCCTTGACGCTGTAGAGGTAGGAGACTTTGTCTCCCTTGGGATTCTGCGCAAGTCTCCCCCGCCTGTGCAGCGGTGTCCAGCAGGCCATCCTTTGCGTGAAGTTGGGCCGCGCGACCCACTGCCATTGGGGTCAGCATGTAATCGGTGCTCGAAACGCTTATTCGACGTTGCCAAGGTTCATCGATGCGGCGAGTGTGACTGGGCGCTCTGCGACGAGTGCTTTCAGCGGACCTTTGAAGCCATGAACTCGGGTGAAAATGCGAATCGTGGCGAACCGGAATGGGCCAACAGGTATCAGGAGAGCTATGGGGCCAAGCTGAGTTTTTCCACCTTCGACAAGGGCACCAAGCTTCGCATTTATTGGCACACAACGGGCGAGTGGTGGCTCGGTGAAGTCGCCAATTACCAGCCTGGGCGTGGTCACGAAATTATCTACGAGGAGGGCTCGGGTCCGACCAAGCAAATGTCAAAACAGACGATTCCGGATATTTCCGTGTACACGTACAAGGTGCTTCGGCCGAAACCGGATGCGGCTGACGACACGGCAGTGTCGCAAGACCACCTTGGAGCTGCTGGGAGCGAGGCTGCTACAAAAAACACAGAGTCCTTCACGCTGAACGAGGACGAGCGGTCTCTTTTGGACTCGATCGAGAAAGATCTCGGAACCAACATTGAGGCGGATCTCTCCCCAAATGTTGAGCGCGCATACCAAGACGCCAGCGTTTCGGAAAGCAGCGACGCAAAGGACGGGGCCGAACCCAGCCTTTTGTAGATGTATACCATGGCACAAAGCGACGGAGGGGTCGGGTCGTGGAGACTTGTCTATTCGGGATGGTGGTGTGATAAAATAAGGAAAATTAGATTTAGCAATGAAGGAAAGGAAAGAAAAGGAAAGAAAAGAAAAGAAAAGAAAAGAAGAGGGAAAATAGAAGTTTCGACATGGCAAGAGAGTCTAGCTCTCAAAACACGTATATCTCTAGCTCACACGGTCGGGTTTGCATGCTGGTTGTCCCAAAGCCTCTTGTAGAGAGAGTCCGGATTGGAGAGCAAATCGTCATGCGTGCCCATTTCTTGAACGACGCCCTCATTGAGAACGACGATTTTGTCGGCATTTCGCGCAGTGGAAAGTCGGTGAGCAATAAGAATTGAGGTGCGGTCCTTGGCAAGGGCAGAAAGAGATTCCATAATGTTGGACTCTGTTCGTGAATCAAGCGCCGAAGTGGCCTCGTCCGCGAGCAAGATGGGCGCGTTCTTGAGCATGGCTCGCGCAATGGCGACGCGCTGCTTTTCGCCACCAGAAAGCTTGAGACCGCGTTCTCCGACCTGCGTGTCAAACCCCTCGGGAAGCATCTTGATGAGAGCATCGAGGTGGGCCAGACGCGCAGCCTCCTCGACGCGCTCGCGCGAGGCGCTAAAGTCAGCGTAGTGGACATTGTAGAGAAGCGTGTCGTTAAAGAGCACAGTATCCTGCGGGATGACGCCAATGTTCTGACGCAAGCTGTCAAGCTGCGCATCACGGGTGTCCATTCCGTGGATGAGGACCTGACCTTGATCGGGGTCGTAAAAGCGGAAGAGGAGCCGCAAAAGAGTCGACTTGCCGCAGCCCGAAGGACCGACGACGGCGACGGACTCACCGTGGGCAATTTTCAGGTTAAGGCCTTGCAAAATGGGCCGGTCCTTGGCATACCCGAACCAGACGTCGCGGAACTCAATTTCTGGCTGTCCAACAGGGGCTGGCGGGAGAGGTTTCGCGTCCAGTTTTTCGGAGATGCGTGTTTGCTGCCGCTGCAAAAGGAACATTTCGTCCATGTCGATGAGCGCCTGACGCAGCTCGCGGTAGACGGAGCCGACAAAGTTGAGCGGGACGGAGAGCTGGAAGAGGAGGCCGTTGACAAGGACGAGATCGCCCACCGTCATGGTGCCGTTTGTGATCTCATTGGCGGCCATGTACATGACCGCCGTGAGGCCGACGGAGAAGATTGCGTTTTGGCCAAAGTTCAAAAAGGCAAGCGACTTTTGTGTCTGCAGCGAGGCCTTTTCGAATTGTTTGAGCGAGTCGTCGTAGCGGTTTGCCTCGTGCATATCGTTTGTGAAGTATTTCACGGTCTCGTAGTTGATGAGAGAGTCAACGACCTTGGCGCTGGCGTCGTTTTCCGAGGCGTTCATGTTCTTGCGAATTTCTGTTCGCCAGTTGGTCACCCGAATGGTGAACCAGACGTAAATCCCGAGGGTTGCCATCGTCACTGCCGCATAGGCCGGACCGGCGCGATAGAGCAAGAGCCCGCTGACCATGGACAGCTCTAGCGCTGTTGGAACCACGCGAAAGACGAGCGAGGAGAGGACAAAGTCGATGGACCTGCCGCCGCGATCAATGACGCGCGAGAGGCGACCGGTTTGTCGGTTCAGGTGAAAGGAGAGATCCATGGAGTGCAAGTGCAGAAACACGTTGCGCGCGACTTTGCGAATGGCCGACTGTGCCACGGCCGCAAAGACTGCATTCCTGCCTTCCTGAAACGCACTGCCTCCGGCACGAGCGAGACCGTACATGAGCACGAGCGAGACGGGAACAGCAGCGGCCGCTTGCGGGCTAATTGTCTGGTCGCTGCCGCCCGACACCTGGTTCAGTTCGTCGACGAGAGCCTTGAAGATGAAGGGTACGGCGACGGTCAGGATCTTGCCGCCGACGAGAAGAGCCAGGGCCACGACAACTCGAGCCTTGGTGTTCCACTGCCCATCGGGCCAGATGTGCCGCGCCATGGCGCGCAAGATCTCCTGTTCATGAGCGCCGTGTCCCGTTGGCGGCTTCTTTGGCGCGGCAGCCTTCTTCGCCTTGGAGCTCAGGCCGCGCAGGTGCGACCTTCGCACGCTGTGCGCCAGCCCGAGGCGCGTTCGTGAGTACGCCGCTGCCAGGTCGCCGCTGCGTCCCAGGGCAAGCTTATCCCACTGCTGCTGCTGCAGGTGCTGCTGCAAGATCCCTCGCCCCGGCCCTCGGCCCTCGAGGTGGTGCAGCAGCCGCCTCGACGTCTGCGCGGGCGCCGCCGTCGACGTCGACGTCGATGTCGCCGCCCATGCCGGCGTCGCCGAGGCTCTCGCGCCCCATCTGCACGCCAGCCCGCGCCCGGGGCCCAGCGCGGCGAGCATGCTGCCGCCGCCGCCCGCTCCCGCCTCGCTCCCTCGCTCCGCAAGCGCTCGCTCCGCAAGCGCCCGCCCGCACGCCCGCCCGCGCGCCGCCGCGAGGATGGATTCCGGCACTGCGAAGTGCAGTGATGTTTGTGTTCTTCGAGGCCTCGCTTCCTCCCTCCCTTTCGCCTCTCAAGCTGTAATCAGGCTGTAATGCGAAGCGCGAACAGCGAGCACGCCGCGGCGAAGACGTCGAGGAAGAAGGCGCGGGTCCAGCGCTACTTGCTACCCGGAGGAGGAGACCGAGCTCACGCTCAAGAAGAAGAAGAAGGAGAAGGAGAAGAAGAAGAAGAACGAAGAACGAGGCGATGTCGGAGAAGCCGTGCCTCGTGTGCTTTCTCTTTTTCAGATCACCGGCGGGCCCGAGAAGAAAGAAGGAGAGCCGGCGATGACGATTGCAATTTGCAAAAGCGTCATCCGCCGCGTCCACTGTTGTGGCCACGGAGGCCTCGCCGTTCGCGGCAAGCAAGGCGCGGCTGGCTGGGCGTGCGGGAACGCGGGGCCGCGTCGCAGTCGCGGGCGAGGGCGGTGGACGGAGATCGGTCGGCCGATGCGGCCGAGCGAGGACTCGTGGATGCAGGCCGGTACAGTGACGCCCGTGTGAATGAGGGGAGCTGACTGACTGTGAGTAACAAAGCTGCCCGAGCTGCCCGAGGAGGTGGATGGCGCGCGAGCCGAGGCAGAGCACAGGCTTTCCTCGAGACGACGTGAACGGGGCGGGGTCGGGCGTTCTCGACCGAGACTCGAGCACGGAGGATAGAGAAAGGTCGACGTGAGATCGTGATGACTGGCCATGGTTCTCAGAGAACCTCCAATGTAATTGCTGCATAAAGGACCTATGTTAAGGCTGGGCAAGCTTAGGCCGTATAGATTGAAATTATGCACGAAAACGAAAGAGGCGAATCGTCACCGAGCGCTCGAGCGAGGTTCTTTCGAGTCCGCGCCGCTTGCGCGTAGTCAGCGCTCACAGTGCGATTGCCGCACGCAGCAGGTGCGAAGGTCTTCGTCTCGGACCTTTGGGAGAAGCGAAAGCATAGCAAAGAGAGATGCGATGACGGCGCTCGGGCGAGGCGCCGACGAACAGCTGCCACTCGTACTAGGCGTTGGGGAGCCACGCGACGCTGACGTGCTCGCGGTCTGCGAGCAGGTCCGAGACTGGATGGTGGAAAAGATGCAGGTGCGTGAGCTTTCTCAAAAGTTCGTGCTGTGAATTTCAACTGACCCCAATGAGGACACTGTTCGTGCAGGAGGGGCCGACGCGAGGATGGAAGTCATGCACATTGATCCAGGACGAGGTCCCACGTGCGGTAACAAATGACTTGCCTGAAAAGTACTGTGTGGCAATAACGTGCCTACGAACGAGGAGATTCAATCAGATTGTGTACCAGTTTGCGCATGAGCTCTTGCATGTATTTGTAGATCCTATGGTTGAGCATCCACTCGTTGAGGTCTTTGCGTGTCTGAACTCCCTTGCTGCTCTTCGCGCTTTGGCAGCTCGTTGGGCTGCGTCACCATCAGGGGGCCTTCGCTCATATGCAAATAAATTCACTTGTTACGCGGATGCCGTCGTCGAGGCTGCGCGAAAGCACTACGGTTTCCAGGGGAAAGACGGGGAAGCTGTGCGTGCCTGGGCCCGTCGTCTCGAGCTCGACTGTAATGATCGCAACGCGCAAATTCTTGCTGCAAGCTATCTGCTCCCCTATTGCGAAGAGCTTCCAGCTTGGACGGTGATTCGTCTTGCGCACAAGGCGATTCAACCACCAAAATGTGTCGAGGCGCAATCATGGCGCGCTTCGGTCTCCGTTTCGGCGTGGAGCAAGGCGTCCCAGGAGGTCCTTACTTGTGATGCCAACACCGCGAGCGCTTTCATTTTGCAGGTTCAGGATCTTTTTGACCTGCCGAGTGTGACAATATGACCAGAGTGTCGCTCATTTTCCTTGGTTTGATGGAAAAAGAATAGAAAGAAAAATAGTAGTCGCCGATTAGATTCGAAAAATAAGAATGGTCTTAACCTCCTCTCGCGTGCAGGTGAGCTTGGGTTAGCGACGTGCTGGCTGGAGCGCACCCCGCTTGGCGAGCACGTCGGCGCGATCGTTGTAGGTCTCATCGCTGTGGCCCTTAACATGAACAAACTCCACAGGACGCACGGCTTGAACTTCTGCAAGGAGCTCGCGGCAGTTCTTGATGAGCGTCTTGTTCTTTTCCCCATTAAACTGGCCCATGACTGACTTGGCGGCGTATACTGAGTCGAAGCGGATTTCCACGGGCTCTGACGAGCTCGCGGGAAGGTTCTTGGCGTACTTGAGAGCCTCGGCGATTCCAGTCAGCTCAGCCGTGTTGTTCGAGCCATGCTCGGCGCCAAGGTAGCCGTCCGATCGTCTGTCGAGCACAACAGGACCGCAATCTTCGTGGAGAGTTTGCGGGGTATCATCATTGCGCCATTTGAGCGCGACGACGCCCCAACCAGCCGGGGCTGCTGAGGAACGGACGTTTTTGTTGCCAATGCAGGACCCGTCTGTGTACATGACGAGCGTGCCGTCCGCTGTGCGCTTACTGGAGGAGGAAGACGACGACGATGACGAAGAAACCCTCTGTTTCTTGGCAGTGGCCGATGCGGCACGTGGTTTCCTCTTGCGCGAGGCTGCCGCGGATGTGGCCGCAGTCGAGGACGATGAGGAAGAGGAAGAAGAAGAGGAAGAATAAGGCCGACTGGAAGTACTCGAGCTCGAAGGGAAGGCTGCGGAGTAGCTGTAGTCGAAGGCGGTCGGTGCCGTGCTGGTCGAGCTTGCGAGGCGGCTTGCGCTGCTCGAGCTCGAAATTGAGGGTGACGACAAAGACCGGTACGAGCTATACGAGTAATTCGCGGGCTCAGGCGCATATCGTGGCTCCACGCGTGGCGCCGCTCGGGGCGCCGCTCTCGGTGCGGCCCTAGCGGCTGCTTGAGGCGTCGCTCGGGGCACACGACTCGGCTCGCTCTTGGGAGCGGATCCAACGCCCAGGTAATCCCGCGCGGCGCTCTCCGTAGAGAAGCTTTTGAACTGCGCCCCCGAGAACCCCTTCACCTGGGCCTCGCACTCTGCCCACGAGCTGTAGAGCCCGAAGCTGCGGCCTCTGCGCACGGCGTACATTTTATTCTTGCCTGCGCCCCGTCCCATCTCTTTCCGCAGACTTCGTCACGGCCGCTGCAGGCGACCTCGCAGGGAATTCAGGCTCTTCCCCTCGCCCTGACGACGCCCGCGGTGTCGTCGCTCTTGCCGTCGCTACGCGACTCCGCACGAGCTGCCACTGCTGCTCGTGATGCTTATCGTCGTCGTCGGTAGTTAGAATAAGAGGTATGCAGTGCTTCTCGTGTCTCTCTGCATGGCCTCTTGTAGCAAAACCTGCCGAAGTGCGCGCAGAGAGCTAGCTAGCTGTCTGAGCTCCTCGGTTTCGCGCAAGCTCTGGCCTCTGGGTGACGCTTTTGTTTCTTGCGAGCGAGGCGCGAGGCGCGGTTGCGGGTTCAGGACCCTCCCGGTGGTCGGTCGAGCAACAAAATGTCGAAGAGTCGAGAAAGACAAAGACGCTCTCAAAGACCTTTTCTCTGGTCCAGCCGTGCCGACACCGGTGCCCGCACCGCTCTCAGCGTCTTCTGAGCGCGACTCATGACGGCGCATCTGTATGCATGCTAAGGTATGCGCGCACGTCGCTGACCAGCCTTGTTTAGGCGCGTGCCGCAGTGCTGCTGCGACCGGCCGAGGCTGCGCGGTCTGCAGTTTGGGCTACGAGGAGGACAGACATGACAAGGATGATGGCCAAAGCTCGATCGTCTCGAGACGCGGCATGGGCTTGCGCTGCGGCACTGCCTCTGCCGCGCGTGCGGAGGAGTCCCGCTCGGCCTCGCTCGTGCAGCTCGCGTGGGAAGTGTAAGATGTACGAGGATACCAGGGGCTTGGCGGAAGGGAAGCCCAGGCAGCCGGAGGGCTGAGCGCTCTTAACCTCAACGGTTCTCTCCCTTCTCACGTCTCACACGAAGAATGCACAAGAAAGAGGCCATTGCGCGAAATTGTAATGCTGGGATAATTGGCGGGAGGCCGCATGGACGCGCGTAGCGCGCGACGTAGTAGTCTCCCGGCCGTGCGCACGAGGCCGGCTTCCGGGGCCGAAATCGCTCTCCCATACAAGGACTATGACGAGTACCTGGCGCGTGCCCGTGAAGAGAGACACGAAGAAGCAGAACGTCGAAAGCGCGGCGAACCATCGAAACATGAGCGCTTTGTACAAACGATGATGAATTCGCAAAGTACAAGCGCAACCTGGAGACAGGAGACCCTCTTGAGCATGCAGCAGGGGCAAATCGAAGCACGACTTCGATTGCAAAAGACTTTGTGCGACCCCAGCGCTTTGGTCACGCGGGAACTCCTCACCACGCAGCAGCGGGCGAAGCGAATGATGTTTCGATTGAGCGACACCAAGTCTCCAGTAAATGGAAGGGAGCGCGAGGCTCCAGAAACTATTTCATCATGGCAAAATGCTGGTTTTGCGGCTGCAGAAACTCGCGTTGAGGGCTTTCGGGCGTCTGGGAAAGCCCGCACGCAAAAGTCTCATCCGCACTGGGCCTCGCAGCACATGGCGAGCATCGTGCGGCAGATCGGGACGCAGCGGCGTAAAGAAACCGAGATTGCAGAAGGCATGGAGCGCGACATCATGGCATACGAAGAACGCAGGCAGCGCGAGACCAACCTTGCACTTTTGCGAGCACAAGAATGCAGCGACTTTGTTGACTTTCTTGTCTTGGTGAATCGATACGGCCCGGTTCCGGACTGGCAGGTTTTCGCCTTTGGACGCGAGCGCTTTGGTCGATTGCCCGGTCGGAGATACCAGAGGCGGGTCCTGCGCGCTGCAAGGTGTATTCAAAACTCATGGAACGCCCATTGGAGTGTCTGGAGACCACGATGCATGAGGCTAGCCTGTAATGTACAGCGTCTCTACAGAGGTCATCGTGGACGCAAGAGAGCCGCAACACGACGCTCGCTTCTTGCTCGTGTCGACGCCACGTTCAAACAATTGGAGCGCACGCTCATGTGCATTACCTTTCAGTCGTGGCTGGTCTACTGCAAACGGAGTCTGCGCGTCAAAATGTTAATGCGGCGTGTAGGAAATCGCGTTGTCTGGAAAGCTTTTGCAAGCTTGGCTGCTTTTGTGCGTGATCGTCGCGAGGTCCGAGAGGCGAGGCTCCGGCTGTACCTTGCGCGTATTGTGCTCGAGCGGCAGGCTCGCATCATGATACAATGGCGAAATGCGGCACGAAGAGACCGAGCCGTTCGTGACTTTGCAGTGCGTATCATGTCAGGTGTCAAGCTTCGCGTTTTCGAGGCTTGGTTCGATTTCACCTTGGCCTCGCAGTCCGTTCGCGCAAAGATGGTCGTCTGGGTGGCACGCGACTACTGTAAGCAAGGCGTTATGCGCATTCTCGGCTGTCGTGCGATGCAGAGAGCTATCCGAGGTCATTGCGGTCGAAAACGAGCTTGCTGGCGTCGCGAAGATCTCGCGCTTCGGGAGAGACAGAGGGCACGCGCAATACTTTGCGCCGAAGACAGCGCCCGGCGGGCCCGATTGGATGCTGAAACTGCGCAAAGGCTCTCGACGGCGGTGGCGACGTCGACGCAAGAAGTGGTCATCCAGCTTGGCGCCCTTCAACGGGCCCGGAATCGCACGAGTCCACTGTCTCCGGTATTCGAAGTGATGGTGGCCTCGAGGCGCGAAGCGCGACGTCATGAAGTGAGTTTTTGGGTGCGCATGACGACGAGAAGCCGTGTGGTCCGGCAAGAGGTGGCTAGACGTCTTCGCGTGGAGCTTTTGACCGCGTTGAAGCTAGGCTACCAAGTGGCACTCGAGGACAAAATGGTAGGACATTCATTACTCTCTGCTCCAGGGCTCAAATTAATGCAGCTATGGGCGCGCGGGGAATTCAACGACAATTCACCCTTGGCCGGCCTTTTACCTGCGTGCGAGGATCTTCATGAGTGGAAGTATGCGCGTGATCACTTTCCTCTAAGACTTCACGCGTGGGCAGTGTCACAGAAGGGTACAGGCGGCGAATGGTTTGGGGCACTTCCACAATCAGCGCTGGGCGGTCTTGTTTGCGTAGGATGCGTCTGGAAGCAGCTTTTAGAAGCTTTGCGAAGTGCTTTGTCAGAGCATCGTGTGGAACAAGCACGATGGGCGTGGCTTTGGGCCGAGGTTGCGTGCGTCGACGCGAGTAAGGTGCTGCAACATGTGGAGTAGACAGAGACGTAGAGCCAAACAAGATGCGATTCGGTGCTGGATACTTTGACTCGCGTTAAATGCTGCCATACGCCAAGTTGAGGCGTAGAGGCGGACAAGATACGATTCGGAACTTTTACTTTTTATTATGTTTCATTCACAAAATTATCTATTGCTTGGCCTAGAATTGGCAGGCTAAAAAGCCTCCCCATTTCCCTCTTTCCCGTTGCCACGCTCGCTATAGTCAGAGGACGCGCGAGCGAATGGCATGGTTTTGGCTGGACTGGGGTGACTCGACAATAACACGAACACAAGGACATACTTGGCTTGACGGCCGGCCGGCTGGCTGGCTGGCTTCGTGAGCACAGTTAAACACTGGGGAAATACTCCCCGACGATGGCAAAACTAACCATCATCTGAGCCAAGCCAACCAGGGCGCCGAGAAAGGTGCCGACGAGAATGAGCTTGAACTCGTCCTCCTCGAAAACGGGGTGGAGGACGCGCTCGAATTCTGCCGAGGGGAGCGCTTGCATCTTGACTCTAATTTCCGTCTCCAGATCCAAAGCCTGGTCAGTGTAGTCGTGCATGAACTGAATGATGTTCTCGATCTCATTGACGGTCATATCTTGAATATCTCCGCGCATTTTCGCAAAGTTTTCCGGACCCATGTAGCGTTCGACGAGAGGTCTCGAGAAGCCAATGAGTCTATCCGTGAAACTGTCGGCATGGCTACGTAAAAGCGCCTCGAACTTGTCCGATTTCGGCCCGTTCATCATGTACCACCAAATGTTCTTTGAATGCAGCACCGTGGCGACCATTTTGGAGGCGAACTTTGCGCTGGCAACCTGCTGACGTTTCAAGAAGAGACCATGAAGTGTGACGCGCCCGCAGCAAATCTTGCGCGGTTCGATGGGCTGGAAGATGGCCTTGAGCGCAATGAGATTGGTAAAGTAGCCAACAAAAGCACCGAGGGCGGGTAGCAGGTAGTCGGAGATTGGCGTCGGGATGGCCCAGCGGAAGAGGATCGTCTGCACGCATCCAAAGAGAAAGCCCAGGTAGAAGCCCGAGTTCTCGATGAAGCGGAGCTCCTTGGCACCGACGGACTTGAAGACATCGACGAGAAGATCCGGGTGCAGGACCATTTCGCGAACGCACATATGCTTGAGGTCGTACACTTCATCAAGGTTGTCGACGAGGTCGCTCATGAATCCCGCGGTGAAAGAAGGGAGTTCTGCCAAGGACCAGGACTTAATCTGCTCCTTGACGGCGGCTTCCGTTCGCTTCCATGCGGTCGTCTTTTCGATAATGTACTCGTCGGCAAGCTTGTCGACGACTCTTGTGAGTGTCACTTCGAAGCCCTCCTCAAGATGCAGCGCAGCCTTTTCCTTTTCAATGCGTCCAAAGATTTCACGAATGTTGAACAGTTTTTCGGTCATGAGATCGACCGAGTCGCTGGCCATTTTCTCGGCCTTGGTAGGCACGATACCCTGCCAGCCGATGCATCCGAGAGGCTCATTTTTGATGCGAAAGAGCTCGATGCCCCAGAACTGCAGCGGGCCAAAGGTCAGCTTGAGCGCCTGAAGTTCAAAACGAAAGAATCAGGTACGACAACGAGTAAAGTGTTAGTTCTCCCTGAGCCTGGTGATCGAGTGCAAGGCGCGAAAAACGAGCAGCAGCAGTCGTCGTCGTCGTTTCCGTCGTCGTTCTTGTCGTAATGAGGTCAAGAGGGCCCCCTTCCTGGAAAACGCAAAGCCTAACTTACCACCACGTTGGTCCCGTAGCCCACGATGCCGGAGATAATGGGCATGAGCAGGAAAAACCACCAGGGGAGCGAGCTGTCCGCCAGCATCCTCCCGTCGTCCTCGTCCTCGAGCAGCACGAGATCCCCGCCGTCGCCCCGGAGCCCCGGCGTCGTGAGCGCGTGTGCGCCCGCGGCCCATACGAGCTGGGCGGCCGCCACCGAGAGGGCCGAGGCGGCCGCCTGCCGCAGCGCGCCCCGCGCCCTCGCCGTCATCCTCCCCGCGCCGCGCAGCCCGCTCCCGCCCGCCCGCACGCACGCTCGCACGCGACCTCGCCCCGGTACTTCACTTCCCCGTTTGCTGCCGCCCGTCGCCGCGCCCTCCAAGGCGCCCAGCGCGCGCGCGTGCACGTGCGGGACGGTACTCGGCCGGCGCCCTAAATCGGGGCCCCCGATTGGCCCGAGAGCGCCCTCTTTCTTTGTGTCCTTATCTTTCCTTCTTCGTCGCGGAGGACGACAGCGAGACCTCGCTCGTCGACGGCTTGCGGCAGCGGGTCTGGGCCGGCGGGGGCGGGAGAGGGAGGAAGCGGAGGAGGGCGGGGCGGACGAAGGGAGGCAGGAGTGTAGTAGGGGTAGCGAGAATGGTTACACAGTTTCACTGGAGCTTTTTGGTGTTCGTCCCGGCGTTCGCGGCCGGCACGCGGAGCAAGGGCGAAAAAGCGAGAGCCCCGAAGACGGCACAGAGTGTCCAGATGGTGTTGACGTAGGCCCAGCCGTACCAGTTGACCATGATGCTGAGCGGATAGCCGGCAGCTGTGCCGCCAATCTGCGCCAGGGATTTCGTGAAGCTACGCGCAAAGGTTCAAGGTGAGGTTAGACATCAATCCAGTCATGCACGGGTTGAAGAAATGTGACTCACCTGCCTGCGGTTGATGGTGCCTTGGGGAAAACTTCTCGAGCTGCGTGGAATAAAGAGGGGGCCAAGTGAGTCGCGATAGAGTGAAGAGGAAAAAGGAGCAAAGACATGCGAAAAAACGTACCGGTGAGGCCAACAAGCATATGAGGACCAAACGACAAGAACCCAAACAAAAAGTATAGACCGGCCAGACCCAAGGCCTCAATGTGTTTGGGGAAGGGAAACGAAGCGATGGCAATCATGAGCGGCGCGAGCAGCGCAGTAAAGAGAACGATGACGGGCCCACGTTGACCTCGAAAGAGACGATCACTGAATGCACCAGCGCTAATCCCGCCCACGAAGCCACCAAATTCCAAGGCAACCATACAGTCACGCGCAGTTTCGAGCGCGACGCCGCGATTCTCCTGCAGAATAATCAATGTCCAGTCCTGAACACCAACGCGAAGTGCCTGTAAGCAGGCATAGCCAATCCCGAGACTCAGGAGATTAACAGAGGTGCACATTTCCACAAGCGTTTGTGTCCATGAGGCTGACTTTGAGTTCGCGGGCGAAGACGTTTGCGTGGAGCTTGCTTTATTGTCTTGTGACGATGCCGAAGCACTTGCGTTGGTCTCGCCTTTCTCGCCAGTGTCATCGCTAGGACCATTGCGGAGGAAAACGCCAAGCACAGCGGCAAAGGAAAGCCCAATGAACCCTGGGGCCCAGGTAGCAGCGCGCCAGCCGTAGACTTGAACGATGGGCGTGAGGATGATGGGGCAAAGTGCGCTACCAAGGTTTTGGTTCGTGGAGAGAATGCTGTACCAGATGCCCCTATTGGGCGAGTCTTCGAACCAGTTCATGAAGATGGCCGCAAGAGCAGGCCATGCAGCGCTTTGCACGACGCCGTTCGTACTCCAGAGCGCGAGATCAACAACGTTGGATCCACTTTGGAACATGGCTACGTTGCAAAGACCTGTGATGGCAAGCGTGGCAGCCAAAACTAGGGCCGGCGGCGCCGAGTCGACGAAGGGTCCAGCGATGAGTTTGCCGGCGCCATAGGAGAGCTCCATTGCCGAGCCAAAGAGACTGACCTCATCTTTGGGTCGGCCGACAGTCCTGACGAGCTCATTGAGCCAAAAGGCGTAGTTCTTGCGATTGAAATAGAAGACCATGTACGATACATAGATGAGCGCAAAACTCACGGCTTGCGCCGCGTGACTACGGCCGCTCATGCTCTTTGGCGTCTCGTCTCGTCTCGTCTCGTCTCGTCTCGTCTCGTCTCGTCTCACGTTGCTCAGCCTCGGGTATTTCTTTGGCTATGCGCGAGACGGGACGGTCGATGCGGCGAAACAAACCACTCGCCACCCTTGCCCTCGCTCGTGCTAAGCGGAGACCTCTTCGTTTTCGGTGAGAGCAGGGGCAATGGTGACAAAGGTTCGTCCTCGGCGCGCAGGTTTGCGCTGCAGGTATGCGTGTCTGTCGCAGAAGCCAGGATGCCGCGCGCTGCAGGGTGTCGCGTGGAGCCCCTCTTGAACATGAAAAGAAAAGAAAAGAAAAGAAAAGAAAAGAAAAGAAAAGAAAAGAAAAGAAAAGAAAAGCCCACTCTGAGCTCCACGTCGTGCGTCCTCGCCGCGGTGTGGATAGATAGATCCGTTCAGAGACGGCGACCTGCTGGCATGGTATGGTTGGTTTCATGGACGAGTTCACTTTGGAACGAATCGACGATTGAATGGAATGTATGCAATGGAAGGCCTGAATGGAATGGAATGAAGAAAAGGAACTGGCGGCAAGTTATTCTCATTCTTGACTGGAAGAGCAAAGCCTCGCAGTTGAAAATACGCTTACTTCTTTTCTTTGATTCTATTCTTCGTCCTGATTTCGCCTGGCACATTTTAAAGCGAATCGCCTGGCACATTCTAAAGCGAATCGCAAGCAAGGGGATGCGGCGGTCGCAGCCTGAGGAGAGGCTATCGAGTGCTGCTGGTCCCATCGGCAGTGGCACGCGCAAGAAAGAGCCATGGGTAACCAAATCGGCGGCCCTTTGGCTCGGTTCGGACATCGCGTGCTATACGGGCCAGCGGCAAATCATATGACGGAAGATGAGTTATGGGAGTATCGAGCTCGCATTGCCAAGCCGATCCCGATTCTGGCTCATAAAGCGCGAACATTTGAGCCAGACGACAATGTCCGGGGCCAAGAGTGGAAGACCATGAACATTTTGTCGGCAGGACTGGGATTCGATGTGCAGGTAATCAACCAGTTGTACTCGCTGTTTTGCATCGCAGATTTGGACAACAGTGGGATGATCGATGTGTACGAGTTTTTGGTGTTTTTCGATTTGGAGAATTCCCCGTTCAATCGTCGCATGTTTGGTGTCTTTGACATGGACGCATCCGGTGAGATTGACTTTTTGGAGTTTGCGTGCGCGATTTGGAATTTGTGCACGTGGCCCATCGCGCGTCTTCCGGCATTGATGTTTTGCGTGTATGACCAGGACAACTCCGGTCAGCTTGACCTGAAAGAATGTGAAGACCTCGTCATGGATGTCTATGCCCAGCGCAAGGTACGTACCGGCGCGGGCTTGCTCATTGACTCATTGCGTGGTGTCGCGACACCCGGATTGTACAAGGGTGACATTCTCGTCAAGGAAAAGGACTTTGTGGCGTGGGCTGATGAGCATCCAGAGAGCTATTTTCCGCTCAAATGCCAATGGCTTTTATTGCGCAATAAAGTGCTGGGTATAGACTATTGGGAGCACATTGGGACGAAAGCGCGCGAGCGGACAATGAAGCAACTGGAGGGGATCATTCGGCAGACACTGGGTCCCCCCGGCGCCGAAGAGGCGGTTCGTTTGTCATTGGAAAAGGCGGCAGACTTTCGTGCGGGCGAAATGCAACGCAAGCAGCAGGAGAAAATGTGGGAGGCAGAGGATGAGCAGGAGACTGGAGCGATCGATGAGGAGACAACTGATCTCAAGGCACTCGCCCGGGCAGAAGACGCCTTGGAGGATGAGAATGCATTGCAAGAGCGTCTCAAAGCTGTTTCGTATCTTCGTGTAGCGCGCAATAAACGCTACAAGGAGTGGTACAAGACACTGAGCAAGGTTGAGGAACGCTCGGACCCGCTCTCAATGTTGATGCGTTTCAGTAGGCGTGATTTAGCGCACACGCTACGAAAGGAGTTTGATGAAGCATGGACGCGGGCTATGTCGGAGCTGCAGCGGCGTACATACGATCGCGAGGGTCGACTACGACGGCTCGTTGGTCACAAGAAGGGCAAGGAGGATTTATACTTTGTGCGCAAAAACCCACTCTCCCTCAGCGAGGAGGAGCTTCGAGACTCGCGCGTACGCTACTCGACGACAGATGGCAAGCTGACGTGGGCAGAACAGCAGCACGAGGCTCACAAGCGCAGGAAACGCGAATTTCGACACGCGGGAGGAAACGCGCACCTTGCGCATGGCGTTTTGAGCAAAGAGAAGCTTTGGGAGAGCAGGGAGCGCGTACGAAGGGATCAGGCGGAGATGCGTCGTTTTATAGGTCTCGAGGAGGACGAGGACGAGGACGAGGAGAACAGTGAGTCGGATGAGGATAACAAGGACACAAGTAAGCACATTGAGGGTGGCGCGAATGGGACAAGTGCGCTTGCGAAGGATGACAAAGACTACGACACGGATGACGAAGAGGCAGAGCGGGAAGCGCGGACCGAGGAGTTGCAGCGACGTCGGCGATCGGACCTTATCCGACAAGGGTACGCGAACGCGCCTGCGTCGAGTCGTCGTGTTGCGGCACCAGGGCAGTACGTTCTTCAAAATTTGAAGCGCGCAGACCCAGCGTGGCGGGCCAAGATGCAGAGACGCGCGGAGCGTTTGCAGCAGGGGCTCGATCCGGGATCTGGCGATAAACCTTTTCGACCACGGCAAGGGCGCCGTATGAATGCGCGGGTCTTTGCTTTGTAGGCCTAATTCAATGACAATAATACCCTCTACGCGTGAACTTGCAGAGAAGACTGCTAGTTTCTTTTCAATGGACCATGCATGGGAATCGGAGGATCGTGTGGTCGTGTTCGGCGGTTTTTCAAGGCATCTTGAAGGCAAGAGAAGCTGGCAGTCGGTTTTTTACAAGGCAGTCACCATGGTAGGTCAGCGCAGGCAGCATTTTTTTTTAAAGATTTTACAATGGTATGGCATTGCATGGCATTGCATGGCATTGCATGGCATGGCATGGCATGGCATTGCATGGCATGGCATGGCATGGCATTGCATGGCATTGCATTGCACTGCATGGCATTGCATTGCACTGTATAGCATTGCATGGCATTGCATGGCATTGCATGGCATTGCATGGCATGGCATGGCATGGCATGACATGGCATGACATTGCATTGCATAACATTGCATTGCATGGCATTGCATTGCATTGCATTGCATGACATTGCACTGCATGACATTGCACTGCATGACATTGCATGGCATTGCATGGCATTGCATGGCATTGCATGGCATTGCATGGCATTGCATGGCATTGCATGGCGTTGCATGGCACGTTGAGATGAAATTCACTCAGCAACCGACTGGCCTGCAACGAAAGGACAAGAGAGGGGAATTCTGAAATTCGCAAAGGAAGGTCGGCCGCCAGCAATGGCAAGAACGCAGCAAGATGTCAGGTGGTTGGGAAAAGCTGACTTCACGAGAATGTCGTCCAAGCGCAAGATGTGAGCGACGTGCGCCCAGGAAAATTGCCAAGAACCAATAAAGAAATTTTCTCCCCCTTTCCCCCCCCCATTCCATTTCCTGGCCGGGCAAGTGGTGTGGCTGGCATCAACGGCCGTGATGAAAGAAAAAGGAATTCGTCTCAAGTAAATTCGCGTCGGCGGGCGTCGGCGATTCGCGTGGCTTGCTTTTTTGGCTGGCTGGCTGGCTGACCTGGTCGATTCCTTTGCGAGCTTCGCCCCTCCTAGCTTTGTTGGCAAAACAAGGATGGCCCACCACTCGCAGACATTGCACAAGAGGCCGGCTCGCGGTGTCTCCCACCCACGTTGCGTGCCGAGCCATTGACGCATGCGTTCTCGCCAGGCATGCTCACTGTGGCAGTGGACTCTCCCTCCGCCGCGCCGGACGCGCCCCAGGCACGAATTTCCACTGCATCGGCGGGGGGGCGGATGTGCTGCTGTGCATGTGCACGCCTGTCTAACAAGGCTGAGAGCGCCGCTGTAGCTGCATTCGGCAACGGCGACGCGAGCCTCGGCGTTATACCTCGCGCGAGGTCTGCGCGCCAGGCCCGATGTCGGCGCCGTAGGGACGCGCGAGCTCGGCCGCGGGCCGACGACCACTGGCTCCGCGCCGCGCGTGGGGCGCGGCGCGCGGCGGCGGTCCGCAGTCGGCGCGGCAGGCTGGGCGAGCAAGGGGCGCGGTGTGTGTTGCCAACTGTGGCCATGCGCCGCGCCTCCGAGGCCGGGTTCCGAGCCCCTCGGAGGCGGGCGCCCGGGAAGCGCGCGCGGCGCCGCGGGCACGAAAACCGCCGCCGAGACCCCTGCGTGGGGCAGGAGCGCGCGCTGCAGAGGCCGCCCGCGCCGTGCTGGTCGTTCTCGCGCGCCAGAGGGCGCGAGGCCTGGCAGCAGCGAGATGGACTCATCTCCTTGCCAAATAAACGTCGTCCCGACGGGGAGGGGCGGGGCAGAGGGGAAGGTGGCCAGGGGGGAAGGAAGGGCGGTTGGCTGGGGAGCCAACAGGCGCGAGTCCAGTCCTGGCGGAGGAAGTCTGGCTGCTGATCTGCACAGATGGTAGGTAGGCTAATTAGGTCGCTAGCTAGCTGTTGCAGCAGTCCGTCTGCTGGTTTCCTTTGCAGCCCGCATACTATACAGACACACATCTGTATGGCAAGTTTTGCGCTCCAGCCTCGTGCTGACACGGGAAAAAAATCGCCGACTCTCGGTCCCCACAGACGCAGAGGGGAAGCAGCGTAGGGGCGGCGCATCGCCGCCGAGGCGACTGCAGGAGGAGCGAGAAGCTAAGGGGCTGTCCTGCGGCCGCTTCTCAGGCCGTCCCCACACGGACGCTACGCCCCGCAGCGGATGAGGGGGCTAACCGCAGCCGCGGGGCTCCCAGCGGCCGCAAGCCCCACAGATACCGCGGCGGCCCGCAGAGGCACTAGGCGCGCGCTAGGCGCCTCGGTAGTAGCCCACAGACTTGCGGCGGCCCACATGCCGCCGCGAACGCGAGCAAGGCCGAAGCAAAGCAGCGCGAAGCGGGCCCGGCGCGGCGAGCAATGCGAAGGCTGGCCGCCGCCAATGATTCGCGCGCTTCTCTCTGCTCCCTTCGCTGCCGTTGTTTCTCTCATTCTTTCAGAATTTCCAGGATCTCTGCGCTGCTTGACGGCCGCCAGAGGCCTGGCGGGGCTGCTCGGCCGGCCGTCCGGCCGGCCGGCCTGTTCTGCGTCGAGGCGAACGGACGGTTGTCACCACTCGGACTTGCTTATTTGCTGACTGGCTGGCTGACTGGCTGACTGGCTGACTGGCTGGCTGACTGGTTGGCTGGTCGGCTGTACTGCCACGGTGGCACTCTGCGGCAATAGAAGCGCCGCGGGGGCAGTGGCGGCAGGAGAGGCGGCAAAGGAGCGGCCACTGGCGATGACAACAGTGGCAGCAGGCTTTGCCACCCCCCCCCCGCCAGAGCGGTTTGTGTGCGGGCGCGGCGAGCCCCGAAGAGGGAGCGCAAAAAAATATCCACTTCGCCCAGCAGCGGCCGGCTGCATCCCCGGGCGCACGCGGTCGCGGCCCGCAGCCCGCTCCCGCTCTGCGAGAGAAAGCGGCTGCGGGCCGCCCACCAGGCCGCCCCCCCCGCGGCGGGAGAGGCCTGGTCGCGGCCCCCTTCGTTCGGCGTTTGTACGGCCAAATTGCTGTGCGTCTCCGCGCATGCTTGCTTGCAGGCCTGTGGCTGCATGCATGGACGGACGTATACTCCCAGGTTCGCCTGGGTCGGGCCAGCAGCAGCTGCAGCAGGCAAATGAGGGCGACCCCTACGGCGGCAGGGGGCTCGGCCTCGGCAGGGGGACCTGCGGACCGCAGAGAGTTAATCTGCGTGAGGGCCGAAGGCCACTGTTGGGCGCTGATACTATCGGCCAGCGGCTGAGGACCTCGCCCTTCAGGCGCTCGCATTCCCCCCCCCCCCCTATTTCCCTCCCTTCTCTCTCCCTCCGTCCTCTGCAATCACCGGCCGAGGCCGATCGCGCTTGCGGCACGGCTGGAGCAACCGCCGGGGCCTGGTCCCCCGCCAGCCAGGCGAGGCGCGGCGGGGCAGGGCGGGGCAGGGGTTGCGGCGCCTTGTATCCTGCTTGGGTCGGCCTGTGCGCCAGCGCAAGTAAGGCGGCGGGACCGGCGGGGAACGAGCGCGATCATGAGCGGAGGGCGAGCGCCCCGGCCGCGCTTGGTTGGATTCACAAGGCAAGCCGCGGCAGCGGCAGTGGTGGCGGTGGCGACCACGGCGCTGCAGACACGCAGTCAAGAGCTGCGGCGGCGGCGGAGCGGCGACGGCGCGGCCCGCTGCGGGGACGCAGCGCCGTACTGGCTGTCTGGCTGGCTGCGGAGCCGCTGTGGGACATCCTTTTCTCCTCTGAGGCTGCGCAAGGCGAGCCCCGCAGCTTGCTCGAGGGACACGATAAGCGTGGTGTGGTGGGCGCATGTGGGGGGGGGGGGGCGCCGCATTTCGGTTTAAACGAGGGGCGCGCCACAGCGGTTTTGTTCTTTTTGTTGAGCCTCCGCACCGTGAGCTGCGGAGGCGCGCGTCCACTGGCCAGGCTACGAGAGGCGCGCTGCGGGGCCGGTTGAGCCCCGCTCCGCGTCCTCCCTCCCTCTCTCCCTCGCGCAAGGCCGAGGCCGACGCCTCCGCCGCCGGCAACCGCCACGGGCGCCGCTCCCTCCTGGCTGCCTGCGTGCCTCCTGCCAGCCCTGCGCCGCCAATCATGCCAGCAGGCCTCCGGGGGGGCGCCGCGCGTCGCGTCGCGTCGCCGCGTCGGTCGCGTCGCATCGCATCGCATAGCATCGCATCGCATCGCAGCGCAGCGCAGCGCAGCGCAGCGCACCGCCTCGTTCGATTGCCAAACCCGACGTGCGGTGGCGGGGGAGAGAGTGAGGGAGCGGAGCAAGCAACGTCTGCCCTCGACTCGGTCTGTAGGGCCGGCCATCTGACGCGCAGACGACGTGGTGCTGCGCCGGGAACAAGGACGAGTCAGCAGCCAGGCGGCCACAGCCAGCTCAGCTGCCTGCAGCCAGCCAGGCGTGTTGGGGCGACCACATGCGTCGGGAGGAAAAAGCGGAAAAGCCAAGGAGCCGCAGCTCGGTCGTCCCAAGAAAAAGAAAAACAGCCAGCGGCAGCGGCCTGGCGGGCGGCCTGGCAGGCAGGCAGACAGGCAGGCAGGCGGGCGACCAGTGTCAGCGCTGCCAGTGCACAGCGGCGGTCGACCGCTTCGCCAAGACTTCGCCTCGGCTTCTCTCTCTCGCTCTCTTGGCTTCGGCCTTCCCGGATTCTTCTCGCTGCCTTGCAGTGCGTTCCTTTGGAACGAAGGTCCCCTTGAGACGTGCAGGGGCGGGGGAAGAGGAGGGAAGAGGCTGCGAGGCGTTGGCCAACTCGCTCGCCTTGGTTGCCTTCCTTTCCATCCATTTGCGCAGTCGTCGCTCCTTCTTCCCTTCGTTCATTCCATTTCCCCATTTTTCAACCAGTTCTTTTCAATTCTTTTTCCTCTCAATTCTTTTCTTTCTACTTCCATCCGCTCTCTCTCGACGCACACTCGCATCGCTGCCGCGCGCCTTCCTTTTCGCTCCCTCGAGCCGACAGTTCTCCCCCCTCCCCCCAGCCCACCCCCCTTCCCCTCAGCTGTCCCTCCACTGCCACGTGCTGCGCACCCTTCGCCCTCGCCTTCGCGCTTAACTGCTTTTCCCCCCACCCCTCCTACCCTCTCATCCCAACCACAACCCACCCCACCCCACCCCCCCAGGCGCGTAGCCTCCGCCTGCAGCGGCTGTGGTTCCCGCAGCGGCCCTAAGGCGGAATGCTGCGTTGGGGCCGAGGAGGGAAAGAAATTCGCCTGCTACGTGCCGGCCCCACACCCCGCGCTCGGCGGCGGGGACCTGTGAATGTCGGTCGGCGCATCGATTTGGCAAGCGTTTGATAAAGCCACGAGCCCCGCAGAGGTACCCACAGCTTGCCAGATGGGCGGCGTAATCAGGCGCCTATTTTGCCGATCTCCTCACAAGGTCTTTTGAACTCGGGCGCCGATGGCCCACAGCTTGGTAAAGCTAGCTTTCCGCCGGCCCTTTTTCTATCCAACCAGCTTGTCCTTGGAAACATCGCGGCGTAAAAAGCAGACGAGGCCGGCCCGACGGCCGCGGCAGACTTCTAAAGAGAGAGAGAAGCGTGCGCAGCGTCGCCGTGACCGCTCGCCCGTGCACGCCGCCGCCGCTGCTGCCGCCGCCGCCGCGCGAGAGGAGCGCCGCGCAGGCGCGCTCTCTCCGCCGTTGCGCCCGCGCGCAGACCTCGTTCGCGCGCAGGCCGTACGTTCGCGCGTTGCGCCTTCGTGGAGATTGAGCAGCGCCAGCACTCAAGGCGCGCATCATTGGCTGCACGAGTCGGCAGACGCGCGCCGCCTTCGCCTTCGCCCCCTCCCGCCCGCGCGCGCGCGCGCGCGCCCCGCAAGGCTTGCGCGGGGGCGCAGGGCTAGGGCGCAGCTGCCCCTCCCCGCGCGGGCGCCGCGCCCCGAGCGCGCCAGCGTCGCCCGCGCAGCGTGAGTCGAGCCGGAGAGCTCCAATCTTAGCTAGCTCGCTCGCTCGCTCGCTCGCTCGCTAGCTCTCTATCCCGCGGCGCCCTCCCGGCCCGGCCCGGCCCGGACCGGACCGGACCGGCCTTCCGCCCACCCGCCGCCGCGCCGCGCCCGCGCGCCCGCGCCCGCGCGCCCGCGCCCGCGCGCGAGCCCGCCGCCTGCGAAGGAGCGCAGAGGCCGTCCGGCCAGAGTTAGCCACGAACAAGGAGAAAACAAACAAGAGAGAGAAAAAGAAAGAAGAAAAGAAGAAAGGGAAAACAGAAGGGTAGCGCGGAGCTCCCCGCGTTCCCCTCTCGCCCTCCCCCCCCCCCACTGTCTGCTTGAAGCACTAACCTTCGGGGGGTTTTTTCAGCCTCGCCGGCCCTCGCCGTCCCCCAAGCAGAAGCAGAGCGGCGCCGATTTCGCCGAGGCGGAGATGGGGAAATCCAGAGACGCGACGAGCATGTCCGCGAGCTCGAAGGCCTCGAGCCGCAAGCGGCACGGGTCGCTGCAGTCGCACGGGACGGGCAGCGTCGACCATAACTCGAGCGCAGGAGGGTCCACCAGCAGCCTCAGCGCACCAGTGGTGGAGGCGCCCCCCACCATGAAACGCACCTGCGAAAACTGCACAAGGGTCAAGGTCAAGTGCGAGGGCTACCCCATCTGCAAGCGCTGCGAGCGCCGCGGCATGGAGTGCGTCTTCCGTGAGCAACACAAGCGGGGTCGCAAGCGGCAGCCCGAATACTTTGCACAGCAGCCCATGCAGCCATATCAGGTCGTCAGTGGTGGACAGACTTACATCATTAGACCTGGAACCCAGAACCCGTACATGCCACAGAGTGTCCAGCAAGCTTTGCAACAACAGCAACAGCAGCAGCAAGGGTCGTCGCAAATGCTCAGCAACTTCAACAGCATGCCCTTCTTCGGCAACACCAACAACAGCAACGGCACCAACAACAGCAGCAACGTGGCCGCCGGTAATACTGGCAACCCCGCTGCCCTTTTATCAGGTTTCCCACAGTCACAACAACAACAGCATCAGCAACCATCATTGAACAGCTACGCTTATCCTGGCGCCCAAAACATGTCCCAAGGCAGCGTGGACGCCGCAACGAATGTGTCATCCTCGACTTCCTCGGGCACGACAGCGCCAACTGCTGGCTCTGCAAGTGCCTCGTCCTTCGGTAGCATGCAACTCGCGCCGGGCAACGCGAGTGGTGATGCTAACTCTGCGAGCGGACCTTCCTCGTCTTCAGCTCTCACGAGCAACAGCGGCAGCACCAGGAGCATCAGCAGCACCAACAATAACAACAGCAGCAACGCAGGCACCAACGCCAACCATACCGCTGGCAGCGCTGGCAGCAGCAACAATAGCACCACCACCACAGCCACCAACAATCCCTTTCTCCAACTTCAGAGCCAGGACATGCAAAGCGGGGGCATGCAGTCCTGGATCGCCAACAGTGGGCTCAGCTCAGACGCCGCGATGCAAATTCTTCTCCAGCAGCAACAGCAGACTCAGCAACGACCGACCCAGCAGGGCATGACCATGCAGGGCCAGCACATGCAGCAGCAGCAGCCGCAGCAGCAACAACAACAACCCAATATATTTCAGCAGCAGCCGCAGCAACAACAACAGCAAAACGGATTGAACCCCATGATGATGATGTGGATGAACCCGCAGAACCAGCAGCAGTTCCAACAGCAGTTCCAGCAGCAACAACAGGGACAGCCGTACCAGCAACAACACCAACCACAGCAAAACCTCATCCAGAACCAAAAGCATATGCCAGCAACCTCGCTCCCCGGAGCAAATATCGCGGGGCTCCCCATCGCCATGTCGCAGCAAATGCCCTCGAACCAGCAGTTCCTCGCAGGCTTGCAGCGCAAGGCCTCAAGACCAGTCACCCCAGCGGCGCCGTCTACTACTACGGAAACGCGAAAACGTTCGAGCTCAGACAAGATCTCGCGCAAGCGCAACCGCGAATCGCCCTCCGGAAGGACCCACCACCACAAGCATCACCACCACTACCACGGACACAACTCCAGCCAGTTCCGGCGACAACGTGACAGCGGCGGAAGCAGTGGAAGCGAAGAGGAAACCGAGCGTCAGAACCGACCTGACAAGCGTCAAAAGGGCCAGACCACCCCTCTGGCAAACGAGAGCCCCTCCAGCGAGGAACGCATCTCGAGCCTTTCGGACCCTCTTCGACGCATCCTCGTCGTCTTTCTCCGCCTTCTCGGGCCGCAGATGCAGGATCGCTACTTCCGCATTTTAGCCGGTCAGAAGGGCGACGAACGCATGCCTCGCTTTGCCTCCATTGAGTCTTCACGGAGCACCAAGGCCACGCGCTTCTTCTTTTATACCCTTATCCGGTTCTTTAGCGCAAAGGGCGACTCTCTCACCGAGAGCGTGACCCGCAAGTGGGCCGACAAACTGCAGTACATTTTTACCTCGCGCGATCCGAGCTCGCGCCTCGCCACGACGCTAGCACGCGAGGATCCCGCCAGTGGAGAAATGTATGTCGGCCCACGCGTATCGCGGCCTTATCAATCTGCCAACGGGTCGGGCACCTCGGAGGACGACGCCGTTCCTTTTTCGTCCGCCGTGGGATCTGGCAGTGGACCCGGCTCCGGCGAGTCGAGCGGCAGCTTCAGCGGCAGCGTAGAGGGTGTCAGCTCTAACAGCGGCGGAGAAAACCAGGCAGGGTCAGATCGGGACTCGGGGTCCAACTCGAACTCAAACGAACTCCGACGCGATCTCTCTCCTGGCCAACGTAGCCCGAGTCCGCCCGGAACGCCCGTCGAGATCGAAGAGCGCCACTTCCGGCTCAAGGAGACGCCCATGTCCTCGGGCCTCGCATGGCTTCTCGGCAGCAGCAGCAGCAACACGAGCAGCAACTCCGAGGACAGCCTCGAGCACACGCGCACACCGCTCTTCAAGATTGCCTGCCTCTGGCGGCAATCCAAGAGCATGCAAGGCGGTGCGCCGTACTTGAGCTTTGTCGACATCAACGCCGCGATGAAGTCGATGCTCGGCGTGCGCAGCGCCAAGCAACTGCTGCCGCTGCGCGGCTTTTGCGACGGCGTTCTCCCCTACGGTCTTGACCCTCTGGTGGAGATGCTTGTCAGCCCCGAGGAGGTGACGCGGTTTGTGCTGGCGATCAGCAGCAAGGTTGAAAATGCTGTCTCCAAGCTTCGTCGTCCTGCTCACCATCATGGCGAGCAGGCCGGCTCGAGTGGCAGCTCTGGTGGCAGCTCAGGAGGGGTCCTTGGCAGCTCAGGGAGCAATTCGAATAATCAGAGTGGAAGCAACAGCGGCTCCGGAAACGACACTGCGGCAATGGTCTCGGCTGACTACTCGTCCAGCTCCAGCTCGCACAGCGGCCTTGGCGGCTCCGGATCCGGATCCGCTGGCAATGGCTCGGGCGAGAGCAACAGCAACGAGAATGGCGGATCCTCCGGCTCGAGTGGGTCCGGTCGCAATCGGTCCAAGGAGTCCAACAAGGTAGGTCTCCCTCGTCACCACCATCACCACCATCGCGAGGCCGCTGCCAGCAGCGACTCGAATGAAAATGGATCGGGTGGCAACAAGGCCAGCACGGGAAGCACGGGCAGCGGCACAGAGTCTGCCGCCGGTTCTAGACACTCCAAGTCGCTGAACGGTTCTGCTGACGAGGCTGGGGCGAAGAGGAGCACCAAGGCCACCGTCGAGGCCTCGCAGCAGGCCTGCGCTGCAGAAAACGACTCGGCGGGTGCAAAGCCGGAGCCCAAGCGTCGCTCTTCCGTGGAAATGTTGCTCTCAGACATGCTCCATGTTCTCGTCGACGAAAATGGCCGCCGCGTGCCCCGATTGTGCCGTGTCAGCACTCTTTTGCGTGTCACTCAGGTTTCCATCTCTGTCGACAACCTTCAAGTCAAGATGCGCGCCGGTAAGGATTTTCTTCTCGAGTCTGTCGTGACGATCTCCAAGCTCGAGGCGAGCTACCGCGATGATGCAGTTGCGAATCTCCTGGCAAAGACCGCCATGTCCTCTTTGCACAGACTCCCATCAGCGCACGACATCAAGCATGATCATATTTGGCTCGACGAGAAGATGCGTCTGCTCCTTCGACCAAGGTGATTATGCGTCTCTCTGATCTACTCGGTATACGATGACTCTTTTTCGCTGATCGTTGAGAAAAAAAAAAAAGAGCTATCGAAACCATTACTCTTTGTTGCTTTCATTTGGCACTCTACGTCGTATTCCGTGACAAGTGAACAGCGTCTCTTTCTTCATACAACTCGTTTTATGCCTTGATAAGTCTATCTTCTCCCTGGATTACATGTTATACAGTTGTAATCATCCTTGTCAGCATGGAAAATTCAGTCTCGTCGTCCTTCTTGACCGTGTAAGTCGTCTCGCCCGTAGATAGCAGCCGTTTGGACCGACCAATGCAAAGATACAGTAAAAGTTCATAGGTTTTTTCCGTCTTTCTAGGAAACACTCGCTTCTTCACGAGCAAATAAATTTCACAGAGATTTTCAAGAGACGTTGAAGACGGTGTTCAAATCAATCATGATTAATCAATCTGGCAATGAGAATGAGTCGCTCTTGGGTATTATGTCGCAATGTGGTATGGAATGTCAAAGTCTCTGCTGTGCTCTTTTACTTCAGCAATGTTTGAGCGAGGCGCGCAAACACACGAGAAAAACACAAAGCTGGCTCACAGAGGACAACATGCAGGCGAAAGAGCTCGTAGTTGAGGAATCTACGAATCGTTTCTGTCGTGCACGCCAGCTCGAACGCACCCCCATCACCAAATATAAAGAGAACAAGAATCAAACACTGAAAATGGGTTCGTACAACCTTTTGCTATTGAAGATTCTCTCTCTCTCTCTCTTTCTTTCTCGTCTCTCTGTCGTCCTTGAACCCCTTGAAACTTTGCGTTATTCTGCCTCTCGCTCTGAGACCAACGTTTGAATCTGCACACCCAGTGGAACTCCTAGTTGTGCATCCGATGCTTTTCCAAAAGTCTACTGCGAGGCAACCACCTGCTCGTCAGCAGGAAGCTCGCTCTTTGCCACCGCCGAGGGTGTCTCATCCGGGATTTCCTGGTTCATGAGGTCATCCAGCGCGCTGTACATCTTGTCATATGGGTCGCCCTTGGGGGCCGACTCGGACTCGAAGATCTCAGCAGGGGTCACGGGACGTCCATACTGGTTCTGGTTGGCAGAGCTGTTGGCCATGACGCCACCAAACTCGAGCGAGACACCGCCGTAGAGGCCCTTGCTGCTTGCGAAGACGATGATGCCCTCCTTGGATTTGGTAGTAATGAGAGCCTCGGCCTCGCGGCCAAGAGGTCCGGCGGTCAAAGACCCGTTCACGCCGACCGTGCCAGCGTTCTGGACGAAGCCATCCAGAGCGGCCTCCGTCTTGAAGAAGATGATGAAGTTTGTCATGCCCACACCAATGGAAGCGCCGATGGACCTAGAAAAGAAAAGAGTATAAAAGAAGATGAAAAGGACAGCGTCAGTTTTCGATGCCACAAACGCCCATCAGATCGCCTTGGATCACCAAATGAATACCCTTATAGGACGAAAGAAGGGCCATGGCTGAGATGGCGAGTAAACTTACGGGCCAAGCATGTTCACCGCGACGGGGGCGCTAAAGGAGCCGTCCGTCTTCTTCTTGAGGACAATGCCCTCGCCGCCGCGCACCGTCACAATGCATCCGGCGCGAAACATGCGCAGAAATGCCACACCCACGCACTCCTTGATCTGCTTCACAGCATCGTACTGCATCATCTCCTTGGGTGCGTCGAGAAGCATCTCTGGCACATACGAGGCGGCTGTGCGGATCGACATTTTTGTCTTTTGCGAAAAAAACGAACTTCTTGTGCTTCTCGCTGTCAGCTTTTGGCTGCTACTGCTGCTACTACTGCCCAATTCTACGTATGCGTGCATTCGACCAAAACATCCATGCGACCCGAGCGCGGCCGGCCGGAACATGTCATGGGTTCGATCCGATTCGATGCCGTTAGTTCTCTCCTCCACAATATCTTTCTCTCGCCCGCCGCCACGATCAGCCCCCATCAGGACAGGCAGCGGGGCGTCCGGCGCTCGCGCTGCGGCCGAGCCTCGCTCGCGTCTCTCGGCCCGCGTCTCCCGGCTGCCCTGCCTCTCGAGCGTCCGCGGAGGCCGCCGTGCTCGACAGCTCGCGAGGCGTCACGGGCGGCTCGATTCGCCGTCTATCCATCCATCCACGCGCACATCCATATCCACACATCCCCGCCGGACGCGAGAAGACACGCCATATCCCGCGCGCCCGCTCGACCGACCCGCCCATCGGCGCGCCCGCGCGCTCCGTCCGCGCGCGCGCCCGCCCACGCGCCCGCCCGCGCGCGACGTACCTTGCTTGCTGCTCTGCTCGGGAATCAGGATCTGCGTGAGGCCGAGGCCCGAGAGATACAGACGCGCGCAACGCATTTCGGCAAGCGCAACGCATTTCCTCGTGCGCAACGCATACTTCGGGGGGGGCGGGCGTTCTCCCTCGGGCTCCTGGCGGGAGAGAACGTTCCGCGCGACTTCAGGCCGGGCGCGGCCGGAGGGGGCGGGCGCCAAGTGGAGAATGGCGCGGAAGGCGACTGTGCGGGGCGCGGCGCAAGTCGGGAATGGGGCGTAGGCGCGGTTTCGGGCGGCTGGGGAAAGGGGAAAAGGGCCCGGAGGAGACCGTCCACCAAAGTCGATTTGGCGGCACCAACCAGGTACGCGAGCTCGAGCGAGCAAGCGCCGCGCGGCGGCTCGGGGAGGCGCGGCGCGCGCGCACGAGGCGCGCGCGGCGAGGCGCGGAAGCGGCCGGCGCGGGAGGCCGGGCGCGTTTCGGTGTTGGCGCGGGAGATGATGCGGTGCGAGAGCGGGGAAGAAGATGCATGCATGGGTGGTGGGTGGCGCAGCGCCGCGGAGGCGAAAACGCGCGACCGGGAGAAGCCCGTGCGAGCGCGCGGCGAGGATGGAGGGCGGGGTTGTAACGCAGGCGACGTGACGTGGACGAGAGGGCTCGTTGCGCGAACTGGATTCTGCGAGGAGTGATCTCGAAGCAGCAGCATCTGCGTGAACGAAAAAGTTCTCGGATCCACGGGCCCGCCGCGGTCCGGAGGAGTCCGTGTTCGTGTTGCGTTGCGGCTTGCGCGCTCCTCATCGTTTTGGGATAAGGCATGAATAACTGACTGATTGGTTTTTAAAATTGAACGCGCGTTTGGAAACTGTGATGCACAGAAATCTACAAGGAGAAGCAGCAGAGTGGAAAAGGAAAGAGATCGTTGCAGATATCCAAATTCTCAAGATGTTCGCCGCCGCAAAACAGATGGCCCGTGTGGGCGTTCTCGCCCGTGTGGCCCAGGTTGAGGCCGCCGCCGCCCCCACTAGCTTTGCGCGCATGCTCTCGTCCGTCTCGGACAACAACATGACCGGCACCGTCAAGTGGTTTGACGAGCACAAGGGTTTTGGCTTTATCATTCCCGAAAACGGCGGCAACGATGTCTTTGTGCACTTTACTGGTATTGAGCAGGTCGAGGACGAGTTCCGCACGCTCCGGGACAACCAAAAGGTTGAGTTCAACCTTGTCGTCGACGAATCCACCGGCCGCCAGCAGGCACAGTTCGTTCGCAAGATTGGCACCACCGATTAAAAACCTATTCACCTCTTCAGCAATAAACCCCTGTCACTGGCTCTGTGGGCCAACCCTTTATCGACCTGTTAGATTGATATTATCGCCACAAAACCAATGAACGAATTGTCCCGGCGTTTTGGACTTCTCTCCTTTCTTGCTTCTCTCACCTTTTTCTCTGTCTTGAATGTATGTGTGTGAAGAGGATAATGCAGGGGATGGGGCGAGGGTCACGTATTATGGCGGGAGCAAAGGCGGACTGCCAAAAGCTGAGAGGCAGAGGTCGCGTCTAACCACTCACTTCTTCGAAAAGCAAGCAAGCAAGCAAGCAAGCAAGCAAGCAAGCAAGCAAGCAAGCAAGCAAGCAAGCAAGCAAGCAAGCAAGCAAGCAAGCAAGCAAGCAAGCAAGCAAGCAAGCAAGCAAGCAAGCAAGCAAGCAAGCAAGCAAGCAAGCAAGCAAGCAAGCAAGCAAGCAAGCAAGCAAGCAAGCAAGCAAGCAAGCAAGCAAGCAAGCAAGCAAGCAAGCAAGAGCGCGCGCTCGAAATGCTTCCCCTTGCGGAATGAACCGCTTTTCCTTTCCATCACTCTCCCTCAGCGAATCGAAGTCGCAAAGATAGAAGAGTTGGTCCTTGGCTGAAGCCGTTCCGAATTTGCATGGCTTCGCATTAACAGCGCAAATTCTCCGTAGCCAACGCGACCATCATTGTCACGGTCTGCGAGTGCAAAGGCATCTTTCACCAGTTGCGGTGAAACGGAGGGAAGAACGTGACGAAAGCACGTGAGAACATCCTCATACACAAGAAATCCGCGACAGCCTACGTCAAAGGCTGCAAAGGTTGCACGAATGACATCGTCTTGATCGACCCTGCAAAGTTTACTTGACATGGCAGCTAGAAACGTCTCCTTGTCGACGCCTTCTCGGTCCGTTTTCCTTTTCTCCTCCTCCTCTTCCTCCTCCGCACCATCGTCGTCTTCTCCTTCTTCGTGATGCTCAGCTACGCTCTGGTCGCTCTCGTCTTGCGCGCTCCTCTCTGCGCGTGCTCTCGACGCCTCCACCAGCCGCGCGACCTCAAACCGTGGGGGTCTTAAGCCCAAGAGAGCTGCCATGGCGAACTCGGTCTCTTGCGAGGTGAGCCAGCCCTTGTTCCCGCGGTCAAAAGCGTCAAAGCATCGCGCTGCTGCGACCGCGTCCATAGTTTGACGACGAAACCTCTTTGCAGTTCTGTTTGCCACCGCCACGGAAACTTTCGACGACGCGCGCGCCCGACCGTCAGTCAGGCTGCGTTGGAAAAACCTCGAAAAACCAAAAAGGAAAGAAAAAACAGGTCTACTTGGGCTACTACGACTATAGGCCTACTCAGGCCACCTCGTTGGGCCAATCTTTTGTTTTTTTCGCTAACGAATGCTCGATTCGTTCGCGAGACGACACGCTCGTCGGAAAAGTTCTTGTCTCTGCAGTCGCGACACTGACAGCTGCGTTGCTTGTTTTTGTAAAGGACAGGCGGGCTGAGATCAGCTAAACATTGTTCACCGAGGGCTGCTAGAGGAAGACTCACAAACGTCAATCATTTGTAGATGCATACGAATTTTACTAAAGAAGCTCGTTTGCTCGTTCGTCATCAACAGAAGAAGAAGAAGAAGAAGAAGAAGAAGAAGAAGAGCGGCTGCGACAATGTCAACGACCTAACGAGTCAACGAGACGCGGCTTGATCAGTTTCCACTGGCAATAAGACCCGGCGGCACAATGTCAGAGGAAGGGAAGTCCACAATGTACAGGAGTGTGCGCATGATAAAGGAGATCAGCTTGGAGTTCATCCGATCGTGAGCAAAGCATAGCTGGCGAATAGCCTCCGTCTCAAGCGGGAGAAGCAACTGGGCCTTTTCCGGGTCGTTCTCCACAGTGATGTAATGCTTGCAAATGAGCGTGAGCAGACCAAGCTGCTCCAGGCAGTCTTTGCGGATGCGGCGCTCTCGCAGGGTCAAAGCCACGACGCGCAACTCCGACTCGGAACGGCGTTCGAGCGCGTTGATAAGCGCATAATAGACTTCAAGAAAGTGTACTCGCATGAGCAGTTTGCCCGTTTCGTGGGAAATGGACCCTGCCAAGGTTTCAGTCCACTTGACCACCAAACTCTCGAGCTTGGCCAATAACTTGACGGCGTAGTCAGCATGCTTTTGCGCCACTGCAAAAGAAAGGCCCGGGCTGAACTTGGGCAAGACCTTTTCGAAAAAGACCTCTTTCCACTTGCGGACCTCTACGTCCCGCGGAGCCTCGCGACCTCCGCACTTGCAGTATTCGCAACAGCAGCGAAATCCGTACTTTTGCGCCAGCTCCCCTGACGGGCCAAAGTACATTGACGGTGTATAGCACGCCGTCAGCGGCGCCCCCTTGGGAATGTAGCGTGCAGCTTGCACAAAACAAAGGTGGCCAAAATGCAATCGCCGTGTGTTGGGCACGCAGCTGTGACCGAGTAGGGTTGGCTGCTCCCATAGACACGTGCGTCGCGTAGACACCTCGACGGGACATTGACTTTTACTAAGGAGCATGTCGGCGCCATTCTTGAAATCGTACGAGGTGACGCGGTGCAGCAAAGACACGCGTCGAATACGAGCTTCCCCGGACGAGCAGTCACTTGCAGGTTCGCAACCCTTGTGTGTCGCGGGCAGTCCGAGGACGCGCTCGCGGAGCACGGCATCATTGTCTGCGCGTGCCACAAGTGCTGTGGCAAAAGGATCGACCTCGGGGTGCTCCATGCTAAAGCGCACAAAGGCATCTATTTGTGCGCTACTCGCAGTTGTGAGGTCCCGCCTCGATCCAAGACCGTTTTCAATGCAGAATTCTTGCAAAAGCTTTTCGCAGCGCGTGTTGTCGAGAGCGAGTGGCTTTGCGTTCGTAGGCCCGGCCGCAGGGCTCTTGGCGGAAGAAGAAGCACCGGTGGCAGCGGGCGCCGACAAGGTGCCGCTACCATTGCCACTACCATTGCCTCTACCTCTGCTACTGTCGTCAATTGCGCCTTTTCCTTTGGCTAAAAAGCCGACGTCGTCGAGGATCTGGCGAACCTGGTCTTGGGAATCTTGAAAGTACTCGCCAAAGAGCTCCGCGCACAGAGCTTCTTGCTTCATAAGCTCGCGCGCAACTTTGCTATGATCGATCTCGCCGTTCGCTTGGAGGGCGCCCATGCCCTCGGCGATTTGAACGCACGTGTCTCTCATCATGTCGTACTCCGATGGGTCGTTCCCGCTGTTGCCCATGAGAAACTGACAGAACCGTCGCAAAAGGTGCTGCTGTTTGGCAGCCGACTTGCGATCCATCATCAGATCGTGGAGCTGGGTGTACATGGTCGAGATGGACGTTTCCGAGCCGAAGCGCACAAAGGCCCGGTCCGTCTCAGTCTCCAGTCCGCACGCGAGCGCCTTGGCCACAAAGACAATGTCGCCTTCCCGGTACTCGCGCGCAGCCACGAGTCCGTCCACGTGGCGGACATCCTCGGTCTCGGTCTCAGTCTCGGCCCCGGTCTCGGTCACGCTTCCAGTCGCAGCCTCGATCTCAGCAGCAGCAGCAGCAGCAGCAGCAGCAGTAGCTTCAATCTTGGCAGCAGCCTTGATGGCGTTCAAGGCAATTTCTTCAGAGGGCGCGCTTGTTTCTGGTCGAACGTGACTCCGCGTGACGCCATCAAGATTGTACTCGAGGTGATTCTTGCCCGGCTCTTGCTCGCGCAACATGTTCTGAAACTGATACATGCCAGTGACCTGTTCACCAAAGAGCACGCGACATTGAGCAGCTTGGACACCAAAGACCGGATCACGCAGCATCTTGGCGTTGCGGCGATGCAGGCGCTTGGAGAGCATCTGGCGCCGGCCAAAGGCACCGATGCTCTCTGCTTGATCCACTGAGCTTACCGCACAAGAGTACTTTTGCAGACGAAGCTGCGCCATGCTCTTCCAGAAATAGGTCTTGACCTCCATGCCAGTGGACCTGAACATTGACGCCTCGAGCAGGTACTGCTCGGCCTTGGCCCACTTTTCCATTTGGCAAAGCGTGATGCCCGCATTTCGCACGACAACCGCAGCTTGATGGAGAATCTGCAGCTCTCCCTCGTCGCTTTGATCTTCGCATCGGTGCGCAGAAAATTCAAAGACGCGTATGCCGTCCGAAGTATCGACATAGGTGCACGTCGACCTGCGAAGGACTCGCGAGAGGCACACGAGGACGAGGAGAGCCGCTTCGTACGAGGCGCGCGCGGCATCGTACTCGTTTTGGCGAAAATGTCCATTGCCGAGGCCCAGGCACCATCGGGGCAACATCATGGCGCTCTCGGCGCGCATCAGGGTAGTGACGAGGTCCTCATCGGCAGCTGCCGCCGTCACTTGGGCGAGAAATTCGAGCGGCGTCTTATGCTCGCGCTCCCGCTGCGCCTGCATGGCATTAGAAGCGTCCCGGATCGCCTTGACGGCGTCGGCATCAAGCTTGAGAACTTCATCGAGGTCCCCGTTCGGGGCATCCTGAATATCGTCGGCCTCGCTGCCGTGGCCATTGGCCACCCCGTCGTCGCCCTCGCTCGCGCCGCCGGCGCTGGCGGCCGTGCCGTGGAGGGGCTTCTCGACGTCGCCCGTTGCGCCGGACATGACCGACGGCGGCGCAGTTTCTGGCACGCTCGACAGTGTCGGTGCCGCAACGCGACCCCGCCAGCAGCGTCCACCACGCCGCTGACGCCGCCGCACCCGCGCGCTCGGCACGGTCGCTCGCGAGCGCGCTGCTTGTCGGGTTTTTGGCTCCACGGAGTGGCGGGGCTATTTTGCCTTGCGTCTCCAGGATATCAGGCCCGCCTTGCTTTGTTTTTTTTTTAAATTTGAGATCTTCTGCTGATGTATAGGCAGGAAGCAAGCACAGCACGAGTCTTGCTGTATCGTCGAAGGACGCAGAAGCTGATTGAATCTCTTCGAGTTTTCTGCTGCCGCCGCCACTGCCGCGGTCATCGTCAATGGAAGAAGAAAATGTGGTTTGTAGGTTGTAGAAGGAGAGAGATCGAGCTCACCATTCTCTTCGAGTCGGAATGTAGGAAAAAGGGGATTGCGCGCAAGGACGACCCGATTAACTCGCCACGATTGTTTTTGAATTCAACGTATCCTAATTCTTCGTAGCAGTTGCGGCATTTACACCCAGATCAGAGCCACCGTCGGCTCGGGCGGGCCAAGCTAGCCTGCGCCTCCGCTTCGAAGACCTCGCGAATGCAGATTGTAGCTTGCTCCTCGTGCTCATCATCTCGCTCTCTCTCCCAAGTCCATCCAACCCACCCACCACCCCTGCTCGATGCCACGCCTGCCATTCCTCCCCACCTCGCCCGACCTCGACGCGGTCGACCTCGACGTCGACGTCGACCTCGCCGCAGTCTCGCTGCCGCCCGCGCGCCCGCTCACGGCGCCGCTCATGAGGAAGGAGAGCGACCACGGCGAGTGACGGTGACGCGAGCATTGCGCAATCTTCTTGACGCCGCGCACACTCTGCACAGGCGAGACTGATGCGGCAGTGGGAGAGACGCACGCACTCACTGAGAATAATGCATGCGAGACAGAAGCGGCAAGACGCGCGGGCGACACGCAAGCGGGAGCCAGCAAACTCGCAAGCGCGTGCGCTCGGCCGAGTCCAGCCTGCGATCGCGAGCGCGACGGCGATCCCGCGAGCGGAGAGCGGCGGCCGGCGGCCTCGGTATCGGGCGCGAGCAGCGGGGAGCGAGGCGGCGCGCACGCGCTGGGCACGGTCGGGACGCGCCAACATTCTGGGGTGCTCGCTCGACGCAGCAAGGGGAAAGATGACGCAGGGCGAGGGCAGCAACGCGCAGGTGGCGCTGACGGCGGTGGCCGCGGTGGCGGCCGTGGCCGGCATCTTCGGCGCGGGCGTGCTCCTGGGCAAGAAGTCCAAGGCGATCTCGGGCAGCGGCGAGGGCCCCGTGGTGCTCCAGGGCGGCAAGGGCGTGGCCAAGGCCGGCACCTTTGACGCGGCCAAGAAGCCCGGCTTCATCGATGTCTTCAAGGGCCTCGCCGAGGAGCTCTGCGGCGACCTCAGCGAGTACGAGCTGACGGAGCTCATTTCCAAGCCCATGCAGCGCATGCTCGACTACAATGTGCCGGGCGGCAAGCTGAACCGTGGTCTCACCGTGGTGCATGCTGCACTGGAGATCGCCAAGTTCCAGGGCAAGTCGTCCACCAAGGACGAGGAGACCATCCGCGCGCAGTCTGCTGTTCTCGGCTGGTGCATTGAGTGGCTCCAGGCCTCCTTCTTGGTCTCGGACGATCTCATGGATTCGTCCATCACCCGCCGCGGCCAGCCGTGCTGGTACAAGAACGAGGACGTTGGCTTCATCGCCGTCAACGATGCTCTCATCCTCATGACCCAGGTTGATGTTCTTCTCTACAAGATGTTTGCGGACGAGGACCCGGACCTCTTTTTGCACGTGCACCGCATCATGACCGAGACCACCTACCAGACCGAGATGGGCCAGTTCCTCGATTTGTCCACGCAGCCGCCGCAGGGCCCGATCAACCTGGACCTGTACACAAGCGAGCGCCACTACAAGATTGTCAAGTACAAGACTGCTTTTTACTCTTTTTACGCGCCCATTGCCTTTGGCATGGCCGTCGCTGGTGTGCGCGACAAGGAGAGCCTCGACGTGGCTTGCGATATTTGCGTCAAGATGGGCGTCTACTTTCAGGTTCAGGACGACTACCTTGACTGCTACGGCGAGCCAGAGGTCATTGGCAAGATCGGCACCGACATCCAGGACGGCAAGTGCAGCTGGCTCGTCACCCAGGCCCTCACGCGTGCCTCTGCCGAGCAAAAGGAGGTCCTTAAGGCCAACTACGCCAAGGATGACGAGGAGTGCATCAAGACCGTCAAGGGCATCTACAACGAGCTCAAGCTGGCCGACATTTACCACGAGTACGAGGAGAGCATCTACAAGGAGATTTGCTCCGACATTGAGGCCAAGGTCACTACTGTGCCAAAGGAGATCTTTTACGCGCTTCTCCACAAGATCTACAAGCGTTCCAAGTAAATTGTCGAGCGCTCGCTCAGCTGCTTGTCTTTCCTGCTTGGATCGAATTGTCAAAGAATTTTGCATACCTGGGCACGAAAGGAATCAATTTCGTCCTTGTCTCCTTGCCTTGATGACACACTCACTCTTCATTATCATAGGGAAAAAAATGGAAAAGTGGGCCTGACTAGATCCTGTAGACCCTTCCTGACTAGATCCTGTAGACCCTTGGTTCCCCTAATATCTCTCCAAGTTGGTCGCGAATCCGGATGAGATCGTTCTTGCACGAAACACTGACGAAACAAGTAATAAGAAAACCGTCGCAACGTCATCACAGCACAGTCCAACTTGAGCCAGCCAGCCACCCACCATCCATCCCTATCACCAAGATCGCCGTCCAATCACCAGCACTATCCCAACCACCAAGGCAAGGTTGTCTTGTCATCTCATGAGTGACAAGCAGAAGTCTAGCAAACCGCTTCCTCAAAATGGATGGCCGTCACCGCACTAACTTCGGCGCGGAAGGGCGCCAGAGATTGCGTGGCTGCGAGACTCCGCGAGACGGCAGCCGCAAGAAAGCAAGCCCCCAACCACGACCGCCTGTGGCGGCCAGGCCGCCGCGGCGCGCGGGGCAGACCTCGATCGCCCGCGGGCTGCCGGTCTCGCGCCGCAGCCCGCGGCGGCGCGGTCTCCTCGACGTGTGTGGCGCGCGACGCAAGTCGTGCGTGGTGCAAGGTCGATGGCGGCGCCATTATCAAGACGCCTTGCCTGACGAACGGTACGTCCAAGACGAGCTCGAAGAGCAAGCAGAGCAGAGGAAGGGTGAAAGGGAAGGGAAAAGGAGTTGGAGACGCACGACCATAAGCATCGGCGCCCGCGAGCGGCGGCTGGACTCTTTTGGAGTCCGGTCGACGGACATGTGGGATGGCGCAATGCTCTGTCAATCATGTGCAAGACACCACCCGGGTCTACGTTGCCTCAGCCAGCCGGCGAGTCGGACGCCTTCGGGCCCCCGCCGTGGCTTGTGCTGATAGTATCCGTTGTCTACTCGGACATCCCATAAGGGCGAGACGAGAGAGAAAGAGTTGGTGCGTGGAAATCTCGACCCTTGGAACTCTGGCCTTTCTGGTCTCCTTCTCCTTTTTCTTTATTCCAAGAAAAAGAAGAAGGTGGCTGCTACTGCTGCTACTATCGACGGTGTGTATTACCACGCCGAGAGGGAGACCCGTGAGGACCAAATTTTGCTTTGACGAGCGTAGACTCGAATCCTCCGTGTCGATACCTTTTCCTGAGGTCTCTCTGGTGGCAGGCTGAGTCAATGCGCGCTTCGGTGTGCCATTGGGAAAGGAATGAGTATTAAAGAGAGAGAGAGAGAGACCGCGAGGGAGGTATACTCGCCGAATCTGGGCGCGGAAGAGGAAGACCATATACTTTGAACCGTGTTATTGATCACCCATGAAATACCACAAAGAGCTGATTCCCGTCCAGACGCGGTTCGCCCAAGGTCGTTTCCTGCGGTGTACCACTATTGCGAAGGAAGAGGGAGAGAGAGAGAGAAATATCGTGTCTGCTGCTTCACTGCGCTTACGCAAGCACCTCACATGAATCGTCAACTAACATTAGGCACCTCTCTTTTGTGATTGGCGAAACAGACATTGCAAAACGCTGTCGCATAGGCAAGGCCGATCTGTATATATTCACTCTGCTTGTATGCATACAAGGTACGTGCTTGCTCCTCGAGCATGGCGGCAAGTGAGAGAGGGAGCGAGAGAAAGCGAGGCGATGGGCTGGCCGCATCGTTCCCGTGCGTGCGACCCATGAGGATTCCTTATAACGCTTGGCTTCTGATTGGGCACCGCCACGATGCGGTCTGCCTGTGAAGTGGAAAACGTTGCTATTCTGAGGTTGTTCATTAAGGTTAGAGCTACGAAGAGAATCGTGACTTTGGGATCACCTGTTCATTGGATGCTGGATTGTGATTTGCCCGTGATGTTCAAACCTTAGGACACCTTCAGATAGACCCCAAGAGAGGGTCTAAGTGAGACTCGCTAAGTGAGATTTCTGATGGCAATCACAATCCGTTTCAAGCATCGAGCAAGAGATTAAAAAGGAGTCATGCTCTGGTAGCGGGCCAAAGTCACCAAATACATTGGAGGGAGAACGAGGAAAGATGGAGATGTGGTGTGTGAGGGGGGTTGGGGTTGTGCTGCTGTGGTAAAAGGGTCCGGCCGGACGGGTCAATGAGATCGATTGGTTTTCTTCCAGAGGGGGAACGGGAGAAGAAACACCAAAAGAGCATCCAGTCACGCCGTGACGCTCGCTATCTTATAAAAAGCACTCGGGGTCACTGCATTCACAGTTTCTCGAGCCGTCATGATAGCGTAGAGCGACTCGTCATCGGAACGGGTGGGCGGCGCGGAGGATCTGACGTCGCTCAATTCTGACCGGACATTCACCACTTGCGGAGGGTTTTGGAAAGAGTAGACGTGATGCATCGGTGGAAAGTTAAGCTAACTTTGACCTCTTGGTGTGCAACAGGAACCTGAATTGATTGATTCGGCTCATGGTGTTGTTCTCAGATGCTGGCTTTAGTCGAGGTATGTTCATTCATTTATATAATGGGCGCCCACGAGTGCGCGCGAGCTGTATATCGTTACATCGCCGGTGAAGAAAAAAATTCTTTGGAGACCTTTTGACAGACGAAGTCTGGCTGAGAATCAAGAATGCGCTAATGAGATTTCTGTCTGAGGCTTTGTCGGCATCACATGCTCGCTCGCTCTCTCGTGTGCTTGTCCTAATTCGCGGACGCCCCATGGTACTGACTGACCTCTTCCTCGATTGCAGCCACGCTTCATACCTTACCTTCCATGGTCGCCTTCGCTGGCCCTGTATGCATAGTAGTTGTATCATCCCAAAGTGAAAATTAGTATTGTGTGTCTCTCAAACCAAAACCGGACCCTAACTACAGCAGTAATCTTAAAGCGCGAGAGCTCGCGCCGAGCGCGGTCTGTCGGCTTAGGTTGGGCAGTTATAGCCAAAATATAAAGAGCAGAGCCCTTTTGCGTTGCACAGTGGGCGCGTGCACGCGGCGCTGCACGGGCGCGTGCGGCGGCAGAGGCCGTACCTGCGCGCGGAAGGCGAGCGCAGGAGGCGCGTCGTGCCCGCTTGCGCTCGCTCGCCCCCGGTCGCAGCGCGGCGAGGGGAGGGAGGGCCAGCCCGGCGCGGCGTACGAGGCGTGGGCGGGCGCCATGACCGGCATCCGCAGAAATCAGGCGGGCGGGCGCGGCGCAACGGTGGCGCACGGGCACCTGGAGCGGCGGAGCGCGACGAGGCCCGCGAAGGAGAGCAGGGCGCGCGAGCTGGCGGCAAACCGCCGCTCGCAGGCGACGCTGAGCTCGGACTTTACGAGCGAGAGCGACAGCGAGCTCAGTGACGGCCGCGGCAAGCAATTCTTCGAGCGGCGCAGCCACAGCCACAGCCACCTCCACATGAACGACAACCACCACCACCACCACCACCACCACCACAACAACAACAACAACGAAGAATACGACGAAGATGTTGACGATAATGACTATGTATTCGATGAGGTTGGTGAACTTGTCGATGTTTTCCATGCTGATAACGTACTCGAGTCGCAGGAGCAAGCAGAATATCTGGGTGATCACGATGAGGCCGTGCCAGAATTCCCTCTTTTGGAGCAGGAGCAAGCGACCGGTGCGAGACGTAAAGCCAAGGCCGCACGTCCCGCTCCGAAATTTCCCAAGCGGCAGGCGCTTGTGGTGTGTGATGACGAGGCTGATATCATGAATATCGTCGCAAAGGCAAGCGAAGGCGTCACAGGTCCAGTTGACGACGTTCTCATCATCGAAGGCTGCACGGACGATGACGACGATGCCAAGTTCCAACGCCGTATTCAACGTGAGGTTATTCTACATCTTCAAAACGATGGACAGGTTTCTGAGCTGCCGACCCCTGTTGCAGATCCATGGCAGCAACATCTTTTGCAACAACAACGCTCTTCGCAACAAGATTTGCGGCACAAGATGATCGATCAAGAAGTTCAAGAGCACAAGAGAAAGTATCGTCGTCACCACATTCCACATCATTCGCGTCGTCGCCAGCATTCTTACCGGAAGAACGAAGAAGAAGAAGAAGAAGAAGAAGAAGAAGAAGAGGAAGTAGAAGAAAGAGGCAGCGCGATCGATGACCTTGAACACGAAGAAGGAGAAAGCGGCAACGCCTTGGAAGAATTTGACGACGACAACGATGGTGTCAGTAAAAGGAAGCGCGCGCTGTCAAGCGCACATAAAAGACATCGCGCGCGAGCGTACTCGGCGCAAGAAAAACCAAAGCAACGCCGCACACGTGGAAGTGTTCAACTTTTACGTATCGCAGACGACAAAGATGTGGAAATTATCTGGGACGTCATGACCATGGCTGAGCTCCAGGCACATGCCGGTCACATTGTTAGTTTCTTTGTGCCACCGGTCGTCTACCTCCCTGCAATGCTCCTTGTGCGTCTCTTTGTGCTTTGGCCCCTCTTTTTCGCAATGCGCGTGGCTTCGTTTGCTCGCAAGGTCGCCGTACGTGTTTGGCCCATGCTTGTCAACTTGTGTGGATCCGCACTTTTTTTCCCGCAGCGCCTCGCTGTCAGTGTGCTCTTGCACGCTGAATCGTTTGCGCGTCGCGGCCGTGCGTACCTGCAACGCACAAAAGATCGATTGCATCACATGGGTGACGCACTAAAGGACCTTGGTGTGCTCATTGTGGAACGCGTCAAGCTCGCCTTTGTGCGAAAGCGGCAACGCCGTCGGCGCCATCACTTGCAGCGGGCCATCAAGCGGACGCTAGCACGTTTGTGGCGCTCTGTGACAGATGGCTTGCAAGCGCTCGGTCGGCTCGTTTACCTCGTTTTCTTACCCGTCCGCGTTGCCTACCACGCGTTGCTGTCGTTTGCTTGGGCTAGCAGCAGCACGCTCGGTACGATTTTGAGTATTCCAGTTCGCGTCGGGACCTTTGTTGTGAACTCGCCTTTTCTCTTCGGCCGCTCTGCCAAGCGCGCCGTTCGTTTCGTCAAGGACAATCGTCAGGACGTTCTCGACGTCATCATTGCGCTGACTTTTCTCGTTGTGCTCGGCATGGTCATCTCTGGTCTCTTTTTGCCTCTTTTGCGAAATGTCTTGCAAGGCATGGCGCTTTTTGCGCAACATGTCAGCAACATGATGGGCCGTCTGCGCTTGCCCCGGCTGCGCATTCCTCGACTCAACGTGGCCAAGCTGCGAGAGGTTCTGCCTTTTCGTTTCCCAAAGTTGCCAGTTCCAGATTTTGGTCTGCTCTTGGGCCTGCGCGAGCGGACATTCTGGGAAAAGGTCGCTTACGTCTTCTCCGATTGATATGCATTTATAGATTTACAGAAAACCAAGGTTGTTTGCTGGGGTTATGAAGAACAAATTAGAATAATTTCAGTTGCGGCCTCGGCGATTCTTTCGCATCTGATGCCCTTTCTTTACTCCGTTTGAGCTCCTCGACGCTGACTTGTTGCACAACAGGGAAACGTGCAGTCTCGCGCGTCCGTCAACCTTTTTCGTTGATGGGAAGTGGGAGCGGGAGGCGAGAAGATCTGCAACAATTTTCGATAAAAAGAAGGAAAAATGGTTTCGGATATAAAAAGAATGGAGCATGGCTTGAATCTACGATACACACACAGCTGGCTGCGAGGCCACACTACTGAAAGTCCATGCCCTCGAAGTCGTCCAGCAGGCACTTGCGCGGACTCGACCGTCCGTCGTCATCGTCGTCTGGGCCAGCGCCGTCGTTAAAGAGATTTTTGCTGCCACTTCTCGTTTTTCTCGTCGATGAGGCGACTGTGGACGTACATTCACCGCCATCTTGGTTGCTCTCGCAGTTTTCCGCAAAGCGACGACTCGTCGCGCGGCTCCATGCGCGTCGCGTAGTCCGCTGGTTGCGCAAGCCAGAGTTTTCGGGTGTGACGGGCGATTCGAACGAATTGCCCTTGTACGACGATACTGATGGCTTGCGTGAGGCATCAGGCGTGCCGCCAAAGGTACTATGGTTCCCGCTGTCGCCGGTCGCAAGCGGGGCAAAAAAGCTCAGCGACGAGGAGTCTCGAGGACCCCCCTCTTCGCCCTCGGCCAAGGGTGAGTCCCGACTGGGCGTTGAGTCCACCATGGGAGAGAAGTTAACACGCCCGGGCATGACCGTGACGCGGGAAACTGTCGACGCTGATCGACCGGCCATTCGCGCCGACGGCCCAGGCGTGTTGAGTGGTGATCCAGCAAACATGGGCACCGGACTAATTGTTTGCTCGGGTGTGCGCATGCCTCTGTCCTCACCGCCTTCGCTCTCGACTCGATTGCCATGTTGAGGGGACCATGAAGGCGAGGATGCCAAGGGAGAAGTTTGGAAAAAGTCCACTTCCGGAAGTGCCGAAGTCTTGGCCGAGACAATGGGAGCGTGGGACAAAAGGCCCTCGGCAGTGGGCCGTTTAGAGGGATCTGGATGCATCATTCTACGCAGTGTTGCATGCAGCTCGTCCGAGTAGCCTTGTGGCAAGGGTGGGATTTTGCCTTCTCTGAGATTGTGCCAGGCTCCCGTGGTCGGGAGTTCCACGTCAGCGACAACTTCGAAAAAGGAGATGCCGAGCATGAAGATGTCGCCAGCGAAACTAAAGTCTCCGCTAAGGGCTTCGCGGGGAATGTATCGCTCGTCGCCCTCCTCGCCATCAGCCTCGTCATCATTCGGTCTTCGCAGATGGCCAAAATCGCCGAGCATGAGTCGAAGCGGCTGGCCGCCAAGAAAGAGGTTTCCTGGCTTGATGTCGTTGTGGCACAGTCCGTGCGCATGGATGTGGGCCAGGCCCCCAAGTGCGTCGCCCATAGCGCGCCACACTTGCGTTTCGCCCCATTCGATCACGGATGATTGCATACACGCTTCGGTGTAGTCGAGAAGGTTGCCGCCCTGGCAAAATTCCATTTGAATTTTGATTCGTCCTTGCGACTGCCAGGCACAAACGATGGAGACGACGTTTTCGTGCGGTGGGAGATCCGCCCACGCCCTTGTGGACCGCAGCATTTGCTTGTAAGACTTTGTTTGTTCTGATTCGAAGGGATCGAGGTTTTCCTTGAGCGCGTACAGGTTCGTCCGATGGCCAGGACCTGGCGAGACCATCCGTTGTTGTTGTTGTTGTTGTTGTTGTTGTTGTTGCTGCTGCTGCTGCTGCTGCTTCTGCTGCTGTCCGCGCAAAGACCGTTCTGAGGCAGGTCTTACCTTGAAGGATGATCGCGGGGGCATACCACCACGTCTTCGGGAGCGTTGTTGCGTCTTGGGGGCGGCATCAGTCACCTCCCGGTCCTGGTCCTGGTCTTGGTTCTTGTCCTGGTCCTCTTCTGCATCGTCAAAGACCTCTTCCACCAGGGACACGGACGCGAAATTTCCGGCGCCAATGTTGCGCAAAAATCGAAGTTGTGGGACTCGTGATGAGGAAGCGGTGGCAGAAGCAGATCCCGGCAATCGTTGACAAGATCTTTTCGTTTGTTGACTGGCCGTTGCCGGCAAGGCATGTTTGGGCACAAGAATGATACATGTGTCATCCGTCACAAGCGGAGAGATGGGGGATTCGCTCCCAAGACCCGTGTGCGGCGACATGCGTCGCAAATCACGGCGTGCTGTTGTTGAGCTACGCAGCGTGCGTCCGATGGTGAACGCCATGCGGTGCGGGGTCGGGGGAGGTGGCGGTCGTGGCGTGTAACCGACGTGTCCGCGAGGGACGGTGTGGCATTTCCGCCGAAGTTCGCCGGGTCTTTGAAAGGCTCTCGGCTCTGGCGTGGGTCGATGTTCACTCTGCGAGCGCCTAATGCGGTGGTCAGCGACGGCGCTTGCGCTGCCGAGGCTCGCCAAGGTCGGCGAGGTGGAATCGGGCGTGAAAGCCGGCGTCGTAAACGGCTGGAGATGCGCGCCTGCTCGTGTGATGAAGGCCGCGTCTCGCGGGCCGTCGTCGGCGACCTCGATGGGCGGCACGGTGTCCGAAGAAACGTCCATTTCGCTCGATGAGGATGTCGTGGATGCCGAGGACGACAAGGCGGCCTTCTTGCTGCTGCGGTCCATGGGCTGCGAGAACTCCTTGGCGTTGCCGCTTCTGCGTCTGCGGCGCGACGCCGGTCCGCAGCGCGGGCCCGACGCGGAAGTGGGTCTCTTGGCGCCTTGCTCGCCGCCCCTGCGGCGAGCGGCAGCGGCCGCGGCTCGGGCCGCGGGCCCGCCCGGAGCCGCGGCGGCAGCCCAGGTCACCCTGGCGGGCTCCTCGGCGCCGGTCTCGGGCAGGAGGCCGCCGTCCTCGACGTCCATGCGGTGGTCCGCCGCCGGCCTGCGCAGCGCCGACCGCAGGGCGCGCGAGCGCTGCTCCGCGCGCGGCAGGCCGTCCGCGGCGGCCCCGGCGCGCGCGGCGCTCGAGGTCGTCGTCGGGGTCCCGGCCGAGGTCGAGGTCGGGGTCGAGGTCGAGGTCGAGGTCGAGGTCGAGGTCGAGGCCGCCGCG